>JAPFBL010000062.1:1542500-2122500 GCA_026182355.1 Hermatobates lingyangjiaoensis
TGACTGAACCTGAATACATCGTCCTTAGGAGAGGACGTTAAGCCATCGGTTCCGAGCCTGTACAATGTCAGATACTCGTTAAAAAACTCTACTTAAAATTCACTTGAGTGAGGCAAAATGTAGGACTCCCAATGTAGAATCTGCAGAATCATTAATCAAACAAAAAGCCGGTAAATGGCTGACGTTATTACCCGCTAGGGGATCGGTTTAAACAATAAAAAAAAAATATCTGAAAAAGTTTATAGCATTCTCAATGAACCAAATGAAAGTTGCGTGGTATTTCACGTCAGATTGGACATCCTGGTCACTCAATGATACTGCTTCTGTAGAGTACTATATAGCACTTTAGATAGAAAAAAATGTATTTTTTTAGTAATTCTTTAAGTAGACTGCTGTTGTCACTTATATTGCTTATTGATGACGACTGCAAGATGCTAAATTCGTTTCTTTTTATTTCCTTTGTTTAGTATTAAACATATTTAAATATTACTACACTTTACCTATAGTGAAGTAATAATGGCTTCATCTTAATATAAATGTTTACGTCTATCCCTTTAAAGTAATTAACAAGCATTTATTAGAATTAGTAATAATACAATCCGTCATACCTCATAAAGTCTCAGAAAAGCTCGACCGGTTTCGGGTCCGTCTGGATCCAATCTTCAAGAGCACCTAACTGACTGTGACAGTCAGTTAGGTGCTCTTGAAGATTGGATCCAGACGGACCCGAAACCGGTCGAGCTTTTCTGAGACTTTATGAGGTATGACGGATTGTATTATTACTAATTCTAATCTTACTAACCTCAGTAGAACTAACCCATTAACTATATTTAAGCATTTATTAGTTAAAGGATCAACTCATTGGTTTAATTAATTACTGATTAATTTGAATGTTCAGCATCAGTGAATTATAAAAACATACTTGTACTGTATTTTTTTTTATTATAGTATTGTTTACGTTAGGTTTTAGAATTTTTGTCCATAATATGCAATAATATTGTATAAGAATGATTTTCAGTCACTAAAACTAACAAGGCGAGCTGAACACATGACACTACCTTGTGTTTGTTTAGCCGCCCAAGCCCTTATCGATTTACTTTCTCTTTCTATTTATTATTAAGCCTTCTAAGAGATTCTGGCTCTGAAACAACAAAGACAACTGAATTAAATACAAGTTCGTCTTAATGCTAGTGTCATGGAATACGTTAAGGAATAGCAAGTAAAAAGTAAAAAGAGCTATGAAACAAATAGTTATTTCCTTGATTAATTATACAGTCCGTTCATAAACTTAAACTTTTTTTTTCTTTTTCATCTTTCTGTGATTTTCATAACAACACTGACAAATGTTGGCAGCAGAATATCTTTATTCACGTTTCGAAAACCTTGAAGTCTGGACACAAGGTTTACGGGTTGTAGAAATTATAAATTTTCGGTTTAGCTTGTTTCAATTATTTCAATTTTTGTTTTAGTCAGTTTTTTTTTGTGTTACTGATTTTTAAAACTGGGAATAATCCAACTTTTTTTTTAATATCTCAATAATTCAGAAATTATTTGTGATTATGAAATTTCTTGTTTTATTTCAACAGAATAACATTAAAAAAGAATGAAACATCTTATCTGATAAATTTAATATATCTCGAATTCCAGTTTTAGATTTCGTTGATTTTCTAGAGTAAACTCTGTTAATAGTTTAACTCTGGAAGGTGGAGAAGTACGACACAGTTGAACGAGGAAGAAAATACACTTGGAACGAAGGATGTTTCATTCTTCTTAATTGTTACTAACGATAATCATATGAAGAAAAAGTTCATTTCTACTTTCTGCCTACTTCAATTAAATATTCTAATGGTGTTAGTGAAGAAAGTAATTAAATTGATAAACATACTTAGAATAAGGAACTAGAACTATAATATTTAGATAATAACTTATTTTCAAGAAATTAAAAATGAATTTGTAATCTTGACGGGTTAATTACATTATTTAGGTTTCATAATCCTGCATGAGTTTATTATATTTTCTTGTTTAAACGTGAAAATCATATAAATAGAACATAAATATGCATAGATATAGCTGTTCAATCTTCAGAGAAATAAGAGTTGACTGAACTGCGTGAAATTGAATAATTAACATTCTTTGGACCAGACAGATTAATGGAGAATTCTAATAATTTAAAAAAAGTTTATTTTATCACACTGCTGGGTATAAGCTGGTCGCTATTTACCTGTGAAGGACTGTAGTAATGCTTATAAAAAGGATTCCATTCAGGTGTACCAATCGTCTTTCACTGTTTTAGACAGTGCTGAGTAACACGGGTTTGTTGAAGAATTCTTGGTTCATTTAGTGCGTATGTTCTCAGCCTTGCTTGACCTGTTCACTCCTTTCGCCCTTTGACACAATGCCATTCCCTCAGCCTAAACATTTTACAAAAAAATATCCTTTTATTTTTTCTTCAGCATTTAAGAAACTAAAAATCAATAGTGCAGTATGGTTAACATCATGCACAAAAGTGTTGCAGCAATAGCTGGTTGTAAGGTTTCATGGGCGTGACTGGCCTCAATTCTCCGATCGGCATTGTCCAATCAGAGGAACTCTGAGTAGACTAAAGAAATTCTTTTATTATTTCGCAAAAAAATTAAGTGTGCTATACTGTATATATATATATATATTGATAAAAGTATCAACCGTGAAGTAGAAACAAAATAAATTTACCAGGACTAGGTCAGTTCTTTGGGCTCAAATTAAACTCTCAATGCAGTTTCAGATTTTATGTAAAACCGTTTTTGTAAGCCTATCAAAAAAGTTTTAAATAAAAACCAAAACGTTGGCATTGAGAGTTTAATTTGAACCTAAAGAACTGACCTAGTCCTGGTAAATTTATTTTGTATATATATATATAGATAAATTAATATTGTATAATTTGGTAAAAGTATGGACTGTGAAATAAAAACAAAACTAAAATTTATCAGGACTCCGTCTTCTCTTCAGGTTTAAATTAAACTATCATTTAAATTAAAAGTTTTTAAATAAAAACCGAAACGTTGGCAATAAGAATTTAATTAGAACCTGAAGAACTTACCGAGTCCTGATAAATTTTAATTTTGTATATATATATATATATATATATATATTAAATAAACTGTGGCACATATAAAGAAACGTAAGAATTAGGACTTTTTAATATTTGGACCGTTGTGGTGGTCGCCCATTAGCTGACTGTCGTCCCTCCGTCAATTCACGTCTTCTCTGGTTGTCGACCACCATAACGGTCGCAATATTGAAAAGTGAGTCCTAATTGTTACGTTTCTTTCTTTGTATCACAGATTATTTAAGTTGTAATCAGTCCTTTTGGATTGCATTTCGTTTTAACACTTATATATATATATAAAAAGATTTCACATAAACACGTGAAACAAGTTTTTGTCAGTTGGGTTTTTGACTCTGACGAAGACCGCTTGTTACGGTTGAAAGATCTTAGTCTTATTTTCCCATTCTTATTGTGGTTTAATCATATATATATTTTATATATATATATATATATATATATATACCATGATAAACGAAAAACGGTCCGGCAGGACAAATAACAATTAAAATAAGCAGTGATACATAAACAGAAACACAACAAAGACTCACTTTTCAATATTTCAACCGTAATGGCGGTCGAAATATTGAAAAGTGAGTCTTTGTTGTGTTTCTGTTTATGTGTCACTGTATATATATATATATATATATAGGTGTGTTCTCTAATCGGGGTTCGGTCAATTTTCCAGGATAAAAAATCAAACTCTCGTTGCCAACGTTTCGGTTTTTTTTAAAACCTTTTTCATAGGCCTACAAACAAAGGATAATAAGAAATCACATATCAACATCAAACATATACACAATATGAAAATGGATTGTTACAACTTATGAATATTACAAGCAGAAATATTTCAGAGATACATAAAACAATATTACTTACAGAAGTAAGAATTTTTTAACTAAGAAAATGAAATTTACATTATTTAAAGGAACAACAATGTTAGCCGGACAAAACCTTCGACTAGACTAATAAGATAACATTACAAATAACCTCAACACTGTTCACTCAAGGGAACTAAATAAACCAAATTTCACTAAACCCATCTCAAGTGTCTTCCTTCTTTGCTCATCTTTTTTTTTAAAAAAAAAAAAAAAAAAAAATGAGCAAAGAAGGAAGACACTTGAGATGTTATATATTAAAAAGGATCTAAGTTCGATTAATCATAGAAGTGATATTACTAATTTAAGTAATATTTATTCTGGAGTGTTGTGCTGAGGTTTAGTGAAATTTGGTTTATTTAGTTCCCTTGAGTGAACAGTGTTGAGGTTATTTGTAATGTTATCTTATTAGTCTAGTCGAAGGTTTTGTCCGGCTAACATTGTTGTTCCTTTAAATAATGTAAATTTCATTTTCTTAGTTAAAAAATTCTTACTTCTGTAAGTAATATTGTTTTATGTATCTCTGAAATATTTCTGCTTGTAATATTCATAAGTTGTAACAATCCATTTTCATATTGTGTATATGTTTGATGTTGATATGTGATTTCTTATTATCCTTTGTTTGTAGGCCTATGAAAAAGGTTTTAAATAAAACCGAAACGTTGGCAACGAGAGTTTGATTTTTTATCCTGAAAATTGACCGAACCCCGATTAGAGAACACACCTATTCTATCAAACGGTCGATATATTATTGAATCTGTATATATATATATATATATAATATATATATATATATTATATATCAATGATCAAACCACAATAAGAAATGGGAAAACAAGACTAAGATCTTTCCACCGTAACTAGCGGTCTTCGTCAGAGTCAAAAACCCACCTTTTCAGTTGTTGGGTTTTTCAGACGAAGACCGCTTGTTACGGTGGAATGATCTTAGTCTTGTTTTCCCATTTCTTAATGTGGTTTGATCATTGATTGTTATTTCACGTGTTTATGTGAAATCTTTTTATGTAACATATATATATTGTATATAATATGTATATATTATATTTATAAATTTGACTTCTGTACTTTTTATATACAAACTTCATTAAAAAAAGTATAGTATTAGGCTGAAAATATCTTCTTAGTAAGTTTTCTAATCTTGTTAAACTGGTCTTCGTCAAAGTTTCATTCAATCTAGATCAAGTGAAATAGGACATCTGGTGTATTATTGAGAAAGGAAGGGGGCAGAAGAGGATAATAAAGGATGTAAAGAGCAAAGAAAGTGAACGAAAGGGTTAAGGAAAAAATTATTAAATTAGTGCTAGCTTCAACCCTTGTAGACAACGTGATTGCTATCGTTAACAGGGAGCCTAACTTGAATATACCATTGCTAATATTTGTACTATATGATGTATTGATTTAAAAAGAACTCAATACTATTTCTTAACAGCATCCCTCTTTCATACATGATCATTTTAAAATCTGTCCAATTTATACGACTCTCATTATTTGTAAGAAAAAATAAGGCTGTACTTTTTGCGTTATGTTAACCAAAAAGGAAAGTAGCCTTTTTTTTTGTGAACAAAAAAAGTTTTTTCCTATGATAGAATATTACTCTGAAAACAATTTAGACACAACTACTTCATACTATTCATTTGTTGGTCATATATGAATTTAATCTATGAAACTGTATATTGTATAGTGTGCTCACAAACGTTTTCCACATACCAACTTAATCACCAGCCAGCAACAGAAATCATGAAAACATCTAAAAAAAATCTGGAGTGGCCTACACTCTACTTTACTATAAGTAACTTAATGTCAAATTTCTTGAGTATATAAAACATAAAGTCTCATTTAACCATAACATATATATCTAAATGGGATATAATTATTAGCATTTCATTCGTGAGGTAGTACAGATAGTGATTGAAGGACATATCAATTTATAAGCTTATTTTTGTACATCACAAATAATTTATTATTTGCAAATAATTTCTTTAGTATAACTACAGCAGTAATAACATTTTTGAAAAACCAAAGTGAACATTTCTTGAAACGAAATATTATCCTACAAGAGAACATGGCTATTGTTCAAATAGCCAGTAGATTTCTTACATCGTTTACTTGACATCCTTCTACATTGAATATTAATGTAAAATTTTCAAATTTAAAACAGGAAAATACTTTTTTTTTCTCTGAAAAACATCATAAACAGCGAAGAAAATGTTGTTTTAAGGTGATTTATAACTAAGATGTACGATAATTACATTTATTAATCTCTAAACGAAAGATTTCAATTTTGAATTATCTTTTACATTTTTGGTTATTTATAGAATCATTATACTGGGAATTTTATGGCTTCTTAGTATTTAATAAGATCTTTTTCCTTCCCCTTTGTCAAATAACATATATACGAATTTTTTGTGAGTGAGTGTTATCATTTTCCTGCACAATATTATTCCTCTTACATCTCATATACGTCAATAAACAATTTAAACTGTTCCTTTATAAAATCAATTTTATCTCAGTGGATTCGTTCAAAAAATTTCTAAGTCAATGTAAACAACGAAAAAAAATATAAAATTTCGACAAGTATAGCAGGTGATCTCTTACTCTAAGATAAACAAACAGTTTTTATATCGTTATTGCTCTTTCCCGTAATTGAAACTTCATGAATTTTTTTTGTGAATTGCTAATTTTTTGTTCCATTTTTGGTCAAATTTTCATTTTTTTTTAACGAGCCGTTTAGCGTCAAAAAATCATTTTCTGAAAACACAAATCGTACTGTAACGCCCCTTTAGCGAAAGTAATTTCAAAAAAAAAATATCTCAACTCATTCGCCATATAATGTTCTATTTATAGGCATAGTTTCATTCTTGTCCGTCAAACAGTATGGCTTGTATCGCTCTCACAAGGTTTGAGATTGAATTATAAGTCAAAATTTTTACATTTTATTGAAAAAAAAATATTTCCTGTTGTCTTAAAATTCTGAATATATTTTTCGTTTGTTGCATTTGTATCTTCAAAGATAATGTCAAAATTTCAAAACTCTAGGGTTATCAGTTTAAGAGAAATAAATGTTTTAAAAAAAACGGTTTTTGGCAAAAAAAGTGACTTTCCCATCATGCATAATTCTTCGCAAACAATAGGTATCTTCGTCTAAATGGGGCCCATTTTTGTGTAAAATATCAACTTGATCCATCAAAGATTCTGGACCGTAGCGTGGTAACAAGCAATGCTAACACACGCACCCACCACCCACCCACACACACACAGACATCATCGTAAAAACGTCATAAAACGACTTCTGGGACCTCAAAACATGTAATTCCGTCAAAATCTCGAGATCGAATTTTTTCACGATCACTATACTTTACTTATAGTAAAGTAAATATAATTAAACTGTAATTGATCGAAAGTTAAATTTAACTAAGTAAATAAGAAAAAAATGTAACTAACACAGGAAAAATGAAAAAAAGTTATAATTTTGGTTTTTCCATTTATTTTATAAGTAAAATGAAAGTTATTACTTAGATAGAACTTATAAAAGACTTTTTTAACGCTATCAACCATTTTAGATGCGCATATTAACTTTTTAGCGAATTTGTGCAATGAGGTATATGTAATATTAAAAACAATTGCAAACAAAAACCATTCCGAGGTGTTTTATTTGTTGTTTCCTATTTATATGCCATGGACAAACCCCAGAAGATATACTACACATTTGTACTGGACTATATATACATTAAAAATGTAATTGCATTCTCAAATAGACAAATATACTTATGTATGCTTTGAAATAGACAAGGAGTAAATTTGAAACTATTTATGGGATGGGTAATTAGAATTAAAGGTAATATTTTTACGAAAAAATATAATATTGGTTGAAAGATTTATACAACAGAAATAAGAGAGTTTCTGCTACTAAAGTGCCAACTGAATTTTGAGAATAACGATCAATAGCGGAGAAGGACGTCCTAGGTTGAAATTAGGCTTAACGTTTCCTATGACCTTCAGTTGGTTATCATCGGTTTTCACTTGTTTATAAGCAATTCTGCAAATAGTATAATTTGAATTTCCATTTTGTTTTTTTAAATTGTCAATCTTGCTTAGTAGAAATTTTGTCGGCATTCATCAATCTGACATATTATTCTAGTTATTAAACTGACGGCCTGAATCTGATCTGACCGTATGCTCCGCGGTTTTCCTGCCATAATTTGCATCCCATTGTTGCAACTAAATTGAACTTTAGATTTTAAGTTTTTTAAGACTTTCATAAATGTATATGGAGAAGTATACCTCATACATTTAGTTGAGAAGTATCCCTCACTTCTATTAGTTTGGGTATAAAAACCTTACCGTCCCCAAGCCGATCGGCTCACATTCAGGAATAATATGATCAAAGGTCACTACCTCTTCTACACTGAGAGTCTCCATTCTTCGTATGATATCAAATACAGTTTCTATTCTTTGTAGTTTTGTAGAAAAATGTTTAATAGATGTTCTACGAATATTTTTCAATCCTCCCTTTGAAGGTTTAGTATTCTGTACAAATGTAAGTACAGTTGGAATGAGCGTTTTAAACAAATTTGAATCAAGTTGTTCTTGTTTTCCCTTAACTACTTTCTTCTTGATTTATTTCACAGTTCCACTCCTGCAAAAGGTGAGGAGTGTATTTGTAAAAATGCTCGAGAATGCAGGATATTTGTACGGTTTCAATCATTTCCAAATTGTTTACTAACCCATTTCATTAATAACCTGTCAGTATATCAAACTGCAGCTGTTTTATTGAAATCAAAAAGCATTCAATCTACGTCATCATTTGTGTTCACTTTGACGCTTCTTGTAAAGTAATCTATGAAGGGCATTAGGTTTAATCAGCATATAGGGCAAACTATTTATTGATTATATTTTTTTTTTTATATTCATCTCCTTCTAATAAATGATCTTCTCCATATCCTTGAGTATTATAACCATCATTATATACAGATTTCAGTAGGTAGTCCACAACTAATCACTAGAATTGGAGTGGCTTCACTCCTCCATGAGAACATCCTTTAGTATTCACAAGTGTGGTAGATCAAATACTCGCAATAATTATTATATTACAAAATTACTGTAATCTTATTCTATAGTTTATAGATTAATTCATCTATATAATACTGTTATTCATCAATTCAAAGCATTCTATCATGACCTCCTTCTAAATTGAAGAATTAAATCAAAGTGATTTCTTAAAATTTCAAAATGTTCTATTTTGTCAGAAAAATATGAGTTTCATCAAATCACCGAACAGTTAAAATTAGTAATCGTTTTCTCATAAGAAATGAAATAGTAAATTTCCTGTACTTCAATATTACCCAAATATAATGTGGTAGATAAACACAAAAAGAAATATATTAAGTTCATGGTGCAACATTAAAACAAACAAAATTAGAACAAACTATCAATATTAGTTTGATTAGAACACTTGTTCTACAAACAAACCATCTATCACATTAGAACAAACTATCAATATTAGTTTGATTAGAACACCTGTTCTACAAACAAACCATCTATCACATTAGAACAAACTATCAATATTAGTTTGATTAGAACACTTGTTCTACAAACAAACCATCTATCACATTAGAACAAACTATCAATATTAGTTTGATTAGAACACTTGTTCTACAAACATACCATCTATAATATAATTGAAAGTACCAGGAAATATATGTTTAATTGGCGTTGATTTTTTACGTTAACAATTTTATTTTGGTTACATCAACTCCTTAAAACTTTTCAATTTTTTTTTCCATTAAACCTCTAAGTACAATTTATTTCACGGTATTTACTGACTAAATCTTTATAAATAAAATAATGATTTTGTCTGTACATTGCTTAGAACTGACTCATTTCAACTTTTCTTTACGTTTCATACATTGGAGAAACCGAATCCACCCTTAGAAAAATTTCTGTCGGTTTGTCGGTTTGTCGGTTTGTCCGCAAAACTTTGTCACAGGTAAACTCAGCTACCATAAGACATATAAAGCTGAAACTTTTACAGTAGATTTGTGTAGGTCTAACTTAAAATATAGGCTATGAATTGATTGGAAATTCAACGTAGAAGTGAAGTTATGGACGTTTAACGCAAAAATGTTTGTCACAAGTAAACTCAGCCACCATAAGACATAGCGAGCTGAAACATTGACACTGGATTTGTGTGTGCCTAACTTAAAATATGGGCTCTAAATAGATTATTAATTCAGTACAGAAGCGAAGTTATGGGGCTTTTAGCTGTATTTTCCTAACTTCACAGACAAGTTTGTTTTGAAAATACACAGGTGTGGCAAGTAGGTATTGTTAGTTGATTTTAATTTCAATTGAGCATATGAATATATTGCGTATTTGACATCATTGAAATGGTGTTTCACAGAGTTAAGGATGTACTATCTATTGAGAAAAATGTTTTGTAAACGAGCAATTCTCAACTCTTAATATGAACAGGGAGGAAAAATCAACAAACAAGTTCTTACGCTATATGAAGCCGAGGAAAGAACTTACAAGTCAGTAAAGAGATTGGATTAGTGACGAAGAAGCAGTCCATTATCTAATTGAATTTCTTGACTCTGAATTTATTTCTCCTGGACTGCCTGCTCATGAGTAAAAACTTAAAGTAGAGCACCAATCATGCTACAATTTAGTAGCAGTAACAAATTTCATGTTACGAAACATGAGTGCCCCAAAACTGTGCAACGGGACACGACTCTGAGTTCGTGCTCTACACAGATATGCCATAGAGGCGGACATAATGACTGGATGTGGTATTGGGGAGTCTGTGTGTATACTTCACATACCATTGATTCCGAGCCACTGTCTGTTTACGTTGAAATGATTGCAAAGTCCGGTCAGAGTCTATTTCGCAATGACGTTAACTAAGTCGCAAAGGGAGACTTCATCTAACGCAGGAATACAAGGTAGCAAAACCAAGTTTTTCTCACATGGTCAAATGTAGTTTACATGCTCAACGGTCAGAGGTTTCAACTCTTTCTTCTACCATGAACCTGAAGGACAGACAGCTAATGTAGTGTATAAGCTGGAGGCATTTGTTTAACACTGTAGTAATAATGGTATTTTCTACTATTCTATAATTTCTAATGACATTTTGAAATACCAAAAATGACGGAACTTCTTATTCCTCCGTGGTATAGCCGAAAGGCAATAGGCACACGGCAATAAACCAAAACAGGAACTTCTGATTCCGTCAAAGACGGGTACGTTTGCTATGTATTATATATAACTGTCAACTTTTTTTTAATTTAATATTTGCTTAATAAATACACTGGTAATAATGTAAGGTATGGGACCAGAGTAGCCCAGTGGCTTGCGTGATCGCCGATGACAGTAGTGCAAATGTATTATAAATAAATGTAACAAACAAATATTTTTTTGAATTTAAAATGTGGATAATATAAAAGATGGTAATAAGGTAAAGGGATCTAGCCAGGGTTGCCAGTAGCTTGCTTGCTCGCCGATGACAGTAGTGCAAATGTATTATAAATAAACACAACAAAAATATATTTTTTTAATTTAATATTTGCGTAATATAAACACTGGTAATAAAGTAAGGTATGGAACCAGAGTAGCCCAGTGGCTTGCGTGCTAGCTTTTGACTGGGAGCACGTTAATTAGAACTAACTCATTTCAAGTTTTCTTTACGTTTCATACTTCAGAGTAGCCACATGTACCCTTAGAATAATTTCTGTCTGTCGGTTTGTCCACAAAATATTGCTACCATAAGACATATAAAGCTGAAACATTGATTGTAGATTTGTGTATGTCTAACTTAAAATCTAATCTTTGTATACAGAGGCTTTTTTTTAGCACTGTACTAATAATGGTATTTTCTACTATTCTATAACTTCTAATTGTAGTATTAATATAATACTATAATTGATATTTTGGAATACCAAGTATAATAGAATTTTTGATTCCGTCAAAGACGGGTACGTTTGCTAGTCTATATAAATAAAATAATGATTTTGTCTGTACATTGCTTAGAACTGACTCATTTCAAGTTTTCTTTACGTTTCATACATTGGAGAAACCGAATCCACCATTAGAAAAATTTCTGTCGGTTTGTCGGTTTGTCGGTTTGTCCGCAAAACTTTGTCAAAGTAAACTCAGCTACCACAAGACATATAAAGCTGAAACTTTTACAGTAGATTTGGGTAGGTCTAACTTAAAATATAGGCTTTGAATTATTTGGAAATTCAACGTAGAAGTGAAGTTATGGACGTTTAAAGCAAAAACGTTTGTCACAAGTAAACTCAGCCACCATAAGACATGGCGAGCTGAAACTTTGACACTGGATTTGTGTATGCCTAACTTAAAATATGGGCTCTAAATAGATTCATAATCAAGTACAGAAACGAAGTTATAGGGCTTTAAGCGTATTTTCCTTACTTCACTGGCAAGTTTGTTTTGAAAATACACAGGTGAAGCAAGTAGGTATTGTTAGTTGATTTTAATTTTATTTGAGCATATGAATATATTGCATATTTGACATCTTTGAAAAAGTGTTTCCCAGAGTTGAGAATGTACTATCTATTACGAATAAATAGTTTTGTAAACGAGCAGTTCTCAACTCTTAATACGAACAGGCAGGAAAAATCAACAAACAAGTTCTTACGCTATATCATACCGAGGAAAAACCTTACAAGTCAGTAAAGAGATTGGATTAGTGATGAAGAAGCAGTTCATTATCTAATTGACTTTCTTGACTCTGAATTTATTTCTCCTGGACTGCCTGCTCATGAGTAAAAACTTAAAGTAGAGCACCAATCATGCTGCAATTTAGTAGCAGTAACAAATTTCATGTTACGAAACATGAGTGCCCCAAAACTGTGCAACGGGACACGACTCTGAGTTCGTGCTCCACACAGATAATAATGCCATAGAGGCGGACATAATGACTGGATGTGGTATTGGGGAGTCTGTTTGTATACCACACATACCATTGATTCCGAGCCACTGTCTGTTTACGTTGAAATGATTGCAAAGTCCGGTCAGAGTCTATTTCGCAATGACGTTAACTAAGTCGCAAAGGGAGACTTCATCTAAAGCAGGAATACAAGGTAGCGAAACCAAGTTTTTCTCACATGGTCAAATGTAGTTTACTTGCTCAAGGGTCAGAGGTTTCAACTCTTTCTTCTACCATGAACCTGAAGGACAGACAGCTAATGTAGTGTATTTAGAGGCATTTGTTTAACACTGTAGTAATAATGGTATTTTCTACTCTTCTATAATTTCTAATGACATTTTAGAATACCAAAAATGACGGAACTTCTGATTCCGTCAAAGACAGGTACGTTTGCTATGTATTATATATAACTATAAACTTTTTTTTAATTTAATATTTGCTTAATAAATACACTGGTAATAATGTAAGGTATGGGACCAGAGTAGCCCAATGGCTTGCGTGATCGCGATGACAGTAGTGCAAATGTATTATAAATAAATGTAACAAACAAATATTTTTTTGAATTTAAAATGTGGATAATATAAAAAATGGTAATAAAGTAAAGGGATCTAGCCAGGGTTGCCAGTAGCTTGCTTGCCACATGTACCCTTAGAATAATTTCTCTCTGTCGGTTTGTCCACAAAATATTGCTACCATAAGACATATAAAGCTGAAACATTGATTGTAGATTTGTGTATGTCTAACTTAAAATCTAATCTTTGTATACAGAGGCATTTGTTTAGCACTGTACTAATAATGTTATTTTCTACTATTCTATAACTTCTAATTGTAGTATTAGTATAATACTATAATTGATATTTTGGAATACCAAGTATAATAGAATTTTTGATTCCGTCAAAGACGGGTACGTTTGCTAGTTTCTAAGTAAATGTAAACACTTGTAAACAAATCTGACAAGATTAGCAGGTGATTCATTATTACAAGATGAATTTTGAGCATTTATAGCTGTATTGCCTTTTGTGGTAATCCGAATTTCAAATCATGTAAGTCAGTGGTGAAAAGCTTTGGTGGCCTTCTATAAGATAAAATAAAACGAAAACTATGCATTGTCTATAAGTAAAGTTCACTGTTTACTTATAGAAAAGTTGAGTATAGGCTACATCAGATTTTTTTAATTTGTTAACCAAAATTTATCGATAATGTTCTGTAGATTTGCCTCCTCAAACATAAGTCGTCCTTTATGAGGATGCTTATTTACCTACAGTAAAACTCCTCATGTTGCTAAAGATAGAATTTAATAATAATCATTTTTAGTGTAGTACCTTGGCATTATTGTAAACATATAAAATGTTTTGTAGTAAGGCAATACCCAATCTAAAATTTTAAATTCCTTAAATCACTGGGGAAGTAGAATAAAATTAGAATTAGCAAAAAAATTTTTTTTTCATAATTTTTCGTCAATGTAATTTTAACAAAAAGATTATTCCATTTATCCTTTCATAAGTAGCTGTTTTTGAGTATAATTTCATTATGAACCATCAAGCGGTGTGATTTATCTAGAGTTAATGGCTTTCAGTATCAGTTAAAAGCCAAAATTTTTACATTTCAATACAAAACTTATCTTTTTCTTTATTGAAAAAGTAATTTTTTTTTCAAATAGTCTTCTTATTAGATTTATGATTATATCAATTTATTAACAGTCCAGAGTTAGTAGTTTAAGAGGAAAAAAATTTTGACTAGAAACAGATTTTGACAAAAAAACGTACTTTTTATCAATGCAATGTTACCAGAAAACAGTATTCACTTTTATGAATATGAACTAATCCATGATATCCAAGGTTTTTAGCTTGGCAAACTTTTGGATACAGACTCACAAAAAATGTTAAAAGTTGACTGTAGATCTGTCACCATAGTATTGAATACTATTTGCATACAATATGTGTAATATGAATATGTATAATATACTATACTATGTTATACTATATATAGTATAATATAATACAGTATTGAATATAATATTATTTTACTATAAGAGAAAAAATGTTTTATCTACACGTTGGTGAACTTGTAAATCGTAGACGTGCTCTGGGTATGGCATCTTCGTAAACATGCCAATGTATCATCGCATTTATAGAAAGCAAGGTATTGAATTTAATATTTAAGCTTTCCATCTTATATGTAATGTTCTTGTACTAATCACAGTGTAAGGAGATTAGTATTCACTCTGAGGATGAGTTCGGGCATCTTGCCCATTCATCATCCAGTCTTTGATGATAGCACTGCGTCCGACTATCTGCCCGCTCAATATCCAGACGGTCGACCTGGGTCAATTCAAGGTCTCCGACCGAGCTCCATCAAGTATTTTCGATTGACTTTTAACCTGGAGACTCTGCAGAACTTTAAACAACCTCTCATCTATAACATGGTGATAAAAGATGAAAAAAAATAAATACAACATTTTCTCTTTAATTAATATTTAATATTGCATCATTAATGATATTCAAAGATAATTGTTATTTATTATTTTAGTATTTGATGTAAGCCTACATTTATTAATTTTCGTGTTTCATTCTTTTTTTTTGTATTCTTTTCCCTTAACTACGTATGCTGGCTGTACTGGTACTATGATGAGGGTATTCTTCAGTGCGGTCTCGCTATTCTAGTAGATTACAATAGCTCTCCTGATGAGAATGATTCACTAAAATATCAAAGTTTGTTGTTCAGTTCATTGTGTACTTCCTTTTTGTGTAATTCACTACAAATATAATATATATACAATATATTAGACATAGTTTAGCTTCCATGGAGCTAAGTTTGGGTATAAATAATCACAGGTCCTTCTTTCTTTCATAAACGTCCTGACCTTCCCTCTCCAGTTCCAAAAGACTCAATTTCAAAGACTGTTTCCCTGTACCGGGTTTGAGACAGATTCTTGATCCTAACACCAATATATTATCTAATTTACCAATATTTTGGTTTAAAGTGTCTGTTAGATGGAAATTTAAGTCTATTAAGATGTCTTTTAAGTGAAGTAGAAGGGAAATGTGCTGTAAAGTTGGGCCGATCTTGTTTAGTAGAGTTACTGGACTGATAAAGTTTTCAGCTCTGTTAGACACTTGCTCATCTTAATGTACCAGGTATTTATATTCCAAAGGTATTTAAACCAAAATACCAAAAGTACTTTGAGACGTTCAGAAGAATCACTTATTTGTTTCCTGGGAAGGAGATCCGATTCGGGTTTAACCTCAATCATCAATTGTTCTTATCATTTACTAAACTGTACTTGCTTACGAATTATAAAAGGGTTTCTCTAAGTGAGCACAGTAAACTTCCTAACACCATCTATGCAAATTTTAACGAACTTAACTTGAATGAATGATTTCGTGCACAAATTCTTAAGTATGTCCTCGATTCTAACACCATGGCTGGCTTCTGAAGAGGCAACTATGAGTCTTTTAGGTGCTGAAATAACTCCAGGTTTCTTTTAATTCTGTTTTAAATTATACATCACTATTATTTGGCTGTTTTAATTCAGTTTCTGTTCATATCTATTTGATTATTTTTTTACTTGCTTTATTATTTGTTGTCTCTTTCCCTCCCTGCGTGTGTTGCTAGCACATTTCAACTACAATGAAGTATTGGTTCGACCTTCAAATGAATCACATCTCCTCTCCTGATCATGAGATCCCTTTGAACATCGATGTGAGTTTTACGATATTAATTTTACTTCAAAAATCGATTACGGATACTAATAATATATAATTAGTATCCGTACTAATCAAGGAAAATAGTAGTTTGCTGATAAAGACAAATATGGAAGTATCAATTGAGTTTTGTTAGTGTTTTCCTGTTTTGTTTTCTGGTGTCCTATTAAATAGTTTTATTTTTGATATTATAAATATATATTTATTTATAAGGATGATATTGATCATTTTTATTCCCAATAAATGTTGAAAATGTTTTCATTTTAAATATATATCTGTAATAAATAATTTTCAGGTTATAATCAAACTACTATAGCAGTATTTTCGGTTTTATATATTTGGTAAAATTGTTTATCAAAATATAAACAAGTATAAAAGAAAGTTTACTGTTAATGTTAGGTCTGTGCACATTTAATATTTCTCATGGTCAGAAAATGAAACAATACACCTTGTTTTAACTGAAATGAAACACCCCTATATCTGAGGCCATTAAGATAGGACTATGGGGGTAATGGTATGATGGGGGTAGGGGTGCCACCTTGGTCTCTTTTAAATGAGGTCTCCGATATTCATTATCTCTCATACTTCTTCTTAAAACAAGCAATAGTCTCTCCATTATCATCTGTATTTTATAAACAATGGATCATAACGAATATTTGACTACATGTGAGAATATCTTTGCAATAGATACTTCCTTTAAAGGAAAGTTCCAGTTTGAAAACCTCTAAGTTAAATGTCTCCCCCCTTTCTTTCCTTAGCTGAGTGAGTGTTACGACATCACATATCCTCAAATAAAACGACTTTCAAGACTGCTTAAAGGTGTGGGCTACATTAAGATGAGCAGGTGTCTAACAGGCCTGAAAACTATATCAGTCCAGTAACTCCACTAAACAAGATCGGCCCAACTTTACAGCACATTCCCTTCTACTTCACTTAAAAGACATCTTAATAAACTTCAATTTCCATCTAACAGAAACTTTGTTCGAAGTTTTTATTTAAAAACTTCTTTATTTTTATAAATTTGCTTCTGATTTTATTGCCATAGAATATTTTAAATCCATTTTTCCTACATTAAAATATACAATCTTTATATAACTTACTAACTAATTTTTTTTAATGATAATACCTGGTTTGCATAGTAATAATAAAAAAATAATGCATGCAAATTAATCATGACAATCTCATACTGGATTTTTTGTATTTAAAGTATTATATTCGCAATTAAAAAATAAATAATAAATAAAAATGTGTTAATAAATAGACATAAATAAAAATGATAAATAAAGTTGTCAGTTTAGTTTTTTTTATAAATCTGATTAAACAACTTTTTTTTCTTAATCAGTTCACTTCATTGTTTACGTCATTCTTCAGTAATTAGTGATTAAATATGGTTCATTATGAGACCATCAATTATGGTTTATCTTAAAGAAAATTGATTAATAGCTGCAGTTTTTGTAGCTTTATTGCTCTTTGACCGAATTGAATTTCAAGATTTTTTTTTATAAATTGCTATTTTCGTTTATTGCATTTGTAACCCCAAAGATAGTGCCAAAATTTCAAAACTTTAAAATTAGCAGTTTAGGAGAAAAAATTTTCTAAAAACCGGTTTTTGGCAAAAAAAGCAACTTTCCCGTGATGCATAATTCTTCCCAAACAATAGGGATCATCTACACTATGGGTCTCATTTTTGTGTAAATTATCAACTTGATCCATCAAAGATTCTGGACCGTAGCGTGGGAACAGGCAATGCTAACACACTATGCTAACATAGAATCACTTTTTTTTTCGTAAAAAAAAAACAATCTTGCAGACATGTTTCTCAAACTATTTTTCTTGTTATCTCTCTTTTCCTAGCAATTGTCCAATATTTTTAAAATGTTTAACACAATTTGGGATTTTTATGAAATAGAGGGTTTCCTCATTTTATAAATAAATATATATTTTTTGTTATGAATTTGAACATACAAAACAGGAAAAAAGTACCGAGGTCAGGAATGATAAATAAAGTGGTACTTAATTAGAACTAAAAGTTGGAGATTTACTAAAACAACTTCTTAAACGTAATGTCTTGGTGAAATAGAACTTCCTTTTTCTTCAAGTGCGGTTTTTTGCAGTTTTGGCCTTGTTAAATAATGATTACTTTATCAAGGTGTCGAAGTACTCAACACTATACCCCTCCCAAGTTGATATCACTTTTCCTCTTCAATGAAACAACCTTTTTCTTTGCCTTGAAAAAGTTCCATTAGCTTTCGTTTTTTCAATTAAATTTCCTAAACATATATAGATCTACATAATGAGTTGTGCCTGCATAATTCTACTACATGTGCAGTAAACTACTTTTCTAGCTTAAAACATCTATTTCAGAGAGCTTATAATATTTCAAGTTCGTGGAAAAATATATATTAGAAAATTATTTGTGGTAAAATTCAGTAGCGCATTTAAACTAATGTAGATTCTCGTAATTTGCTGCCAGATACCTATCACAGCAAATGTGAGAGGAGGAGGGGGGGGGGGAGGAGCTCAGAAATTATTGGAGTAGAATTTTGGAATTATTTTCATTGAGTGAAAGCTTGTACCATGTGTTTCAAACGTGTTTGGTAGTTTGTCAGTCAAATTGCTTTTCAGTGGTAGGCTTCTAAAAAATGTAGAAAAGTCACTAGCATTCAATTTAAGCTTGAGAATAATTATATCACTGGTTTATTTTCTCTAAGGCTGAATAGCGACTATTTGGACTAAGAATGCTAAAAGGACTTCAATGTTGTACATCCTGAAGCATCATCGGTTTGTTTCGAGATGATTTCTGTTCTATAAACGTTAATAAATGTCAAAGCGTCTGAGTTTCTAAACATTGAATCTAAGTCACAGTCAGAACCTTGACCTTAAAATCTTAATAATTGGGGAGTTTCAAGGTGGACCAATCTGCTGGCGTGTAGCACGTCACCTGCCGACTCACGTCACGAGAAACTTACTTTGGGAAAACAACTTCACTTCACTCAGCAGTACATAGCTCTATAATGACTGCAAACGTCCAAGTATGCAAATGAGATAAATAAAACAAAATAAATAAAAAGAAACCTGGAATTTTAGGAAAATAGAAATTCTAAGTCGATCGGTTAATTGTAATTCCTTGCGACAAATTGAAAACATTGTAAAATCAATATCATTTAGTTTATAAACTAATAAAATTAATTTAATTCGATTCCATCAGGATAAAAATGTGGATCAGATACATTTTATTTATTTTTAAAAGAAAATAAATTTCTATTGTTTAGATTTAAAAATAAGAGAATAAAAAAAGGAAAAAACCTGAAATAAATATTCTTGTCTTTACTTCCTCTTTCCTTATGGTATTGTTTCATATTTTTTTACTGCTTTCAGAGTACAGATAACTAGAAATGTAATTATAAATAGTTATTAAGGTGTAAATGCTTTCAAATATCTAGAATACCAGCAAACTAGTTTTAGCTGACCAGGCTGAAGTCTCAAAAATGACAAACAATATCAAAATTTCGTTCTTCCGATACCAATATAATGTCAAAAATGCAAATCATGTTATTATTTTAAGCAAAATTTTAATATTTAAATTATTGAAAATAATGTAAAATATCTCTTAAGTGAGCGCAATATTTTGGAAATTATTTCATTTGGACAGTTCAATAGTTTCACCATGAGTGTTGTTCTAAAAGATTCTAGCTACATCAGAATCAATGAATTAGGCAAACTAATTAGCTACTCTAATTTGTTACCAGCGCGTACAATTATAGCCTCTTGTCACCAGTTTTGCTGGAAGTAAGAAACCGGAGTGCTCACTCATTTGGTAATTCGTAATAAATTGATGTTTAAGTTTAGTACTGGAGTTTTCTTCCAGTTGGATAATTTTGACATTGAACCCTCCTTAAAGTCTAACATATGTGGTTAAACTATTATTGATGCAACAGTTTTATTGCAGCCTTTAAGGTTTTATCTTTTAGCAATGATATCCCAATAGAAATAAGGTGGAAGTATAACGGTTAGAGTTAATGCATCTTGAGGTTCAAGACTTGGTTATATGATCCATGACCATAAATTTCTTTAAATTCAGCTATATCAAGTCTGTGGACTATATAATTGTAGCCAGTGTTTCTGGTAATAAAAGAACCCACGACCTAGCTAAGCGAGGAATAGTAGTTGACTCATCTCATTACAACCAACATGTGGTGCTGTATCACATCTGCTTACAAATTTAGTATCCTCTTCTCCTCCGACCACACTAAACATACTTTTAAGAATTAAAATAAATTTAAGAGTTATGAATGATTTGTCATCGTCAAACACAGTTTGAAATCCTAGAATAACAATCGGTATTACTTGCTTCCTGCTAACCAACCTGACCGTGACTCTACTGACCTACTGACCAATTGACCTATTTACCTGCCGTAAACTTCAAAACATGTCTGGAGTTATCACTAATCACTACTGTGATGCTCTCAATCACATGTAATTCCGGATGGATGAACAGCCATGCGTTGACAGTAGTTAAGGAAAGAAGAAAAAATTTCCTTAGTGGGAGATAGATGATCACGTGGGAGTAAAGTTCACGTAAACCACCGGTCTTGAGACTGAAGAACCTTTTTTTCTTTACCATTATTCGTAACACTATTACTGTTCTACACTTAATTTTATTGTAAGAATATTATCAAATTCAATTTATTTGTTTTATTTGTTACAATTTGCCAACACATTGACAATTTAATTATGTATATATATTATTTGTAGTAGATTTCTGACGAGATAGTTTAGAAGGCCTCAGAGCTTATTTTTCTTCATTTTCATTCTTCCCTACGGCATTTTGTCTCATATTCATATCTTAGGTGTCAATCATTAATTAATCGTCAACACACCGGGGTTTCACGCACACTGCAGCTACTAGGTGACCAACCACCAGCTACTCGTCAAGCCAACAGCCAGTCATCACCCAGTATTCAGACCAGCAACACCTAAGATATGTATATGAGACAAAATACCGTAGAGAAGAATCAAAATGAAGAAAAATAAGCTCTGAGGCCTTCTAAAATATATATATATATATATATATATGGTATATATGATATATAAATATATCAATTCAAAAACGAAAGCAACACACAGAGAAAGAGATACACTTACAAACTCCAATTTTTGGATGATCCGTCTTCAGGAGAAAAGAGAATGGTCGACCAAGCACGCCAAAAACACAAAAGCAGGAAACCATCCCGTCAACCGTCGGTCTGGTCCTTTCTAATATATAACATTTCCAAAGTTTTCCTTCTCTGTTAATCCATTTCTTTGGCTATTATTTTTATTTCATTCAAATCAAAATGATGGTCCTCATTAATACTATGTGTTGCTAATGCAGTTGCATTAATTTTTTTTCTTACAGAATATGTGTGCTTGTCAGTTCTTTCTCCACGACTGGTTTCTCCATAATGAACTTTGTTACGGTCTGTAATTCCTTTGGAATCTTCTCTTTTATATTTGAAAATAGAGATTTCGCTTTTCTTCTGCTATAAAATGCTAAATGAACTTGAGGAAAAGTGTCCCTATTTAAAAAATAAAACAGTTCTTAAATAATACAGAAACGTGGGCAATAAGAGTTTAATTTGAACTTGAATAACTGACCGAGTTCTAATAAACATTTATTTTGTTCCTATTTCACGGTCGATACTTTTATCAATATATATATATATTACCATCAAGAAAACGATCCTAAAAGGACAACAAGCGTTTCAGATTAAACTATAGGTACACAGTAAATGGAAAAGCACTTATAACCTCTAATTTTCGGTTTATCCGTCAGCAGGAGTGAAGAGATAGGGACGAAGCAACCGTCGCTTCACAAGTGTACTTCGTGTCCCTATCTCTTCACTCCTGATGACGACTAAACCGAAAATTAGGGACTATAAGTGTATTTTTTCATTTACTGTGTACCTACCATTGTTTAGTCTGAAATGTATATATATATATATATATATAATTTATATATTTAAATTATTTATAAATACGCTGGAATTTATATATTGGTATTCTTAAACAAATATACTTTGTTTAATAGTATATTACATAGTCGAAGTATTTTAATGATTGTGAATTAACAGAAGGAAGATGTACCAATACAAGTATTTCCAGCCTTTTGATGCAACAGATAGATTTGCTGATCATAAAACCAGATAGACAGCCATAACTAAATAGTTAAATTGTGACATGAAATATATTATTAAACAAATTATTAAATGAAAAGAAAAGAAATAGCAATCCATACTCATGTACCTTCAACGCAATCAATTAAGTGTTTCTCAGTTAATTATATTGCCAATTAGTTTTATTTATCATTTGGGAGTGTTTATAAAAACGTAATAAACAAATAGGACAGGTGGAAAGATCTTTTTATATGAATTATTTAAGTTCATTTTAAATGATTTGATAAAACTGGAAACACTGCATCATTATATAGAAATATGAAATTGAATATGGATATGCAAAGACAACTCTTCTGACATGAACTTTCATAAAAACATGTTTAAATGATTCATGATAAATTAAGGAAGCCATAAATAATTTTCTAAGTTGTTTTTTTACATTTTTTTTTTGGAATTTCATTTAAATTATGTGAATAAATCACTTATGTTTTATGACTTGTAGTTATACTTATAAATCATGTTTTATTAAACTTATAATTTAATAAAATGAAGGTAGGCAAGTTCGAGAAGTGGATAGTGTTAGGCTATAGTAGTCCTTTTAATGCTATATTGCCTCCGAAACTCATGTAATTCTTTGCATGGGTCAGTTCACCTAAAGATTGTGGTATATCAACAGTTTTAAGTCTCTGGACAAGTCTAGTCTAGACTAATCAGAGGAATTAGTGAGTATTAGTCCTCGGTTTGATATAAAGTACCATCAACTTATATCTTTAGGTATATTGTTACAATCTCTAACCGACCGAATAATCAAGTAATTATATTCCAAGAATAAAACCACATACATACAGCTTAAAATCATCTTAAACATTTAAAGGATACGTTGAAGAGACTTTTAAAAATAAATTTTTCCGCCATAACTCTACTATATTTGCAGTAAACAAAAATTTAAGTTAATGGAAAAGTACTTATTATTTTTAGATAATAAAAGAAATATGAAATAATAAGAGTATTAAAACTCGTTTATATTGCTTTACAACTGGTTCCTTAGAAGCTTCTTCCTTCAACATACAAGATTCGTATAAATGTAAAATATATTTTAGTAATTTCTCTGGCTATATTGAAACATTTCATTTCCAATTTATATTCCTTTTTACTCTTTTATAACCAGTTTTCAGGTAACCTCTATAAACTGAATTATTATTTCAATATTACAGAAATATTTTACATTCATCATTTAGTGCTTTACTTTAACAAGAACGTTTCACTATTAACAATATTATCCAAGCTACTAGTCATTATCCGACCATGTTCTGAAAATATAAAAACTTTTTTTTTTACTAATTGTGCTATAAAAAGTAAAATTTTTAAATTTTAGAATGCAAGACATATAAAAAGTAATTCCACAACAAGACGTACGAAATGAATTAACCTAGAAAAGACAGTTTTCTGTCTATCCTAATATATTTAAAACCTTTAAACAAAATCAGTCCAAATTTTTAAACTCCTTACTGAGACAGTATTTTTTAAATTTATTTTAGTCACAAACTAGTAAATTATTTATTTATGGCCTTATAATGATGTCAGATATAGATTTAAACACTAAATTGAAATCATGCCTCATATTTTATCCACCATTTTAATACAAACACCTGACTGTTATATCAGAGAAAACTACTGGTGTCACTTATTCAAGCGATTAGTCATGTTGCGTC
This sequence comes from Hermatobates lingyangjiaoensis, assembly GCA_026182355.1. NCBI lineage: Eukaryota > Metazoa > Arthropoda > Insecta > Hemiptera > Hermatobatidae > Hermatobates > Hermatobates lingyangjiaoensis. The sequence continues at coordinate 1,566,997 of JAPFBL010000062.1, forward strand.
ATCACTGGTCATGTTAAGATGTATTACTAATGAATATCATTAACTATCATTCCTCTGATATCATAGCCTTTGAGAATATATTCTAACCCTGTGACTAATTGTAGTTATATTAATAATGTCTGTCGTCATGAGAAGGTTATTTTTCTTAAACTTTAAGTTTTTTCCAAATCTACAGGTTATCTTTATTTTGCTACTAATATGCTTACTTTATAGAAAAAAAATATTCCGCGTTTTAGCGATATATACTTGATCTTATGCTTTTGCAACTAACAGATTAATCTGCAAACTTCAAAATAAATAGCACCTGTTTCAATATCACTCAAACAAGTTTCTACATTTTGCAGAATTTCTCCAACTACCTTACTTCAAGTCATGTAGACTCTGTTTTTCAAGCTGGTCTGAGTAGTATAGGAGTAGTTTTATATAAAGTTTCAGTTTTAAATTTCCCCTGCATTATTAGTTTTTTGAATAAGATTGTTTTGAATCCATGGAGATGGCTCCTCTAAAAGCGCTTAGTTCTTATCAGTTGTAATAGTTTTAAGTAGTTGGTACACTCTTTAAAGGTAAATGTTCAGCAGTTTATGATTATAACATTCTTAAACTTATACTAAATCCAGTAAGAAAAACTTTTGCTGTGTGACATTTTGTAAAGGGTAACAATTAGGTAAGTGTGAACTTACCCAAAACAATTTTTTAACTTTCTGACCTAAAGAGCATATTTTGCGATATGAATCCCAAACCTCCTAATAATGTCTGGGTAATGAAACGATGTAGACGCAATAGCAGCCAGACTTGTTCTCTTATTAAATCCAGTTCTTCTTTCACTCTTTCTCTTTCTCTTGAACTTCCAGCATCTGGAAGTCCAACAACTGGATTACACTGGGTGTAATATTTCTGAAGTTGGGTTTGATCATTATTAGAACACCTTTATTCATATATTTGTGACAGAAGTATAGTATAACATAAAAATATATGAACTATTTAATTTGGTTAAACTGAATTTTACTTTAAAAAAACCCATATATAAATTACTTAGGAGATAGATCAAGCAATTACTCATTGTAAGGCCAAATTTTTTTCCTTAAAAGTTATTTTCAAGTTAAAAATGACAAGTATACATAATTTAATTAACTGGTTATAGTGGTAATAAGCAGGATAGAAAATGAACTAGTTAGTTTCTCCTGCAGATATCTTAAAGGATTAGTGACAGGTGAATTAGTAAAAAGAAACTTTAAATAAAAAAAAATCAATTTATATTTTCTTTAATAATAATACTTTCTAATTTACTATCTTAATTAAATAATATAGTAAATAATTACTATTTAATTTACTTTCTAAATTAAATGTATATTATTTCTACATACTACTACTACTATACTACACATACTTACTACCTGTTTGATTCATAAACATGCACTCTGACCTTTCGGCCAATAACATGACATGAAGCAACCAGATTGATCACATAGTTACTACCACTACATGGCTGTTTGAAGTTTACCAACTAACAGGCACAAACTCTAACCATTTCTATAAAGCGAGATGTAGAAGGAAGGATTCAACTATTGCTCTATGGCGACATGGTATAGACTTCACGGTTTATTATAACAACTGTAGTAAACTTATCAGCAGGCATGATGAGCAAGGAACCATCACTTCTCAGGCTGTTGATGGCTGCTCTCTCATCAGCAGCAGGGTTGTCATTAGGGAACAGTAAGTTAAGGAAGAAAGGATCAGACACTGTACAATGCAAGAAAGAAATGAATGATTGGAGAGGATATGAAGCAGGATGAGGTGGAGGTTTCATAGGGGAAAGATTTAAATCTACTTGAGAAGGCGTAGAGTAAGAAGCCTGAGCACCAAAATCACCACAATGTGAAATCCAAAAGAATCTCCAACGGAGAATGGAGTGTTCTACAAAACATTTGTAGGTCCTCTGAAATGTTAATATTGGTTACCCAAGGGACAGGGTTGAAAGGCAGACTCGTGGAAACAACATTGATACATGCATTATTAAGAGTTCTGGATGAAATATTACAATGTTGCTATTAATGTGAGCTTCAGTAGCATAACAAGTAAAATAACGTTTCCTGCGAGGCATAACAGTTGAAGACAGGGAGTAAGAATTATGTTCAGAAGAAGTACAATATTGATAAATGGGGATTTGGAAAAAGAGACAGGAAGAATATAAGGAACTGAGAAAAAAGACCTGGCATGGCAGACTTAAACCTATGGATAAGTAAAAAATATACAATTTATCCTGCTAATTTCGCTTAAATGTAAAAAAGAGTTCACATGTTTTTGCGCCAAAATCACATTTACTTCACGCCGTGGAAAAAAAAATATTTCAGTAACCCCTCTTTTATTTCCAATCTTCATACTCAAAAGAAAAAGAAATGTATTACAATGTAGTACAAAAACGTATTACAAACATGTAGTTGAAAGGCTTGAGTTATGATTTTAATTTTTCATGGCTAAAATTACGCTTTTCGTGGGTTCAAAAAAATTCCATTTACCAGAGTTTTCTAAAAAAATTATGAGCGTTTAATAATTCCTTTTTAAAGTAATTGTTTTAAGCAATGAATCAATATGTTATAATTATGAATGAAAGTATATTTATAATTGAAATTCTAACTTTAGTTAGTTATACTTTCAACTTAAAAAGTTAATATACTTATTAACAACTTTTAAGTTAATATACTTTCAATTATAAAGTATATTTATAATTTTAAAAGTCGGAAATGATGTATATATTCTAGGAGGCAGTTATAAAATAATTTGTGGGTTAAAGCTTCATTTTAGGGATTATTTAACAAAATTTCATATACAAACTACTTTGTTTGTACAAAACATTTAATGTTTTATGTTAAACATTTTTAGATATCTCGAAATGATAACTAGGCCATCACTCTTTTACTACTGGTTGAACCACTCAAATACAAACGCCGGACCTGAGAAATGACGATTCCTGAAAATTCTTAACTTGTGGTGATTTTTGAGAGTGAGCACACTAAATCTGCATAGTCTTAGTCGATTACTGCGACGTTGTTTGAACACAATGTTTGTTAGTTATACAATAAATATGCACCGAGAAATATTGAAAGCACATGCTAAAGCAATACGAGACAAACAAAAAACATATACTGGTAAAAACTATAATAAATAACAGAAATACGTTAGCTTCAAATGTTAACGAATTATGTGAAACATGTTATAAAAATGTTATATCTGTACCTGTACAACAAATACATTGAATCTACCCAACTGAATGGAGTAGCAAATTACTCCACTTGTAGTATTACGGTAACAAAGAAAGTGATTTAAAGAAAAATATAAATAGGATATAACATATTTGGTAAATAAAAATTAAAAAAAATGTATACACTTACTGCATCGTTTGTATATATCTTTCGACTAAATTTAAAGTATTTCAGCTTCCAATTCAGTTACAGATACGTTAAGCTATAGTGTAGGAATGTATGTTGCAATTTACATTATTGTGATGAATTTAAGTTATCCCTCTAAATTATATTGGATTGGTCGAGTTTTGGAATAACAGATTTGGTAGGCCAAAATGTATTATGAAGAGCCTGTCATCTTTAGCGTTTTAGAGTAAAATGATGTCATTATAAATAAATATTAAAGTTAGAAGGAATAATATTTATAGTTAATTTTTATAATATACAAGATAAATAGATATAATGAAATTGACCCTGACACAGAGTCTGTTGTTACACAGAAGCTGGGATTCGAGAAGTGCTTCAAGGACTTGTACTGGCAATGAGTTCAGTAATTTGTTTCACCTCTACTCTGGCTTTCCATTAATCCACAACCTTGCGCCTCCTGGTCATGATTAGCAATGAAATCATTCCTATCAGAAAACAACGAAACATTGCCTTGTTATAAAGTTGAGTATCTTTTCATCCTATACCAAGCAAACATCAAAACCCAAAGTTCTGCAGGAAATTTTCTTTGCGAGTTAGCCATTGAAGATTTGACACTTTGAAATGTAGGAGGAAATGTATCAAAAAGAATAATCAAACTTCTGAATAATGATCTTTTTGAATTGAATACTCATCAATGAAGTCTGCTTTTGGTGAACATTAAAAGACAGAAATAGGAATAACAAACGTGTTTACAACTAAACAAAATGAAATAGTTTTAAAAAAATTTTTTCCTCAAAGATCAATTTTTGAACAAAAAAAAAACAAACGAGATTTCTGAAATTTGTGAACTCTACATGACTGTTTTCGTAAAATTTACTACGATAACAAAACAAGGATTTCATTTTAAGGAAATTTAAAAAACTTGTTATCTGCAACTTTTAAGTCAGTATTTGTACCATTTTTGATTCTTGTTGTTGCCTTAAATATTTTGACCAAAAACGTTCAAACTTTCTGGATAGTTATTTTTATGTAATAACTCTTTTACCCTTTTCTTATTTTTATTTAGGTTGCTACAATTTTTTCACCATTTTCTTAACGCAGTTTAATTTCTGATTCAGAGGATGGGAAGAATAATAATTCAGTATTCTTCCAGCACTGGTAGCTTTCGTGTACCAATCGGTTAAAATATTACCATTTTTTCCTCTTATAATTTTTATATCAAGAAATGGGAGAATGCCATCTTTTTCTATCTCACATGTAAATTTAAGTCGATTATGATATGAGTTAAATACATTTAAAACATTACCCAATTCTCTTTTATCAATAATTAGAAACAAATCATCGACATAGAGTTTCATGAATTTTACTATCGAACCTAACTCACGTTTACAATACTTTAGTAATTCAACCATTACTATGTTAGCAAGAACCGGTGATATTGGAGAGGCTATAGGTAATCCAAACTTTTGTTTATATATAACTCCATTAAATATAAAATATCGGGCTACACAAATAAGATTTAGAATGGATAAGAATTTCTCCTTTGTGATTGCAATATGTGCAATATTGTGATATCAATTTTATCCCATTGCTTATTTATTCAATTAATTTAACTTTTGATGGATGAACAGAGAAGGAAAACTCTGGAAATGTTATATATTAGAAAAGACCAGTCATCCGTTAATTATAGAAGTGAAATTTCAAATGTTAATAGTATTTATTCGGGTGTGTTAAGTTAATCATTGTTGATAGATGAAAAATTGTGTTAGTGACTTTTTGGTTGTCTGGTGAAATTCGGTTACCTTGCTTGTTTTTTCAGTTCAATGTCACGTGTTCATTCAAACTACAGTTGTTGAAATCCACAGAATATTTTTCTTTGTAAAATAATTTGTAATGTAATACTTAGTTTTTCTGTTTCAAAATGTATATTTCTGTAAGTTCTCTCACTAACCTATCGTCAAAATTTCTATTGTAATTTCTTAATTATAACTAATTGCACCTTTTATATATGTTTGATTTTTGAATGATTGAATTATTTCTTATATTTCCTCTGTTTTGTAGGCCTATGAAAAACGTTGGGAATGAGAGTTTAATTTGAACCTGAAGAACTCACCGAATCCCCATAAACTTTAGTTTTGTTTCTATTCCACGGTCGATACTTTTATCAATATTATATATATATATAAATGATCAAACCACAATAAGAAAATGGGAAAACAAGACTAAGATCTTTCAACCGTAACAAGCGGTCTTCGTCAGAGTCAAAAACGCAACTCAGTTGGGTTTTCAACCCAACTGATTGTTACGGTTGAAAGATCATAGTCTTGTTTTCCCATTTTCTTATTGTGGTTTGATCATTGATTGTTATTTCACGTGTTTATGTGAAATCTTTTTATATATATATAAAATAAAAATATATGAAAAAGAAAAATAGAATTATATATTTGAACTGTCGATTCTTCTTGATAGAAAACTGAATGATTAATGCAGATGAACATATTGTTGTCTCAAGGGACTTAAGGTACTTCTCTACTATTTTTCACCTAAAAAATACTATTGTTTAAAAAATAAAAAGACAAAATAAATTGTTGTAATAACTATTATTACAATAATTATAATAAATAAATGATTTTATAATAAGTTGAGGTGTAGTAAAGTCGAATAGAGATCAGTGAATGTGTCTTTTTGTTTCTATACTAGACATTCGTGCATTATTATTAGTTGGCTACCCTAAAGAAGGTTAGCTCAGAGGAAGATTTAATCAAAACGAAATGATAGGGAAAGCCATTGTGCCAGACCCATGTCACCGTGTGGAGGATGTGACCCAATTCCGGCCCTATTTAGAACTCACTCCTACAATAACACCTTCAAATTTGCCCTCGCCTTTATCTCCAACCTGTTTCTCCACTAATGCAAAGAGCCTCATTGGTTTTCAACCCTTGATGCCAGTTATAATATTTGTTATTCATTTTGTATCTAAAGACGAGCCCAAACTATTGTTCTAAAATATTGTTAGTAATTATTTTAAATGTTCCAGTTTGAGAACAAGAACGGACCTTTCCCTTTATTATGACATTAAAATCAATATATTCACATAATTTTTTTACATTCATTTAAATTAATTATGAAATTTATAATAATATAATTATTTATAACTTATGTAACACATTGACTTTAAGTGAAATATCATGAAGGGGCATTTATTTCAGAATGTAACCATTGATGATTACAATAAAACACAATAAGTTACAATACAATTCTTTCAGAGATAACATACCCCAATTATTGTGATACAATTTGTTATACAGATAACTGACTTACTACGGCGCTGGAAGTAAGTCCATAGGGATAAAATGTTCTTTATAATACTAAGTGTATGAGGATACTATACAACACTGTTTATATACAAGTAGTATATAGAAAAAATATAAGGGAAAAAATGGAGGCTCCATTCTAAAACTAGTAAAAAAAATAAATTGAAGATATTTTTATTGAAAGGTTGTAGCCAAGACTTTTGAAAATAGTTTAAAATAAAAACGAAAACGTCGACATTTGAGAGTTTGATTTGAACATGTAAGCTGACAATGTCTATATTTATTGAAATTAAATATATATATATATATATATACAAGTAAAGTAAAAATCAGCGTCCAAACCACAATAAGAAGTGGAAAAAAAAAACTAAGATCTTCCAACTGTAACAAGAGATCTTTGTCAGAGTCAAAACTCAACCGCAATTGAGATTTGACTCAGACATAGACAGCTTGTTATCTTAGTATTTTCCTCATTTTTTACTGTGGTTTGAACATTGATATATATATCATTAAAATTAACTGCAGTCTCGGCATTCACGATCTTAAGACTGAGAGATTCGATCTTACGAACTAACCTCCTGCTAACAGGATTCAACTTGAAAAGGAGTTGGCCAAGTGACATGTTAAACAATATCAATGATGTAGTCAATAGTATTAATAGATTAAATGGATTAGTAAAGGTACCATGGACTTCTTGTTCATGTTATTTTGGTGCACCGGCAGAATGATGTAGGGTAAGACGCCTCGAGAGCTTCGTGTTTGTCATGCCGATGTATGTAGAAGGCAGGGCTGCACAGTTCCCTGAATTACAAACATATTCATACACGAGATGACTTTTCTGGAGCTCTGGGGTGACACACTGGGGGCTGTTCTTAAGAAAAACATTACTGGTCTTATAGAAGTTAAATTATTTTACAAAGAAAAATAGTATGTAGATTTTTAACAACAACTGTAGTCTGAATGAATACGCAACACTGTCCACATACTATTTTTCTTGGTAAAATAATTTGTAATGTAATACTTAGGTTTTCTGTTTCAAAATTTATACTTCTGCCTATGAAAAAGGTTTTAAATAAAAACCGAAACGTTATCAATGAGAGTTTAATTTGAACCTGAAGAACTGACCGAGTCCTGATAAACTATAGTTTTGTATATATATATATATTTATATATTATTAATAGTTCACAATGCTGCAAGGACAGATTATGTTATAAAGCAGGGGTGCTCAATACGTCGATCGCGATCTACCAGTCGATCACGAGGCCAATAGTGGTAGATCGCATACAACTTTGAAAAAAAAAGTTCCAGGGTGACAGTCAGCCTATCTCTCTCTCTCTCTCTCTATCTATCTATCTATCTATCTATATATCTCTGTGGTGTGTGTGTGGTGTGTGTGTGTGTGTTTTGATCCTCCTGTAAAGCTTCTGTCTTTGAGCACAATGAAAAGCTACAAAAAACAGCTGTATTATTATTTTATTTTATTATTTTTATTTATTTATTTTTTAATTATTATTATTATAAATTTATTATTATTATTATTTTATTATTATTATTATTATTATTATATTATTATTATTATTATTATTATTATTTGGGAGCCCAGCACAATGTGCGTAAATGCATTTCACCTCCTTAACAAAAAAAAAAAATTGTATTATTATTATATGGTAATCACAAAAACATGTTGAGAGCTCTTATTTTGTTGCAATATTGGCTCATGCAATAATGCAAGGTAAGAATGTTCAATAAATTTTAAAATAACATACGCTTTTATGGGTCGGTAGATCATTTTGACTTGGTCATTTTATAAGTAGCTCACATACTGAAAAAGTGTGAGCACCCCTGTTATAAAGGTAATGTAGATTGCAATTTTGGTCAGAATCAACTCTGCCAGGAGAACCACATTTGGCTGTTTACAAAACCCATGGAAAGAATCGCTAATAATACATGCAATAAGGCAATTACAAGGCACTTTAAAAGCGAAGGTCACTGTTCATTTTACAAGAGTTAAGAGCTAAGTCGCTAGAGTGAAACGAGTAACTTGATCAATTAGCGAAAAGAGCTAATCAATAGACAGATCCCGTATACCTTTCAAGTTAAACTAACAAGAAACCAACATCATTTTTAACAAACTATAAGAACTTGAGATCCCATACCTACCGCTAGATTGTTAGTAATAACTCGACATGTACATCGTTTTATGAAATTTAAGATATAGTGAAACTAAATGTGTGATGAACATATTAGAGCAATACGGAGCAATATATCGTTATAGTAATTAGTATTTAAGAAAATAATAACTAAACAGTTTGTGATATCATAATGTACAAACATTTCTGACTTTAAAAAATGTAGTCTATTGTGGATTATCTATAACTAGACTATATTTGACCCTTTATGTCACTCAGAATTTATAACAATATTAATTAATTCACTGAACATGATTGACAGGGATAACTTTAATTATTGTTTCTTGTTATTAAGGCACGGAAACTGATTCTTATATGGCCCAAGCTTTTGATATAATATTCTTAACATGATTCAAAATATATCCACAGTAAGTATATTTAGCAAAATAAAAATTATTTAAAAGTAAAAAATCATATATTTTTATCATAAATAAATAAAACACTAATTCAAGTTATATACACAATCAAATATGTCTAAAACAAACAAAACTTTTAAATTATAATATTCAGTTTATTTACCCAACATAAAATAACATTAATGAAAGGAATGTGTCTTTATAATATTACATTAGAACATTCATATTTTACCTGACAGTTGTATACAAGTTTGTTTCTGAAATTATTCTCTAATTATTATTATATGAAAAATATACATATCAAATATATATATTATATATACAATTATTTTTAACCTCTAATGTAGTAGTTTATTACATATTTGTTATATTTATTTATAATACACTAGCAAATGTACCTGTCTTTGACGGAGTCACAAATTAGATTATACATGGTTTTCCAAAATATCATTAGAAATTATAGAATAGTAGAAAATATCATTATTAGTACAGTGTTAAGCAAATGCCTCTGTATACACTACATTAGCTGTCTGTCCTTTAGGTTCATGAAAGAACAAAGATTCGAAAGTCTGACTCTTGGGCAAGGTTGATGATGTGAGAAAAACTTCCTCCCACTCACTTCAATTCCTGCGGTAGATAGAGATTCCCCTTTGGGACTTAGTTACCGTCATCGCGAAACAGAAGCTGACAGGATATTGCAATCGTTTGAATGGAAACGGATAGTGGCTCAGATTCAATGGTATGCGTGGTATACATACAGACTCCCGGTACTATACCCAGTCATGATGTCCTCATCATTCGTTACCAGAAATTTTTGTAAGGGCGGATTCGGTTTTTCTAATGTTTGAAACGTAAAGAAAACTTGAAATGAGTCAGTTCTAAGCAATGTACAGACAAAATCATTCTTTTATTTATATAGATTTGCAGTGCTGACATCAGCACAAGCCTCTGGGCTACTCTTGCTCCATGCCTTTATTTTATTACCAGTGTTTATATTTTGCAAATTTCAAATTCAAAATTTATTGTTGCACTTATTTTTAATATATTTGTGCTATTGTCATCGACGAGCACCAAAACCAGTGGGCTACCTTGGCTCCATGCTTTTAGTTTATTACCCGTATTTATATTACGCAAATATTAAATTAAAAAAAATTTTTGTTATATCTATGTATAATACATTTGTACTACTATCATGGGTGATCAAGCACTACACTTGCTACCCTCCAATTTTGGGAATGTACAGTGATAATTTTCTTTTATTTAACATTATTCAGGTAATAAATAATATATATTTAATTTCAGGTCTCTATCTCCACGGGAAATGGGTGAACAAACAAACAAACGCACAAACAAACAAAATGACGAATTTTATATGTACTTTCCTAAATAACTTTATTGATTTTCATTAAATTTTACATTTTAGTTCTTGTCTACTCTAGGTACTAGGAAAGTAAAATTGTTAAAGCAAAAGTTTAACACCAAAGAGAACATACGTTTAAAAATAATCCATTATTGGTATTGTTTACATTTTAGTATTCCATTAAAGTAAATGATGAAATTTACTTATTTACATTTTTTAGCAAGAAATTTTATTTAGCCCAATATATTAAAATAAGTCAAAGCTATCTAAGAGAATTTCAAAATATATATTGCAAAACTAAAAAAAAAAATATGAAAAAAACAGATATATTAATTCGCTGTAACATAAATTGATTGATTTGAAGATGTTTAGATTTATACTATTTCCCGTTTCCGATGTAGTGTAGGTAACCGGACAACCTTGTCTATTACTGGTATATCAGTAAAGACTTTACATTAACAGATAATACATATAATATTATTATTATTAGTTAAGTAAAACGTTGTAATCTACTTTGAAAGTACCATTTGGATCAAACGTTTGTAAAACTTGTTTATTTATGGATAAACTATCATTTAAAGGAATCGTATTAGGTTGATACTGATAAAATTATGAAAACAACATAGATAATAAATTATAAATTTAATATATAATATGATTATTTTGACCTGTGTTTATTTAATATGTTCATCGATTAAATTCTCTGATTATTTATAACTTTAATTTACATTACTTTAATTTACAAGTCCCTAACAGGTGAATATCAAAATGAAAACAGAGATATAATATTTTTGCCTGAATTTTTTTTACAAGTGCAACAGGTTGAGATACACTTTAATTGTATCTGATTTTAATTCAGTTAAATGCCTGCTTATAATGTGGCATGACAGTCGTGAGGGGTCTCAAACCAGATCTGTTTGATTTTAACTTTCTTTTTAAAATACCTGCAACACTGGGTATTAAAACCTGCAATTTATAATTATTAGTCGGACGAACGATCAAACAATAAAGTTAGATGACTTCTTACAATAGTTTCAAAACGTCTGCTCTTCGAAAGCTTACACTAACAATTTTTCAAATGGACTTCCCTAGACATTGATTTAACCTTGGACTATGGCTATTTCTATTCACTTAAAACCCATTAATACTCAGCAATACGTACATTATAATAATAGCCATCATTCTCCTATTAAGAAGGCTATACCTGAATCCCTATCTATTTATATCAATCAAATTTGCAATTCAAAGACCTCAAAGACCGCACTCACCTCCTAAACAACTTAAGGAAAATGCTCAAAACAGTACTATTGCTATAGAAAAGTCTTTTATTGCAAGTCGTGTTCTACTAGCTTAGATACGTCACTAGTTTGGTCTGGGGAAAGAGTTTCCTGTTCTCAGGAAAAACCTGTTTTCATCACTACATATTTCCCTGGGCACATAAGGCTTTTTGTTTTTATTAAGAAGTTCTGCTCCATTCTTTCTTCTTTCTCCTGTCCTTCCGTTATCATTAATTGTCCTCCCATATCTTCTAATTAAAAACTTTCCAATCTGAACAGTACTTTCTCCCATAAGTATTAGAATCGTGAGAATAATAATATAATTTAATGTAATATAAAAGTGATCAACCAAGAAAAGCTTTAGTACTGAAGAATTCACTAAGGATTGGTACTGAAGCTGATTTTGGATCTTAGTCATAAGCCTAGACTTGTTGGTGGAAAATAGAAAATTTAGTGAATACTGTCCTTAGGAGAAGAGGTGAACCATCTGTCTTGAGTCTTTACGGTATCTGGTAAAGATACGGTCAATTATTTACAATATTTGTGGTATTTAACGCTAAAAATGTGTTTAAGAGAAATAAGAAAAATCCCTTCATAGTAAAATTTAGGACTCTTAATGTAGAATCAGCCTAGTAATAGGGCTCACCCTTAATTAACATAGTGCCAAATAACAAACAATATATATTCTCCCAACATCGTAACGTCAATGGTGAAAGCCTATAGTTTCTGGCGTTCACCGGACCTATCATAAAACAAACAATCAAAAGTGAGTTGATATATATAAGTTTACAAAAATTAAACGTATTACATCTTTTCATGCAGAACTTGTATGTTATTATTAAAATCATACAATCATGTTCAGTGCAAGAATTAAACTTTTTAAAACATCTTTTCTACTACTTCATTATCTTCTTAAAAATTAGACTTAATTCAATCTGTAGTCTGAATGGCATTGATCTGAAAGTAACTTATGCGTAAAAGCGTTTGATAAAACCAGAGACATTTCTGAGAAAAATTATTGTGGACTGTTAATTGATGGAAGAAGACAGTTCAGTATTTGAATTATTACGATTAGTTTAATGTTTGTGTGATTATTTAATGTTATTCCTATTTCAATTATGTTGATTAAAAAAAATGTTGATACATATTTTATAAAAATAATAAGGTGAGTGTCTGTGAAGCAACTGACACTCAGTTGTCAGCTGTACCGCAGACACTCACCCTTAGTTAATGCCTGAGAAAGAATACTACGTGTTCGAAACCCGTTGTTTATACCATTAAATTTTTATATGTGGAGACCATTTCATTAGCTTTTTGCCCTACAATGAGTAAATACCACATAATAACTGATTGCACTACTTTAGAATGAGGATAGTCTATAAGGAAAAAGAAAAAAAAATAACAACACTTAGTCAGTTAGAGAAAAAGCAGCGAGTATCTGTCAATAAACGTCAGCCCAGTCAAGTCATCTTTTAATGGGATAGCGGTACAGGACTAACGACAGAGTTGCATGTGCTCCGACCGTTAAGTAACCACACAACGTATTCTCTACATTTTACATAGATTGTCTAATTTTGACTTGATTTTTACCTTGTATAATAACTTAATAAGTAATGTGTAATTAGTATATTAAATTTGGGTATTTATTTTTGTTTAATTTTCAAGGGTGTTAATAATTTTTATTGTTATAATGAATGTGTCTAAATTGTAGCTGTACTTATATCTCTGAAACAGTCGGTTGATGATTTGAGACATTTTTCAGTTACTAACTGTAAGTTTTGAGCTTCCCAGTCCAATAAAATAGGTTTCACTGATTTCAGTGATTTAGCACTGATTGGCACAAGCGTGTGCGTGTGTATATCCTAGTACGTGTGTGCTTGCTTACTCGTGTGTACGTGTGTCCCTGTACGCTTGTGTCTGTGTAAATCACGGTGTGATCCACGTGGAATTTGTCCTTCATCGTCAAATGTTTACAAATCTTTTCAAGAATGTGGATAAACTAAGTTTTAAGTTAAACAAAGGTGGTAATTCAGAAATTTTGGAACAAATTTACCTATGTAAGAACTGTTTGATAAAACCAACGCGTTTTGAACACGTATTGTTTTCCCTCAAGTTACAACAACTTCATGAAACAAATGATGGGAATCATCATTTTCTGACAATTTGAACCATTGATGTAACTGAGATAAAACACTACGTTTTCGAAAGGAGTTGCTTTTATTAAGCATTTGTATATGAAGACTTTTATTAGTATTTTTTCCCAAGGAGCTGGTAAATAATAGTAAATAAAATTCATGTGGGGTCTCACAGTTATTTTTTCATACTTTACCAGAGGTATATACTACTTCCTACCGTCAATGTGTCTTTCTTCTCCCTTGTCACACGATATTCTTTTTTTAACAACCACCTTTTAACAACAATCATTTAATTTAAGAATTATTGCAAGAGGAAGAAATTTATTAATTGATATTCACTCTACAAGGGTAATTATTAAAGTGTAATGTTGAAATATTAGAAAAAAAGTCTAGAGTGGCTGACTTACAACTATTATAGAAGTAAACATACTTACAAAATAGTTGAAAATAATTGAGTTTTGCTTTTACTTTAATGTGGCTGTCGTGCAGACTTAATATCAAACTCTCTCGTGTATATAATCGAACTCGCGGATGATCAGTTTAAACAAGTCGTCATTTGTTCTAATCTAGCCATATCCATTTTTTCATTTATAACACCCTTGAAATCATTGATTCAGAAGAATCTGGTACGTTATTAATATTATTAATATGAGGGCTGGCTGCGTAATATAGAGTTTTAGGTTAGTCTTTAGCTAAAAAGATTTGAAGGTATTGAGTATATCTGAAAGTTCTAGTTTAGTATTTTCAGTAAGTAGATCTTGGAGACTTACTTTTTTTCTCTTGTAAACGGATTGAGACTGTTTTAACTAGATTTGTATTCAGATCATTCTCCTTTATCCATCTCTCGCCAATTTGATGAGCATGACTCATAAGCTGAAAGGTACTATCACCAAGAATTCCTCTACTTATAATAACAAGGTCATCTGCATATCCTTTCGTAACGATACCTTGATTATTTAGAGCACCCAGGGTCATCTAATAACCGTAATAAGGGTGACAACACACCTCCCTGAGAGCATGTCTTGTGTGTTTATTGTTTCCACAATTTAAGTTGTGGTAGATACAATACTAACACTTATTATTCGTGCATTAGATTGCTGTAATCCGTTCCATATATACATTAGTTATGATTTACTGAATTGGTAGGGATTTTTCATATGTTCTTCAGTATGCAAGAAGCATCATAGAACGTTTTCTTTAAGATACTGTTGACTTGCCCTTCAGATAGGTATGTGGTTTCTAACGAAGATGTTTCTTCAGCAAAAACTTCTCATATTATTTCATATAAAACCTACTACTCTTATTTTTAGTGTAATATTACTCTTCCAATGCTTAATATCATGAATATTGGCAGCAAACAATATACAAAATTTTATGATTATTGGATCACCGTAGAAATGGTTCAAAATCAGTGCCAGTCTTGTCATAACGAACGAAAAGTACTTTTACCCAAAACAATAGAGTTCTGAAATACACCAAGAATTATGAATCATTAATGTAACAACACGTAGATTGATTACATCACATTAGTTAGATAACCATTCATAATACGCTTTAAGCTTGATGGAGGTTACTTCGCTCATAGCTGAATGAAATAAATCGTATTACATATCATATTAACTCATTAAAATATCTCCAAATTTTTTTTTATTAACATTCAAGTAGAAATTCTTTTTGACTCCATTCAGATAAAATGTTTTTAAGTCAATGCAAACAAATCCAAGAAGTACAGGAGGTTATCCATTATTCCAACTTCAGGAATTTAATTTTTTTTAGAAATTCAAACTACTATAGTTTTACTGTATAGTTTTGTTGAATTTCTTAATCTTTTTATAACTTATTAATTTTTGGATAATTTTTTTGAATAAATTTCACTGTTTCATAGTTAGTAGTTTATTGTAAAAAGACATTTTCTGAACTCATAAAATGTACCACAAAGCTCATTTTTATCCATGTTCTCATTTTTTTATAGTTATTAAATTTATGAAATTTATTAATTTCAATTCAAATTAATATTTATGAAATTATAAATTTATAGCTATTAATCAGAAATTTATGAAAGATTTTTGTGGGTTACTAATTTAGGTTCAAATTTTCATCAAAATATATTTTTGATTTTCAAAAATTTCATTAAGTAAAAAAAATTTTTTTTTAAATTATAAAATGGTAATTTATTCTTCCGAATTTCGACTAAAAGATATACGGCTTAGTTTCTTAGAATGTGCTATTTTTTGGTATAATTTAAGGATCATAATCCTTAAATAGTGCTTCAGAAACAATCATAATTCGAAATTTTACATTTTATTGTAAAACATATTTTTCTAGTTTTTAAAAACTCCCCTCTCTCCATTTTTTCTCTATTTTTACCAGATAGTTTCATATTAATGACAAATTTAAACACTTTAGAGTTAGTAGTTTAAGAGGACAAAATTGTTGTCTAAAATCCTATTTGTCCTAAAAAGTGACTTTTCCATGATGCAATCTTGCCCAAAGACAGTGGTACACATTAGCACTAATAGACCAATTTTATTCAAGATATAAATTTGGTCTAACAAACGTTGTGGCCTGTAGTGTGATCACAAACTTTTGCATATACACTCATAAACTCACTCAACCATTCACCCATACACAACACACACACACACACACACACACACAACACACACACACACACACACACACACACACACACACACACACACACACACACACACACACACACACACACACAGACAAATATACACAAGCACACACACACACAGACAAATATACACAAGCACACACCACATATATATATATATACAATCTAAAACACGTCAAAAAAGGACTTTAAGAATCTCAAAACATGTACATCTATCAAGGTCTGGAGAACGATTTTTTTTTTCATTATTACTATAATATACAATAATTTTTTAAATTATTTCATCATTAAATCATTTAAAGATGCAGATACAGTATATAACTTGTCTAATTATTGATAAGATACAGTTATAAATGTTTAAGGCTTTTTAATAGTGTAGAATTATTAAACTGTTCAATATTTGTTTAAAATCATATGAAAAAGTAAAATAAAATAGTTATTTAAGTAAAATCAAATTTTAATATCTATAATATATAGAGTTACATATGTAATACGTATGGACTGTCTGAAAACTAAATAACTTTTCATACATACGAAAAGGAATAATGTTTAAATGTTCATAGGTAAATTTAACATTGATTACAGAATTGTAGAACATTCTACAGGAATCTTAAGTCATTTATTACTAAACAACTGAAAATAGATTGCAAGTTTTTTCAAACCATGTTTTTCAAAAGTTGTGTTTGACACGAGACTCACGTGCACAGTGTTTTCTTCATACGAACAGTATATTTACAGTTGCCTTTACGGAACATTAATTGGAATATTTTGCATGATGTACATTGTTTGCTTTAAGAAAGTTGAAATAAAGTAGTTAAGAAAGAAATGGAAAGCATAGAGAAATGGAGGGTGGGGGGTGGGGGCGGCGGCTTGAAGGGCATTGGGGCGGCGAGGTCGATGGGGGCGGCCGGCCTAATTAGGCGCGTGCCGTCACGTGACCCACCTTCCATCACCCCCGCCCCGAAAGGCCTCCACTAACAATCCCAACATTTATTTCAATCTCCCCATTCCTTATTACCTTCAGTGTCTTCTTTCTTTTCTTCTTCTTTTTTTTTTTTTTTTTGGTTTCATGGGTTTTTGAAAATTAAAATAGATAATCTTGCAAGTCTGAAAAATTAAGATTTAGTTTTTCTCATAATGATCATTTAAGATAAACGAGTTCATCTGGATACATGCCATTCAACAGTGACACACAAATATAACTCCACGTCCCAGGAAATTATTAAGTTTTCGTCAACTGGTTTGTAACGTCCTTGTCGAATAACTCTCCCGGATTTTCTGGGTTTCGCTGTTATTGCTAGACAAACGTTCGTATTGTTTTCTCTATTTTCGCTGCCGTCTATTATATGTTTACAAATAATATGAACCTGGCTGTTCTCAAAACATGCTACATTGTTAATATAAAGCTAAAAAATCTTCAAATTCTTATTATTAACATTTCAATAACAATTTTTATTATCTCGTTTTTTTTTTTAATGGACTAATTCTTTTTGTTCCATTTTACAATGGAACAGTAGAGCAGGTTGTCCATTATTTCAAGTTGAGTTTTGTTTTTATAGCTATTTTGTCTTTTGTGATAAACAAAATTTTTTGAATTTTTTCTGAGGCTTACTAAATTTAGATTAACTTTTTTGATTGTTCAGCTAAACCAAAAATAGTTTACACCAATCATAAAATGTGTTATAACGTCCCTTTTCGTCCTAGCAATTTACAAAAAAATATTCAGTTCATTATCTCAAAAAGTGTTAATTTTTGGTATAATTTTAGTATGATTCCTAGAACATTGTGACCTATATTGTATTCTACAACTTATACAGCAAACATATCGTATTAAACTGCATCGTAAACCTTAATTGTCCTAAGGTTGACACATTAAATGCTAAGGCTTGAATTAACTTTACCTGTAACTAATAGTACCTATGTTTTTAATAAACTAAATGCCCCTGCAAGCACCTAGAGTGAGTAATGCTATTGTAAAATTTGATAACTGTCAAAATATATATTGACTGATATATAATCTCTCTAAATTGAAACAATAATATTTTTTACTGTGGCCTGAAATCATTAAATATTAAAAATTAACCTTTTAAAGTAAAAAAACAAAGGTTTTATATTTGTTTTGAATTGTAATCAATGTTCTTCAGTTTATTTGGCATAGTGACAAATATGTTTAAAGTGATTTAATTGGTTTGTAGTTTGCAGTATTTTTCTGTCATCAGCAGGCTGTCCTGCTGACAGTTTAATGCCTTTTCATTGTTTGGTCTGCAGATAACAAATGGATAAGTTAGAGGTCACCGAAATAACTCATTGCCGGGTAATATAGAGTATTTAAGACAAACGATAGAGAAGGATTCAAACTGATTGCATAAAAATAAAGCAACGCATTCTTATCGTATCGTATGAGTAGTCTAATCTTTTTTGTTTGATTTTATGTGTGTCCTGAATGCTTAGCTTTAAGGCAAGAGATTTGATTAGCTGCATGATTATTTATAAGTGAGGGTAACGTATTTAATTTGCTTCTGAACACTTTCAATCGACAGTTCCATTCAGATCATTTTCTTATAAAAACCCCAACTTAGAGAGTCTTTATTATTATTTTTCACTCCACTCCATTTCTATATTACGTGCTCACATCATATAGCAAGCTCAGAACAAAAGACAGTTCAGAATTAATGGTGTAGTATGTAACAAACAGTAACCATGAAAAAAAATAACCAAAATAAAATTTTGGTATATAATCAATAATAAACTAAAACAAAACATTTCTCATTAACGTGAATGAGCTGAAATGACTGTGAAAGGAATATAAATCTATGTGCAGTAAAGAAATTGATATTTGTTCAAAATCTATTCCGACCATAGGAAACCAGTAATCCTCGGTGTTTTAAAGTTCTACCCTTTGAGTTTTTTATATTCCTGAAAAATTAAAAAACTCAAATTAGTACATACTAATGTATGTTTCAAAATAGCCTTTGGTTTCAAAATATCTATTTTTAAGACAAGAGGAAGAAATTATTGGTTCTGAAAAATCAGTTTAACAGAGGAAATCCCACGGGGAAAAGGTGTTCTTCTTCACCTTTTTTAACCATAAAACTTAATTAGATTTACTATTATTATAGTTTGTCGGTAAATTGAAGTCTATTTTTTTTAGAACAAAACATGTTAAATGTAAAATTATGCCAAGACTTATTTATGAACATTTGCTACTTAGTTTAACATTAACGACTTCTCAAAGCCTACTAAATATTGAAAATATGTTGCAAAATGTGAATGTGTAAATACCTCCGTAATACTGATAGTCAACCAGTATATATATATTCGTTATAAATATATCAAAGATTTTTCATGTTTTATTTTTAAAAATTAAAGTTATATATATTTATGCAGTATCATGTTAGGTTAAGTTGCAGTAATGTTATATATTAAACATTATTTTGTTTTTGCTTGAGTCGGAATTTTTTTTAACAGATGCTGGATTCATTGTCTAAAGTCGAAATGTTATTTAGATGATGAAACTAAATAAATAACTTTCAATACAACTAAATTAGTTACAACATGCTGTGAGCATGTGTTGACGATTCGTGTCAAACATTCAATTGCAATGAGAAGCATTCTTCTTAAAGAAGTAGCCTAAGGTGACTTTGAACGACCAAAGAATTATAAAACATATTTTGAAAAAAAAAATTCAATAGAAGACTACGTAAAGCCAAAATAAACACAGCATCATTTTAGAATTTTTCTAATTCTAATATCTAATTTGTAATAAAAAAGTTAATATAAACAAATTCAACCAGTCAAATAGGTAGGGATTATTTTTGGTTTCATGGTTTTAGGTGGTAGAGAATTTTTGATTCTGTAATACTGACATTAGGTAGATGAAATATCTAAAAATTTTTGTGATCTAAAATTAGTAGTTATATTTTTATTTCGAATACACAAAAAAAGCATCAAACCTTTTTACTTTACTATAAGTAAAGTATAGTGATCGTGAAAAAATTCGATCTCGAGATTTTGACGGAATTACATGTTTTGAGGTCCCAGAAGTCGTTTTATGAAGTTTTTACGATGATGTCTGTGTGTGTGTGGGTGGGTGGGTGGGTGGGTGGGTGCGTGGGTGGGTGGGTGCGTGGGTGGGTGCGTGTGTTAGCATTGCTTGTTACCACGCTACGGTCCAGAATCTTTGATGGATCAAGTTGATATTTTACACAAAAATGGGCCCCATTTAGACGAAGATCCCTATTGTTTGGGAAGAATTATGCATGATGGGAAAGTCACTTTTTTTGCCAAAAACCGTTTTTTTTAAAACATTTATTTCTCCTAAACTAATAACCCTAGAGTTTTGAGATTTTGACATTATCTTTGAGGTTACAAATGGAACAAACGAAAAATATATTCAAAATTTTATATCAACAGGAAATATTTTTTTTTCAATAAAATGTACAAATTTTGACTTATAAATCAATCTCAAACCTTGTGAGAGCGATACAAGCCATACTGTTTGACGGACAATAATGAAACTATGCCTATAAATAGAACATTATATGGACAATGAGTTGAGATATTTTTTTCTAAAATTACATTCGCTAAAGGGGCGTTAGAGTACGATTTGTGTTTTCAGAAAATGTTTTTTTGACGCTAAACGGCTCGTTAAAAAATAATGAAAATTTGACCAAAAATGGAACAAAAAACTTAGTAATTCATAAAAAAAAAAATCATGAAGTTTCAATTACGGAAAAGAGCAATAACGATATAAAAACTCTTTGTTTATCCTAGACTAAGAGATCACCTGCTATACTTGTCGAATTTTTTGTATTTTTTTACATTGTTTATATTGACTTAGAAATTTTTTGAGCGAATCCACTGAGATAAAATTGATGTTTCTAATGGAAAAATGAAAATATATTATTGACTTATAAGAGATGTAAGAGTAAGAATATTGTGGAGGTAAATGATAACACTCATTAATAAAAATTCGTATATATGTTATTTGACAAAGGGGAAGGAAAATGATCTTATTAAATACTAAGAAGCCATAAAATTCCCAGTATAATAATTCTGTTAAAAACCAAAAATGTAAAAGATAATTCAAAATATAAATCTTTCGTTTAGAGATTAATAACTGTAATTATCGTACATCTTTAATTAACAAATCACCTTAAAACAACATTTTCTTCGCTGTTTAAGATGTTTTTCAGAGAAAAAAAGGGTATTTTCCTGTTTTAAATTTGAAAATTTTACATTAATATTCAATGTAGAAGGATGTTAAGTAAACGATGTAAGAAATCTACTGGCTATTTGAACAATAGCCATGTTCTCTTGTAGGATAATATTTCGTTTCAAGAAATGTTCACATTGGTTTTTCAAAAATGATATTACTGCTGTAGTTATACTAATGAAATTATTTGCAAATAATAAATTATTTGTGATGTACAAAAATAAGCTTATAAATTGATATGTCCTTCAATCACTATCTGTACTACCTCACGAATGCAATGCTAATAATTATATCCCATTTAGATATTTATGTTATGCTTAAATGATACGTTATGTTTTATATACTCAAGAAATTTGACATTGAGTTACTTATAGTAAAGTAGAGTGTAGGCCACTCCAGATTTTTGTTAATGTAGTTTCACTAAAAATCTATGCATTCCGCTCATTTCCCTGTAAAGAGTGATTTCAGTTTTTAATTTAATTATTATCAGTCAAGTGGTGTGACTAGTATACTGCTCAGAAGCTTTCAGATTCAGTCATAAATGACAACTGTTCATGCAAAACTAACCTTCCCTTTTATCCGAAAAATCTGATCATTTTTTTTTCTTATACTAAAAATGTTTGTTGGATATGTAGAATGGAAAACTAGAACTATTTAGAAATTTTTGTTCAGGAGAATGAAATGTGTTCAAAAAACAAGGAAATAAAACAATAAACATCCTATTTGGCAATATTGTTTTAAAAACATTGCTGTTTCCTCTTTTTCAGTGGTGCTTTAAAAGCATAATCTTCTTTGGTTGTGATAACCTTCTTTGGTTATCACATTTGTAAGTTTTAAGATACTTATTTTTACTAAACCGCCACACTTAAGGGCTTTAAGATTTTTGTGACAATGAAGGAAGTGTTGGATCATTCATAATTACCGGAGGATTTATGAAACTAATCAATCATTGAAACATATTGTTACAATTAGTTTTTAAAAATTTTGTTGATAAAATGAAGCGAAAATAATATTCTTATAGCTGTAATTCAACATTACAGTAGTTCTATGCTCGTTAGTTTTAGATTCTATGACATCTACCCTCTGCAATAATGTCTTAAGTCTATAAACATAATCCTGTAAGTAGTACTTTCATTGTTTTCAGTTTTGGTTATACATATTTTCTATTTTATTATATAAATATTACAAGTGATGTTAGTTTAAAAACGTTGTGAAATAGATATTGTAAGCTAGCAAGTACAATAGAGGTTGTCATGAATTATTCCTGATATTAATAAGCTTTTAGAATTATACGTTTATCGTAAAGAGTAATAAATTGCATACTGCAGAATATCGAAGGACTTGATATTATTAGAGCAAAAAATAACTTTTTATTTTCCAACAAACTAATACAAGCAGCGATATATTTTACCTACCTATGTGACCATCCTACAAACAGTAACAAGTGTCATAAATTTTGAACTTACTCTAACTATCTACAAGTCAGTAGATCTATTTAGCAAAATAAAATTTATCACTAAATAGTGTTAATTAGTATTCGAGACTTTGATAGTTGAGGCAGATTTGAGCTTAATGTAAATGTTAAAGTTGGTACCCATACAAAGGTTGAAATATATCGCTATTTATTGGGGGGGGGGGGGGGGGGTACAGTCTTACTCTATAATAATGAAACTGTTGGACCATTCGATTAGTACTTGATGAGGCACGGACGTGGGTCTGTCCAGGACGCACTTCCTAAAGAGCATGAACAATGGAAGGAAGTGTTAGATCAACTGAGCAGGAGGCCATTGTTACCCTCTGCAGGCTTCACTCACCTTCAACGCTACAATGCTTTTGTTTCTTCATTTATCGACTTCTACCCACGTTATTTATTTCATTTCAAATATAATCTAATAAAGTAAATTAGTTGGTGTCTGATAATGCATAAATCTGATTTGATTTATACAAATTTATTGAAGAGCTTCTTTCCAGGAACTGCTATATTTCTTTAGTCGTTCAGAGTTATCATAGGCTACTTCTTTAAGAAGTATGCTTCTCATTCCAATTGAATGTTTGACACGAATCATAGTATCATTAACCATCTAATATAGTTTCATCATATAACTACTGTAGTTGCATTGAAACTTATTTAGTTCCATCATCTAAATAACATTTAGAAAATGTTATCCAATGAATCCAACATCTGTTAAAAAAAATTCCGAGACTATCGTTGCATTCAGTGAGGAGCTACCTAACTTTCCGGGAGGTTTCCTGAATAGAAACTCCTAGGTCCGTACAAGTTGGTAAGAACTGTATTAAAACCATCTTTAGAACTGAGGCGAGATTCTCTAAATAGATCATAGTACGAGGTGCAGACAATGAAAGAATAATACATCAAAGTTATACAGTTGATTTGTAAACCGAAACAAAACAATCATCAAAAGAGTAAGTAAATGATTAAAATTATTAAAAAATTAATCTTTAAAACAATTATAAAAGAGTACGTAAAGTCAGAATAAAGACTTCACTATTTTAAAAACTCTCTCCTTTTTTTATTTTAGACAGTGTACTCTTCTTAAAGAGCAACCAAGAAAAAAGCACAACAAAACTGCTAACTACTACTAAACTTTAATAATAATAAGCAAATATTAATAATAAGCAAATCAAAATGACAAAAAACAATAATGATTGTTTATGGTTTCTATCAGGAACACTGGAGTATTCAGAAATAGAAATATTTAATCCTTTTTTCGTATTTGCAAATTATATTTTGTTTCTTTTTTTTTTCAAATATAATAAAGAACTGAAATGTTAAATAACTAAATATATATGCCAACAACTACAAACAAAAAATAGGCAAAACTCTGTAAAAATCGTAATTTTCATTTTGCAAGGCCGCAGTTGAGGCAGTTACTGTAATTATTCCCATTTGACAACAATTTATTTTCCATTATCACACTTTACTTGGCATTTGTAAGGAATACCCAATGATGTAAAAACCAGCAATTAGCTCTAAAAATAACTCATGTTTTTGTTCATAACATTCCTTACCTATAAAATATTTAAAACAAAATATCATTATAAAATATGTTTCAAAAATAACATTACAATAGTACATTAACTTTTTACTAATGTACTTCTGATGATAAGTAAAATACATTATTATTAAATTTAGGAAATAAATTAAAAATATTATTAAATATTTATTTTAATGAGGGCTGTCTGAAATAGTGATAAAAATACCGTGTAGCAGAGTTTTATAATTAATTAACAAAATATTTTGCTAGGTAATTATTAAAGTTTTACTTACTTTATACTAATTTTTATTAAATTAATGATGCTTAATAATGTAGCTCTTGTAAGATTTTCCCGTTAATTAAAATACTATTTTCTTTAACATTTGAATATTCTTAAAAGGAAATATCATAATGACGATATGTCAAAATTTTGCTGTACAAACATCTTGGTATATTTTCGTATTTAGTTTAGAGAGATAGTTTCACTATTTCTGAAATATGTTCCTATTGGTTGTTTTTAATCTGCTTAGTAATCACTACAAATATTACTATAGTACTACCTTTACCAACTGTTAAGCACGATGTGTTTCCTGATATAACAATCTATTAGGAATAAATATCTTGACTTTAGAATTAACTTGTCTGTATAATGACCATATTGTCAATTATAACAAGTTGAAAGGGCGGAGAACTAACCAGACTGTTAAGAGAGAGCATAATATGGTATATTAGTATTATTATTATAAGGGATATTTTGTGTAAATTATGATCCATCAAACAGTGTGATCTGTTGAGTGCAGACATGTTTTGTAAACACACTCGCCCACCCAAACACGCAGGGATTTCAAAACGTGTAAATCTGCAAAAATCTCGACACCGCATTTTTCATGATTGCTATACTTTACTTATATTAAAGTAAAGAGATGAACATAAATTTTGTTAAGGTAAATAGAAATATTAAATAATTCTTGAAAATGTTAAATGATAAAAGTTATCTAATGTTTATATAATAAAGAAATATGAATTTTTTGTAGATGTTGTTACAAGAGAAATTATTCATTTAGTGTTAGGAGTTGCAATTCAGTGGAAAAATCTTTAAAACTTTTAAAACTACAATTGATTTGTAGAAATGGTAAATGAGTTGATTGTATTATATTATAGATATGCTGAATTATTCCTAATGTGTTTCAGTTTCATTATATTTTGTTTTATTTTAGGCTTATACTTTAGTCTTGGATTCAATCATGCAAATTATTTATTTTTGACTTTATCTTGTGTATTCGCCGGTCATCACATTTATGATTTGTTCCTGCCATCAACAGATCGCTCTCACCTCGGAATAGGGTTAAGATCTGCTACCGATACTGAAGACTATCAGAATCACTTTATAATGCCTTTATGCTAACGGACTATCCATTTTTGTGGGTAATCTTCAAAGTGCTAAGTAGAGAAGAAAGTTTGTCTAATGAATACGTGATTGAGGCTAATGGGTCCAGTCATTGGCTCTGAATCATGGGGTGACTCCATAAAGTCAAGATAACGATTAAATATAACTCGAAAACCTTGTCGCTTGTCTGTCGTTACGTTTATGGTGTGACCTCTATTACCGTAATACGAGTTTAATAACCAGTCGATTTAATAATCATATATTAAATTGTGTTTGCTTTGCGCAGTCACGTCTGCAAACAGTTCATTGCTTTCAAGATTTGAATTATAGAAACATGATTAGATAAGAATGTGCATTACCATATCAATGTATACCTTTTATCGTAGTCTATAATTAAGTTAATTGTTTAAAATATAATTTATTATTTTACTTAAATAATCTGATAGCTTATTATTATTAGACTTAATTAATTGCAATAAGTATTAAACATTTTGAACACCTTCAGTGATGTGCCGAAATAATGGACGTCTAACTACCGGAAGATTACGTATAAGTACACGACTGACAATAAGACAGGTTTAAAATATTTAAACAGGAAACAAAGAAGAATGTATATGTCAGACAAAGTAAACTACTAAAAATGAATTAAATATATATTTTATATGTAGTAGGAAAGAAAATTAATTGATCTTGTAATAGTGAAATAGATCACTTATAATCTATAATTCTACAGTTATCGAATTATTATTTCATAGATAATAAGAACTCAAAAGTATACCGCACTTATACATATATATATATATATATATATCAATGATCAAACCACAATAAGAAATGGGAAAACAAGACTAAGATCTTTCAACCGTAACAAGCGGTCTTCGTCAGAGTCAAAAACCCAACTGACTGACTGACTGTTCAGTTGGGTTTTTGACTCTGACGAAGACCGCTTGTTACGGTTGAAAGATCTTAGTCTTGTTTTCCCATTTCTTATTGTGGTTTGATCATTGATTGTTGTTTCACGTGTTTATGTGAAATCTTTTTATATATATATATATAATATATATATATATATATATATATATATATAATATATATATATATATATATATATATATAATCAATCATCAAACCACAATAAGAAATGGGAAAACAAGACTACGATCTTTCAACCGTAACAAGCGGTCTTCGTCAGAGTCAAAAACCCAACTGAGTTTTGGGTTAAAAAACCCAAAAACCCAAAAAAAAACCCTGAGTCAAAAACCTCAGTTGGGTTTTTGACTCTGACGAAGACCGCTTGTTACGGTTGAAAGCTCTTGGTCTTGTTTTCCCATTTCTTATTGTGGTTTGATCATTGATTGTTATTTCACGTGTTTATGTGAAATCTTTATATATATATATATGTCGAAATATCGAAGTGAGTTCTGTAGTCACTTTCTGTGTTCTTTCACTCTACCTGGGTGACTCGGCAGGTAGAGTCACCGCCCTGCCATCCTGCGGGACTCTTCGCTCTTCACACCTACTGATGACGACGATGGTCGAAATATCGATGTGTTTTATGTCTGCGTCTTTCTGTGTGTTTCCTTCGTTTTGAATTTATTTTATATATATAACAACATTTCACATATACACGTGTGATAACAATCAATGATCAAACCACAATATGAAAAGGGGAAAAAGACTAAGATCTTTCAACCGTAATAAGCGGTCTTCGTCTGAGTTAAAAAACCAACTGTAGTCTTTAAGTCTCAGTTGGGTTTTTGACTCTGACAAAGACCGCTTGTTACGGTTGAAAGATCTTAGTCTTGTTTTCCCATTTTCATATTGTGGTTTGATCATATATATATATATATATATATATATATATATATGATTCGTTGCAATGTTGACCAATGGGAGTTGACCATATTCCTTTCCCCGGACAACTCATAGAAAACTATATATATATATATATATATATATATATAGAGAGAGAGAGAGAGAGTGAATGGGAGAGGATGAAAAATAGTGGTATATCAACGTTTAAACCACCATAAAGAGTCCAGTTATACGGCTAAGGTTTTTCAAGCGAAAGAACTGGTCTGTATCAGAGTCTCACTCAAACTGAAACAAGTGGAATAGTACATCTGGTGTAGTATTGAGAAGAAAGGCAGACAAGAGGGGTATTTTGAACGTTGTTAAGAAAGAAGAAGAAAAGACTGGGTAAAGCAAGTAGGGTAAACAAAGAAGTTATGAAGAAATAAGTAAAAGTTATCTGTTACCTGTCAAGCCTTGTAGACATAGCTGTTGCTCTCGTTAGCTAGTAGGTAATGACTTGTAATATTAGTAACAAGTTAATAATAGGTATTGCTAATGGTAACAGTCTTTGATCTATACAACATACTTGTATATAAATAACATATTTCCTACAGTCAACATGTTTCAACTCTTTCTTAGAGGCCATCTTCGAGACGATAATGATTCTCTAAAACTATACAGATAAGGTAGAGTCAGTTAGGATGATTAAAGTTGACTGTTTCTCTAAATTAGAAAAAATAAAGAAGACTGAATACTATATTTTTACTCCATTCATCTTTCTTACGTGATTATTTTATCTTCTGTTTAATTAATATAATGATTTTTGCCATCACAATCTTTTTTACAGTAAAAAACATAATTACTGAAAGTCAAATTGCTTGTCAACAATATTAACAAAGAAAAAACATTTAAAATATACTGAAATAACGATATTGTTGGGTGGGCTCAGACTTTGTGTTTTGATGAGGTTAAGTCTTAAATAATGCTATAATATATAGTACATGTTTGTCTATTCATTAAACAAGTTGTTGTTAATGACTAGAACAAATCAACTTCTCTTGGGTGATCACACACTTTTACACAATGTCACATCCATTTATTAGCTACATCTCAATGTTCCCTCAAAAGCATCAAGAAACGTCTTTAACGTAGTTTACTATAAACTATCATTTGGGGCATACATATTGACCCAAATGATTCTTTTTTGTATTAGTTAGGAAAGTCTTTCAATAAAGATGACAAGGTCAATAATACTCCATGCTTTGGGTTAAGAGGGCTTACAGACGAAATTAATTAGAAACCTCGATGAATCAGATATATCCAACTCTTAGACGGTTCACCATCTCCTTTTAGGCCCCATCATTTAAGATATTCAACTCAACTTTTATCCAACCTCACATGAGGGAAATTTGAATTTTTTCTGTTCATTATCTCACCCATCCTATATTCGTTAGTCATTTTTCATTCATTACAAAGATTATTATGAACATTGTAAATCTCTATAATTATCAGAAATGTAAATAAAGAAAATTAATAGAAATATATTTCAATTTTATTATGTTAGGGTTCATTTCTGTATGAATGTGGTTTTCATTTGTTTATATGTCTTTGTAAGTGTGATATTGTGGAACTCTGATATATATCCATATTTGTATTTTCAAATCTTCAACTCAAGATCGGGATATAAGAAGTCTCTCGTGATCAGTCAAGTTTGACATGACCTTGTTGATAATCATTACTCAACAATTATCTAAAAGCACTTCTTACTAATGCTCTAAAAGTTTGTTCAGTTAAGGCTGATATTCGTCAGCCAATAAAGTAAAAGGAAATAATTAGTTTCTTCTTTTAAATTATTGCGCATGGTGTATGACTGAGTCATTTGATATAGAGTCATCACTTTTTATTAGTCATTACAATTGTCTTGAACTTACATATCATCTGTAATATCAATGATTACCAACAAAAATACACCCGTCTTAAGTGCCAGTCATTCATGAACACCGATAACTCTTTCCAATCTTCAGATGTTACAGAGTTAACAACTGACTGAAAAATCAGCAAAAATAAGTTTATTATAAGTTTAATTTTATTCTCAAACAAATCTCATAGCGTGCCTTTTATGAGGAATAAATAATGTTTAACAAATTAATGAATAATAACATTTATAATTGAATTAGTAAGGGAACGAGGATCTCAAATTTTATTTGACAGATATAAAAAAAATGGATAAAGAACTAACTACGTTTATTTAATGCAAATTAAATGTAGACAAAGTTTAATTTGTGTTCATTATTATAGTAATTTGATACATTTACTTGCATAGTTGAATATTACTACCAAAAGTTCTACTTGCTAAAGTATTTGGTGAATATTAATTTCTACTATGTTCTGATAGGTGATCCATTTCGTTTAGAAAGCACATTCACTTTCCTTAAGACCTTGTTTAAACGACCACATTCCCTCTGACTCATAGCTGTTTGCATTTAGCAAATATTTCATTTTGTGCAATGTCATGACTCATCCAAGAATCAACCATTAATATCATCCTCCAGAATAATTCAATTAACTTTACATGATTTCTATCATTGCTGTAACTAATTAAATTATTTTTAATTATAACCATTGGACACTGTTTCATAAAAATTTAAATTTAACAGGATCAATATAAAGGTAGTAAATGTTTTCACAACTGTTTAAACGTAAATGTGTAACTTAATATAACTTCCATTATAATGTAGACATAGATATTTTTACTCTTTTAAATATTGAAGTTCTGATCAGTTAGTACCCAAATATGGTGAGAAGTATTCTTTAGTAAGCCAAGACTTAACTCAACGTAGTACCATTTTTAATAATTTAAAAGTTTAATCTATTCAACACTTATTTTAAACATCACTTAAAATAGTACAATTAATTTCTCACAGTATTTATATATTTCTTATGATAGTTTAATATTAACAGTATATAAAATTAATTAAGAAGCCATTTAGTAAAGAATTTCAAATGTTAAAACTAATTAAACATATTAAACTTTACCAGTCACCTATAACTTCATTTAGTACTGATGAGAATCAACTTTACCAGCAAGTTACAAGTATATCCTACTCTTTGCATTTATCCTACTCTATAAAGTTTAGCCCGTTGTAGAATGGCACCCCTGAAGTAGCGTAAATTCAGAATGGTATCTTGAAAACAATAATATAATCTACACAGTGGACCAGGTAATTCAGTTTTGTAGGCACACTGATAAAGTAATTCCCTCCATGGTCGAACTAATAAATGTATCTTTATAGAAATTTTTCATCTTTCTGCAAAGTGTGAAACAGTAAGTGTTCAAAAAAAACTCTAGTGGTGTCTGCTTAATTTCTTAACATTAATAGTGTGTGCTTGTGTGAGTGTGTGTGTCTCTAAGGTACTCTTATAAATAATTCAACTATAATCATAAATCTTTGCACGGCATGATGAAAATATCATTGTCAACTGCCTGGTATCCCCAACTCGGTCATCGATTTATTATTAATAATAGTCTCAGCAATAATATTTTTTTCGTTTTTGCATTTTGCTATTTTTTTTATGCAAAAATAAAAAAAAATATTTACTAATAGAAGAACAAGAGCTTGTTGAAAATATTCAAATATTTAATTTAAACAACCTAATCATAATTTAACCATAACTATAATCAGACATACTTTTTTATATTTCGTAGCATTGCTGATTTATTTATATTATGTTCTACTTTTAGTGTATTTAGTTATCCGGTATATGAATTTTCATCTAAATAGTAAAAGCCTAAGATAATAACATTATATATGATTGAATTGTTCTAAAATGATTAATGATTTAAAAAGAATCATACATTTTGAAAAATATCAGTCAAAAGTCTGGCATAATTTGATGTTAATTTCTAGAGTGGTAGGGAGCATGCCTGCAGTGCATAGCCAGCTGTTGGTTATAAGATATAAACTTGTTAAGTCTCCTGCTAAGCTCGGGACTTAGATGAAATGGCTTAGTTTGGTAACCCAAGGGATCCAAACTCTATTAATACTTGTACTCTTGATTAAACTCTGTTAAATTAAATATAGCACATTGTACTGAGTTACCTTGTGGATACAGTTTGTCTTAGCAATTACTAAGTTTTACGTAAGCAAAAAAACAATTTTTGGGAATCATCTGTATCAGCAATTTGAAGCATAAATGGAATGTTAAATATTTATATTATGCTTCCTACTTCAGTCGGTATATTTCTGGCTATTTTTTTTGTAATTTATGAAATTTATTTTTCACTTATGAGTCCTCATAAAAGGCTTTTCTAAGAGCTTAGTCAACACTAGGCAAGGTCTTTTTAAATTGGATGAATTTCTAATTGAAGGAATTGTTAAACAAATCAAGAGTATTTCTAATATAATAGGGAAAAATACTGTCAATGATGCTAATCTTCATTCTACTTTAAATCAAAATTCATAACCTGTCAACAACTTGTATTCACTTGCTCTCTGACGACGTGAAAACGAAAGGCCTCAGACCGATTATCTTCAATCATTTGTGGTGAGTTACCTGAATATTTATATCACGTGTTATTGTGACAATTTTGTATATATATATATATATATATATATATATATATATATATGTATATACAATTATATATAATATAATTGTATTATATTATAATGGTCTGAACTTAACTAGATGACTTCTACTATTTTTTTAATTTTTTTTATTCATTTTTTTTATTATTACTATTATTTATTATGTTTCATTTTATTTTTTAATTTCTGTTTTAATTCTTATGTTTTACTTCTTAATTGTTTATTTACAATTTCATCTATTCCTTTTTCCTTCTTGCTTTTCTATCTTTTCTTACATTAATTTCAGTGTTATTGACATTTAGTTCAGCTTAAGCTGGTCCACGGGGGCGAGGTGACTACACTGTGTGTCACTTTGTGTCGGTCGGTGGACACTTCCACGTCTCCGCTCCTGTGTTCCTTTTCCTTTTCCTACCTTTCCTAAGGACGGCATTATAAAGGGCCACTGACCCTACCTGTGCTGAGCAGGTTCAGTAGGACCTCGGTCCGGAGTTTGATCCGAAACTCTTAAAATAAGTCGGTACTACGGGTGGAGGGAAGCCCCTGGAGGAAGCTTTGCTTCTCCAGCCCACCAATTGAGGTAGGACTCGTAGTGGCTGTGGTTCCCACCCAAGGTTTGGGTAGACCTTCGGGTCGCTGCGTGAGGAGCAGTATCTCCTCGGGCGGATGCCTGCTTAGCATCCAGGGGGAGCTGGCCCCCAGCCTTTACCAGTAGGTACGGACCACCATCTCAGCTAAGTGTGGGCTGGAATACTGGTCGTTACTTTCTATGGCTCTGAAGGAACTCGGGATGGGTGTGAATGGTAACCCTCCCTTTGCACTTGCACTACTTATTCAAGCGAGCGAGACAAGATCTCACTCCTCCACGTCTTCTCTTTACGGTGGCGTTTAGCCAACAAGGGGTATATCCCCTTTATAACATCTTAACCCAGAGCACCCAAAACGGGGCCCAGAAGAGTTCAAGTAGCAACCCCTGATCCCGGGGCAACGGGAACTTCCCTCTTCGGAGGGGGTCGACCGAATCCTCAAGGATCCTGTGGTAGACCTTAAACTGTAGACCCACGTGGGGGTCGGCCATTCAGGACGGCGTGATAGCCAAAATGATCGATAATAGTAAGTCTTAGTCTCTTTTTTGTTTTCTTATGAGTACTTTAATTATATATAAATATAATTCTTCCTAAAGGGGAAATCACTCTCAGAATGGCCTCCTCATTATTACTAACTATTCCAAATTGTATATCCTTCACCAAGCTAAAACTATTCTGATATTAACAGCAAAATCATGAGCAGCAACACATCATTCAAAACAAAAGCAAAATGAAACCAATAAAATATGAGCCTCTCACTCTCAAAGTTAGTAAAGTAACAAAAATAAAAGTAAAAACATACTAAAGGCAGTAACTTACAATGGTCGGAAGTCACTGCCAACCGTCGCTGCGTCGAAAACTTGTCTCCTTCCTTTTCTTCTCCTAAAGATGGATAAAACAAAAAATTAGAAATTCAAAGTGTATGTTTTTTCCTTTTAATTGTTTTACTGTACCAAATTTTAATTATATAAACAGGTAGTCATTCTACATTTCAACTGTAATCGTTATTGAGTAATTGCTTATTATTTTTTCTCGATCATCACTGTTGTATCTCTTTTATAGAATTTTTGATGAAAACAACAGCAGCAATTTTAGTGCCATTCATTATTATTGTATTACTCATAATATCTCAGTTAGAAGTGGCAGTGTTATTTAACAATTTTAATTTGTTATTATATGCTTTCAAGTTTAGCACATAATATTTGGAATATGATGATTAAATGTTTGAAGTATTATAGTTATACAAATATTAGCTCCTAAGTAATATTTGCTCCTCCAATATGACTTTATTGTTTATTTTCTGACTGACCCAAATTGAAATACGTGTCTGATTATTATATTTTTGTGATATAAGTTAACTTTAAACAATATAGATAAATACATAAATGACACTAGTACATTCCTGGTAGAATCTGACAGTTTGTCGCTCTGAAAGAAAACTGAAGTTCTCCTCTCGTTAACTAGAATCAAGCTGATACATATTATATTGAGGTTTATTAGCTGAATTTTATTTCACTTGAAATAATAAGTGACCAATTTTATTTATAAGTGAAGCCTTATATTTGCATGGGGAAAATTATTAAACCAAAGTAGACAGTTTTTTAATTATAAATAAACCGTTCTGAGCCGACGTTTAGCATTTATTTTTTACTACCCAAAGAAAAACAAGTTTACAAAAGATATTTTATGAAATTCAAACATTGAACGTAATTTTTAAGAGTTCACAAAAATGTCATGAACACAGTATTTGCTAAAAAACAATGCTAAATACTGAAATTTTCTTCTAACAGATATTAATATACAATTTTAAAGTAATTTAATTTCACTAAACCAAAAAAAAAATATATAATCAGAAGAATATAATCACCAAACAAATTAATACATTAAAATTATTATGATTTAAATTGATGACCTCACTTCTAGAATAAAGACAACGCAGATCCTTTAGAATGTATCACATTTCTAAAAAATTTCTTCTTGATTAAATTCTACAATACGAGGTGTGTAAATAAAGTAGTGAGACTGGCAACGTCGCTTTCGATCTGGCAACGCTGGAGACGCGTGGCCTTGAGTAGCGTCAGGTGCACGTGTGATGCGCCTCCAGTATGAATCTGAACTCGCCACAGTCATTTGTTTGTCCGTAGCGTTGGTTTTCGTGAAATGGTTTTTTCTTGAGCGTTTTAAAAATGAGTGACCTCAAAGTTGAGCGGCGGTGTGCAATCAAATTTTGCTTCAGACTTGGACATAATGCAACCGAAACTTTTGAAAAACTTCAGGAGGCCTATGGAGAACGTGTTTTATCAAGGGCACAGGTTTTTCGGTGGTTTAAGGAATTTTCAGAAGGAAGAGAGTCGATTGAAGATGAACCACGAAGCGGAAGGCCTTCAAGTGCAAACACCGATGAAAATGTCAACAGAGTACGGAACCTTGTGCGTTCAGATCGACGCTTGACAGTCAGAATGATCGGGGAACAGTTGAATTTCCCCGAAAAGAGTCCTTCGTGTGCGGCCAAACATCAAAGACAAGTGGGTGTTGCATCACGACAACGCGCCCTGTCACACTGCCATCTCAATAAACGAGTTTTTGGCCAGTAAAAACATTCCTGTTGCTCCTCAGCCTCCTTATTCACCAGACTTAAGTCCTTGTGACTTTTTCCTCTTCCCGAGATTGAAAAATCACCTCAAGGGAACTCATTTCGGGACACTACAAAACATACAAACTGCTGTAACCGACCACTGAAGGCCATTCCAGAATCCGAGTTCCAGCAATGCTACAATGATTGGAAGGACCGTCTCCAGCGCTGTGTGGCTTCCGAAGGGAACTATTTTGAAGGTGACAATATCACATTGTAATTATATTTGAATAGAAAATTTAAAAAAAATCAGTCTCACTACTTTATTTACAGACCTCGTATAACGTTAATGTTGTGAACTTCTAAGAGTTTCACCGTTTGCACTTAATCTTATAGAATAAAAGTGATGATAAAGTCTTTCTTTGAAGAAACTACTTCCTCTTTGCTGTTTGCCACAATCATTAGGTTTACGTTAAATAGAGATGATTAATTCGTCATTTTATTTTGGTGCCTTATTTTTTTTATTTTATAAACAAAGGTCTTCCTTTAATGTCATTACAAAAGGCAAAGGTAACTTATGTTACTTAATTTTGAAACTTCTTTAAATGAAAGAATAAGCCTTGAAATCATTTTATTTTAAATATCTAATGACTCTTTGTACCATGGGAACGTTGCTATTGTTTTAAATATTTATATCTAGAAATTATTATAAATTCAATTTTTTGGTTATTTCTATTTCTTTACAAATGTTATCTATTTTTGATAAATTTGAATTACAGTCTACATTTTGGTTTATAGCTAAGTAAAGTATTTTTTCAGAATGAAAGATTTGTATAGAAGGCTGTTAACATAGTGTAATTATACCATTATACTTCGTATAACTATTGTATACAGGAAGAGTGGCATCGTTTAATATTCAGGACAAAATAAAGATTTATTTTTTAACTTAGTATAGTGTACTACTTAATTAAAAGAATGAACTGACTTATTTATTTAATTATGTCTCTTAATATATTTGTGCAAAACCTATTTTAGATTTACTTATGTAGTAAATGCTCATTCTTAGTTGAAACACATGTTTTCTTTTTTATATGTCACTTATAATTATTTCTGTTTGCAGTTTTTTAAAGACTTTTCTTGGATCTTAAGGAGAATGGATACATCTTAAATTGGTGAATCATGTAAGATGAAATTACTGACTCAATTCATTTGAAAAAGGAGATTTGCTTGGGCCTTCACTTGCTTTGCCCTTAAAAGCCTATGTAGTTGTAGTAACTTGAAGTTGGCGAGTTTTAAAACTCTAGTTTCTTTTAGAAACTTCACATTTCAAGTACAACTTCTTCTAGTGATCTAAATCAGTGGTTTTCAAAAAGAAAAGCATCGCTCCCCTGGTAAACTGGAGTTGAAGATGCATATATGAATGTTGAGGACCACTGGTGTAAATTAGCCCCCCCCCCCCCCCCCTACTCTTCTTGTTGACTTAGACTTAATCAAGTATGATAGATACTTTAGTAGCATTGGCATTAGAAACAGTTTTTAGAAAAACTGAAATCTCCTTGCTTTCAAAATTAGAATTAGTTTAATTTTTAAGGAAAACAATGATTTCTTACAGCAACCACTGAAAAAAAACACAAATACAAATGATACTTTAGCAGAATGACGCTTTGAAAATAAAACTGGCTTTTTAAAAACTATTTGGCTATTAGTTAAAAATAATTAGAAGCTGCTTCTGAAAATGACAACACTTAAACCAAATGCACTAAGCACTGAATTAATTCAAGCAAAGTTTGATATAGCTCAAGCACTTTAATGCATAATCTGAACAGAAAACCAAGAATCAAGGAATGAATATAAGAGAAGCGATAAAGGAGTTATTTAATTCCAGTTATATGGGATGATTTATATTTATAAAGAAATATCATATTCTTTACAGATTACAAAAACACTTGTTTGTGTTAACAACATCGATAATGTTACCTTAAGAATTTTTATATTATGGAAATACAAACTTAAGAACAATAGTCTAACCAACAAATTATAGAAAAAAATATAACAGACAGCAGTTTTTGGCTCACAGCTATCCTCAGTGTACTGAATTCATTAAAATAATCTGGTTGTTTTTTTACTTTTATTCAATCAGAGTTTTGTAATTAATAAATTCAGTAATATGAGAATGGTAGTAAGCTGATGAAGTCTGTCCTATTTTTAATATTTTTTTTTTTTTTTTGATGATGTACTTCTTTATTTGATGAAGACGTCTGTTCACCTCAAAAACTCACATAGCATTACTTATTTTAGAATGGTTAATCTCTTTAAAGTGTTTTATTCAACTAAGGACATATAAGTGTAAGTTTTTTTTAATTAATTATTCGAAAATAGTAACAAGTATTTTGATAAGCTTTATTAATTTTTTTCATTAACATTACTTTAGTTATAAACATTTTTATTTATATTACAAGAATAATAGGTTCTGTATGTCATTTGTACGTTGATAGGGGCAAAAAATGGGTAGAAAGTGTTTAGAAAAAGTATTGAGATTGGGGGAAAGCGCCGAATATATTAGGCAATGATGAATGGGAGATTAAACTGGAGGACAAGGGAGTCCAAACTGCGGCCTGCGGTTCATTCTTAGTCGACCCCCCTACGAGTTCTAAAAATATAATGGAATGTGGACTGCAAATGAGTCATTCAACTGTATGTACTTCTCAGATTCGCCACTGTTACGAAACTAACGTTTTAATAACTGAAGAATAATACATAATATGGACTAAATGCCCAGTGAAGCCACTTTTGGTTAAATTAGAATTATTTTATCAAGGCATTTACCCTAAAAACTGTAAATAAACAAAGTGTTGAATTGTCGTATTAGCTCTATGGTCGACTCAATTACAAAAATAATTAGTGGATGAACATCTTAAAAAAAAACAAACGTTTAAACATTTTCCTGACTAAAAAAAAATCGAGGCTTCTGATTTAAAAATTAACTGTTTATGGGAAAGAATGAATGTTCTAAAACTTCAAAATGAATGTTTTCCTAAAACTTATGTATTAGGAAAACTAATGTGTGCATATTATGTATTTTTAAAATTTCATATTTTTATGAGATTTGTCGTTCTGTTGCATCACACATAATCACTATATTGAATATATTCTTCTTTCTGGAAGTATATTTACCTATAAACGTATGATAAATTTTGTCTACTTTATGCATGGCAATCAGATGCGAAAAAACTTTGTATTTTCTTCTATAAGTGGACCTTATAGAATAAAGTCTCCTCCTGACTCTTGTTCTAGAAGTAATGAACTGCATACCATTCTATAGTAATTTTAACAAACGCTAAATTATTATTTAAAAATTATACTTGATAGTGAACAATAAACTAAGTGGGTCAATAACGTAGCTGTGCATGATTCCAGGTCAATGACCTAACTGTTCATGAGGCCAGAGCCTACTACTCTGTTGATTACATACTTCATTATAATTCCTATAACGTACTCTTTTATAAATTTACATAGTAATAAATATAGATTGCTATAAATATAATTTTAGAGAACAAAACATATTGCAATCATTAATGTACAGAAAAAAAATCAAAAAAAAACAGTGTAACATATTTGTTGTTATTTATATAAATTTATATAATATGTATATATATAAATATATATAATAGAACAAATAATGCTTTAGTAAGCATTTAATAAGGGCGCCTCGATGGCTAGGCGGTAGGGCAATTGCTTTGGCAAGACACCTGGGTACTTCTTCCTAAACCCTTGGTTGTTTACATCATTCAGATTTAGCTTATTAAATGGTCTTTACAACTTAAATCATATTCAAGACAGTTTAAGTTTTAGGGTTTAATAAAATGTATGTTATATTGAGAGCGCGCACTGACGCAGTAGGTCAAGAAGACAATTGTGTAGTAAGACTGTTTATTGAAGGAGATAACATCAGCCAGTGACCTTGCTGTGAATAACTTAAACAGTGGCTCTCGTTTTGTCTAAAGACAAGAATTGTAGACAGTAATGTGATATTAAACTCATTGTTGCAAAAAATCCAAAGTCATCAACACTTTCCTGCTGCACCTCTAGCCTCAAAGAGAGTGGATTTTTTTTTTATAGAAAGTACTAATTGAATAACTTGGGTAGTATTTGTTTGTATGGGCAACTCTTTTCTTCTATAGAATCATAGAAGATTTAAATCTTAGAGTACTGGTGAAGACTGATTCACTACAAGTTGTATGTATATCTCATTACATGATTAAGTTTAAGGCTGATGGGCAGTCCTAACAAAAATGTGTAACTTAATAATTTTGTAGAACGAAGTTGAGCGTCTATATTTTGACACCTTTATATGCTATAGTTATGTGGTTTAACAAAGCTAAAATTGTACTAATAAGTGACTCATTCTTCCCACCCAGAACACTTGAAAGCAAAATCCTGTAACTGTACCCTAGACAATATAGATACAATATCATCTTTAATTAATACATTACACGTTTTTTTTAAAAACCGAATTAGCATTATTTCCAGTTATCAATAATGCCAATAGCATAACGTGAGACTCAAGTTCTGCTTTTTTGCGCCCATTGATATGTCTATTGCCTGCAGATAGAAATGGGTTGGTCCCCTGTATTATCCCCCCCCCCCCCCCACCATATCAGTAGTCTATTTAATTTAATGCATTCTGGGTGCAATTTATTTGTTAAACAATTTTCTGATAGTTATTATGTAATATCAATTAATGAGTTATTATTTTTGATGACAGTAGTTTATTGATAACAAAACTTAATTTATCTCATCAACAAAAGGTAATCAAGCATTAACCACTTAAGTACAATACAATTTTATAGAAAGTATAATACAATATAGAATTGCTGTGAAACTTATGTATTATGAACATAACTGTGTAAAACTGTAGTAGTTTTAAGTAATTATTGGACAGCAGAGTATATAAATGTTTATGATTGAGTGTATAATATGTGTATTATATTCCTGTAAGAAGTATTAACGCAAGCGTATAGAATGCATGAACCGTGGCTAAAGAATCAGCGAGAAAAGCTGTCAAAATGAATATTAATTGTAGAAATATTAGAAAGCATGCGCTTTATAATAACTATACTCTTTAGATTTAGAAATAACTCTTCCACTTGAGAGGACAAGAGCTTGAAATTTAGATAGAGTATGATGTATAATTATCTAATCGTATAATTAAAACAAAATCACTTTTTGACTACACAGAATTTATCAAATCTGTATATCTTTATAGGATGTTTACTTATAAGACATTTACTTTAGTTAATAAGTAACATCAAAAAGTGTGTTCTTCATATTTATTTATTCAAATGATTTGTGTTTTATTAACGCAACATCTAAACATTTCGTTAAAAAAATATTTTGCTCTTAAAAAGTTTATAAAGGACTCACAATATGGTAAGATATTGATGTTTAATTGGAAATATCATCGTCTGGTAATATATGATTACTTATTTTAATTAAATATGTCTAAGGAACTTCAAAAATCTTAGCTAGGACTATCATGTGGTTTTTTATTATTCTTAATCTTTTATTCTCTATTATCATAAATGATTCTGTATGCAACTTTCATCAAGTTATATCTAATCTTAGAAATTGTATAATATCTGTTTTATATTATATCACGAATATTGTTTTATATCTGTTATATATCATTATAGGAAAGTAAAAATAATTCCGTCTATCGCTGTTACCCAGCAAAGCATTATATATATATATAAAGCTTTCACATAAACACATGAAACAACAATCAATGATCAAACCACAATAAGAAATGGGAAAACAAGACTAAGATCTTTCAACCGTAACAAGTGGCCTTCGTCAGAGTCAAAAACCCAACTGAAAAAAAACCAGTTGGGTTTTTGACTCTGACGAAGACCGTTTGTTACGGTTGAAAGATCTTAGTCTTGTTTTCCCATTTCTTATTGTGGTTTGATCATTGATATATATATATATATATATATATATATATATATATATATACGTGATCAAACCGCAATATGAAATAGGAAAACAAGGCAAAGATCTTTCAACCGTAACAGTTGGTCTTCGTCAGAGTCAAAAACCCAACCCAACTCTGACGAAAACCACCTGCTACAGTTGATAAATCATAGTTTTTTTCCTCGTTTCATATTGTAGTTTGATCATTTATTGTTATTTCACGTGTTTATGTAAAATTTTGTATCCATATATATTAT
The DNA here is from genome assembly GCA_026182355.1 of Hermatobates lingyangjiaoensis. NCBI lineage: Eukaryota > Metazoa > Arthropoda > Insecta > Hemiptera > Hermatobatidae > Hermatobates > Hermatobates lingyangjiaoensis. Next base: position 1,609,023 of record JAPFBL010000062.1, read on the forward strand.
CAACAGGAAAAAAATCCAAAAAGGACAGCAAACGTTTCACAGTAAACTATAGACAGAGAATAAAGATACGAACGCACTTATTGTCTCTAATTTTTGGTTGAATCGTCATCAGAAGAGTTGAGATAGGGACACCAAGTGCACTTACAAGGGATGGTTCGAGACCTACAGTGTTATCACACGCGTGCCCAGTTCAAGTCAAGTAAGAAAAATAAACTTGGAATAAGTAAAGATATCTTCACTTATTCTTAGTTTATTTTCCTGTGGAAAACGAAGCTCAGTGGTACAGAGACTGTTTGGAGATCAACATTGTAAGTAAGTACTTTAAAGTGTGTACTTTTAATTTCTCTATGTTTCTTTATGTACATTGAACTATATATATTTGTATAACAAATTCAAATGATGGATCCACCGTCTAATAGAATATGGGTTAAATGAATAAGATTTGGTCATCAGAAGGTCATCGAGAACTTTGCCGCCGTATACAAATGTGCCTGAAGCGCCGGGGAACTCATTTGGAGCACATTTGTTGAGCGCCAGTGAAACAAAGAGTGTTTGTAGTACATACTTGAAACTTTGGAGATCTGATGTATAGGCTTGACCTAATCTGGCTGAAGTCTTTTGTCGATCTAAATAGATTTTTGGAAGCTATTCAAGTTTAGGTGATGACAGTTTTTTTCTGTCATTAGTATAATTCGAAAGAGACACATCACTTTGTTTCTGCTCCAAGAACCAGTCTAACCTTTTGTTTTGAACAAAAAAAAAAAAAAATCAGTCCATCAGTAATTGTGAGTGGCTTTTTTCTTCCGCGCTACTAAATGATACTCCTAATAAAAATAAAAAAAGAAAAAAATCCTGTTCCTTCCTGCATACTCAGAGTGGCATTTGGCCAGGTGAAGTAGCAATTTGAAAGCTTCAGTGAATCATTTCCTACGACAGAAATAGAATAACACACTGTGAGGGATCTACATTATTTCATTGAATCGAAGTAAATCGCCACTGTTTAAAATCATCCGAAAACGTTCTCTTCTTAACTGACATTATTAAATATCTGTGGGTGAAATAAATAGTACTATGTGCGACCAGGGTATTATTCAATGATACACAAGTAAAATACTAATTAATCAAGAGGTATCATATACACGTAAGCACTTAAACATGAAAATAATATGTTATGACCTGGCATCAGTGTAATAATATGTTATAACTAAATATTACCCTGATACCGTTAGCAGCTAACAGTTTAATGTGAACGTATTAGCATTAAACGTAGATAAAGGTAAAGTAATCACTTTCTGTTTATCTCCTAATTCAATAGATACTCTTATAATATTAAAAGTTAAATATTAAAAGAGATAAGAGATTTAGGTGTCATTTTAAACTCGTCCATAAATTTAACACTGATATTGGCATAATTTCTAGGAAGGATTACAGAATGTTAGAATTTATCGTCAGAAACGCTCATTCATTCACTAACTTTAACGCTCTGAAGTATTATATACATCTTTAGTAAAGTCCAATTTAGAATTTTTTGCCCTTGTTTAGTGAAAAAAATTCACTCAAATAAATACTTTAGAAAAAACTAATATACATTTCTGTAACATATTTCTTATTGAATCTTTACGTTCTAAGCATAAAGTATTAGTTTATGAGAAAAGCTTAAATTAATTCCATGTGTTGCTAGCGCTAATGTACAACAATTCCAACATTTAATCATTCAGTTTTAAGATTAGTATAAATTATTCGGAGCTTCATGCCTCTTAACACGAGTGAAACAGAATTAAAAATAAGTAGAATGCCTATAGACCCCTTGTTGGGAATGACTGCTCAAATAGTTGTGTGTTCCTGTTGTTAATATTCGACTTAGAAAAATCCTGTGAGTAGAAGTTCAAGAGAATAAAACTCAGGGGAAAACCTTGAGGTACCCTTCTCAATCATTTACTCAGAGGATGGAATGTCCCAGGTGTTTGAATGTCCCAGGTGTTTGAATGTCCCAGGTGTTTGAATGCCCCAGGTGTTTGAATGTCCCAGGTGTTTGAATGCCCCAGGTGTTTGAATGTCCCATGTGTTTGAATGTCCCAGGTGTTTGAATGTCCCAGGTGTTTGTTTGAATGTCCCAGGTGTTTGAATGTCCCAGGTGTTTGAATGTCCCAAGTGTTTGAATGTCCCAGGTGTTTGTTTGAATGTCCCAGGTGTTTGAATGTCCCAAGTGTTTGAATGTCCCAGGTGTTGACTCCGTAGGACCGTTCAGTGGGATAGGAGTAAACAATCTTTTGGAAGCACTGGGTAGACAAGCGTGTTATAAGTTCTTAGCATCAACTTTTTGATCTTTGAAAAGGTCAAACATTCTCAAAAGATTTCTTCAGGTCTATGGATCAGAGTTCATATTCTAAGCTTTCTCTCCTTAGGAAAGTATTGAAATTAGAATTAGTAGTAATACTGTCCGTCATACCTCGTAAAATCTCAGACAAAGTAAAGTTTCCGGGTCTGTCCGGATCACATCTTCAAGAGCAACTAACTTGAAGTTAGTTGGATCCGGATGGACCTGAAACCGGTCGAGCTTTTCTGAGACTTTACGAGGTATGACGGACAGTATTACTACTAATTCTAATATTACTAACCTCAGTGGAACCAACCCATTAACTAAAGTATTGAAAGTTGAGAGTGTGCCATATAAGAACAAAATTTGCATATAAAAAAAATCGTGTTCTATTTTGTATCTAACTGGGTATGTGTAAATTGAAAGAACTTGGAATAGAAAGGCCTTTTCAAATAACTTCTTAGATATAAGCGTACATATTCAAGCCTTATGCATACATTAGAGTAACCTCAAAAGGAACGCATTGGTTATTTATAATGAAAAGAAGTTTCGATTATTTGTTTGCAGAAAAATTATGATTACTAGGATCAAGTAGGTTTTTTTGCATCTGCTTTGGTTTTTACCGCACCGAAATATCGCGTCATATCACGCGATGATTTTCTAACTGAATTTTGTCTAATCTTAATTTTATTTAACTTAGAATTTTTGGAAAGAATAATTTTAGCTCCCAAAATGACAGCTTTAATTACATTGACAAGCCCATGAAATATTTTACTCTTTATTGTGTGAACGGTGTTAAACGGTGTTTGTACTTAGATAACATCATCCTAAGCTAAAAAGTTTTAATTTCTTAGTTCATTAATTGGTTAGGTCTGTAAAAACCAAAAGGAATAACCTTTAGAAATTGATTTTAAAAATAAGTTCTACTAACACTTTGTTAAGTAAGAATATCACAAAAATTTTGCAACAGAACAAGATTCAACGTAAATAATATGTTGACCAGTACAAAATATCCACTTATGATATTCACTGATTTAGGAATATTTAACTCTTATATTAAGTTGATAAAAAAAAGGGCATATTAGCGTTTTAGTTCAAACGATCGGAGTTTCCTGTCCAACGTATATTCCATGTATTTCATGATGAAGGAGTATCGCTTTCTATAGCGGGCGCAACTTCCAAAACCGTGTTTTCTTTTGGTAATTTGTTGAACAATTGGTTCACCAAATAATTTATTTATCTTTATTGTTTTTAAAAAAAACTAACACATTACAACTTTGATTTGAGTTGTGTTTAGTCGATTCATATAAATTGATCTAAGAGGCACACGTCTTTGGAGTTGTTTTAAACATTGATTGGGGTAAGGCTGGAAGAGTTGTGGGTGTTTGTATTGAACATTGGCTCAAGTTTCTCGTTGACTGGCGAATTAAACTGAACGAGTGAGTAATAAACACTTATTGGCTTTCAATTATGTAGGAAATTAGTCCGAGTAATTGGGGCGAAGTGGACTGGCCTCTGGGTCAATAAGAGCCAAGCATTCTGCCCATTCAGTGTGATTCATTGATCAACTATTTGATTTATGTAGTGCCAGGTCTTTGCACTACCTTCTACACCATTTCATACAAAGCAACAAGCTGGTAATTACTTTGGCATTGTCCCCTAATGGGCTTAGAAAGAAATCCCATGAGGTATTATATATAAAGATCATTAGTTACCGCTTTAAAGGGATAAAAGAGCAATTTAGTAAAACCATCTTAACTACAGGTCTATAAACAACATCGGAGAACTTATCTACACACATAACATGCCCCACAGTCCAGGGTTTGATTTTATTAACTGTGGATACAATCTTGAAGCTAGAATGAATTAACGAAAGTAACAGTGCATAGTGTTAAATAAAAGTTAGTATTGAAATATTGTTACTTTTGTAAGTTTTACTTGTTGACTTAATTACTAATGCTTATTTCTGTAAGCATGCTGTTATTTGTATGGTTGTTATACTATCAATAGCTGACTTTTAATATCTTTTTGTTCTCCTTTATTTTATAGGCCTATGAAAAGATTTTAAATCAAATTCTCAGTATTGACTGTTTGATTTGAACTGGAAGACTGACCAAACCCTGATTTATTTTGGCCCTATCCTATTAGACGGTTGATACATAAATCGAATTCGAACTACAACATATATAGTTCAGTGTAGATAAAGAAACATAGAGAAATTAGAAACATACGGTTACAAGCTATAATTTTGGCTTGAACCTGTTTTGATATTATTTTGCGCTCGCAGCTTATTCAGGTATATCGCAGATAATAGCAACAAAACAGACTGATGTTTATATCGCATCGTATTTTTATCGAAAAAGTATATATATATCAGTTTACAAACGAAGAAAAGCAACACACAGAGAAAGAGACACACTTACAAACTCAAATTTTCGGATGATCCGTCTTCAGGAGAAAAGAGAGAATGAGCGACCAAGCACGCCGGAAACACAACGGCGTACACAAATTTGAGTTTGTAAGTGTGTCTCTTTCTCTGTGTGTTGCTTTTCTTCGTTTGTGAACTGATTTGCGTCCAGTTTGGATCGTTTTTTCGAATTTTAAGTGGATATATATATATATATATATATATATATATACAACAAGACTTCACAAAAAACACGTGAAACAATAATCAACGTCCAAACCACAATAAGAAATGAGAAAAAAAGAAGTTGGAATTTCACTATGACGAAGACCGCTTGTTACGGTTGAAAGATTTTAGCCTTTTTTCTCATTTCTTCTTGTGGTTTGGACGTTGATTTATTATATATATATATATATATATATATATATGAATGATCAAACCACAATAAGAAATGGGAAAACAAGACTAAGATCTTTCAACCGTAACAAGCGGTCTTCGTCAGAGTCAAAAACCCAACTGAACACTAGATGCAGAAAACATCTGGTGAGGAGTTGAGAAGAGTGGGAGGGAAGAGTGGTACTCACTCTTCTCAACTCCTCACCAGATGTTTTCTGCATCTAGTGTTCAGTTGGGTTTTTGACTCTGACGAAGACCGCTTGTTACGGTTGAAAGATCTTAGTCTTGTTTTCCCATTTCTTATTGTGGTTTGATCATTGATTGTTGTTTCACGTGTTTATGTGAAATCTTTATATATATATATATATATATATATATATGTTTTGTTGAACGACCTTTGTACTGTGGCATGAATCAATTTCATAGTCGATCTTTCAAGTTTTCTCACCTTTGATTTAAATCTTTCTGGTATTAAATATACCAGTTCTCCAAATGATTTATTTTTCATAACTGACATGTTTCGGTCACCTAGACCATCTTCAGAGTTAAACATATTTACAAAAACTTATTCATACTAATCACAACTATATACACTGTTGAAACTATTCTTTAACAGGACGTTTAAACTACGTTTATTCTAGAACGACGCAAGAACACGAATCAAGATTGAAGGCCCACAGATAGAACCTAGAGGCATTTTATGAAGTTAAGAGGTACACCTGATTATGACAGGTGGTAAAAACTGCTTTAAGCAAATGTTTATTTTGGTGATAGAATTATTTCTTGATGTTTTTGAAAATTATTGTGTTAATTTAGGAAATGTATAGTATAGTGTATATAGTTGTGATTAGTAGGAATAAGTTTTTGTAAATATGTTTAACTCTGAAGATGGTCTAGGTGACCGAAACATGTCAGTTATGAAAAATAAATCATTTGGAGAACTGGTGTATTTAATACCAGAAAGATTTAAATCAAAGGTGAGAAAACTTGAAAGATCGACTATGAAATTGATTCATGCCACAGTACAAAGGTCGTTCAACAAAACATGCATAAAAGAAGGATTGCTCCCTAAATTTACAAATACATATATATATATATATAACAATTAAAATAAGCAGTGACACATAAACAGAAACACAACAAAGACTCACTTTTCAATATTTCGACCGTAATGGCGGTCGTCCTCAGGAGAAGAAGTGAATTGACGGAGGGACGACAGTCAACTGAAGAACTCACAGGGTGAGGGCTAAAGCAGTGCTGCCGCAAAGGAGACAAATAAAAAAGGAACTAGGAAGTCGAGAGCAAAAAAAAAAAAAAAAAAATGTTTTTGAAAGGTAGAAAAAGGTTAAGAAAAGAAAAAATAAAGAAAATATATAGAACAATTAAAAAAAAAAATATTAAAAAAAAAAAAATAAATAAATAAAAAAAAATTAAAAAATAAATAAATAAAAAACTAACGATTTAAATTCAAGCCAGGTTTCGAGCGTGCCCCCAGGAGCCAAATGTGGGCTTCCTCAGAAGCTTTTAAAGTAACTTGTCTGTTATCACTGGGGACTTGTTTAAGAACTTGGACTGTGAAACAATCATTGAAACTGAGATGGTGGGAATTAGCGTGAGTGGCGACAGTGAGACTGCTGCGTTTACCAACCGAAAGCCTGTGATTATTCATCCGAAGGTTCAGCATCGTAGATGCTAAACCAACGTAAAAAGCATCACATTGGGTGCATTTCAAGAGGTAAACGCAGTCAGTGGAGATACAGGAGGAAGGACTGTGAATAGGGTAAGAATTAAGATTAGTTAGAGACTCAAATGAAGACCCAGAATCAACAATGGGACAGGTAAGACATCTCCGACGTCCACAACGTTGTAGGCCACCACTGCTTTGGGGATTCTGAATAAGTTTGCCGGCCCGGTGGGAAAAAATATTTGAGAGATTGGGGGCTCTTCTAAAGGAAATGCGGGGCAACTGGTTAAAAACTGAAACGGTAGAGGGGGAAGAGGAAAGGATAGGGTAAAGTTCTTTAATAAATTTTCTTAATTTATGGACACCAGGGAAATAATTTGTAAGAAGCGAAGCAGTAGTAGTGGGTTCTCTTCTGTTATTAGTGGAAAAGTTGACATTGGCAGGGATGATTCGGCTATTGATTAAATTGGGGGGATAACCACGCTGAGTGAATTTGCATTTAAGTTTTTGAAGATTAGTTTCCCGATCTTGGATATTATTATTATTATATATATATATATATATATATATATATATATTATATATATATATATATATATATATATATAATATATTGATATAGCTTCTCGACCACTGATATTTCAAATTCATAATTTTAGATTGTGACCAAAATCCTCAAGAACTCCTTGTGTGAATTTATATATATATATATATATATATATATATATATATATATATATAATATATATATATATATATATGAATTAAACACCACAATAAACAAATATATATTAATTATAATGCTCTAAGACCTTTCGTTACAACATCATCAGAGAGCTAAATGAACCAAACAAAAAATATAATAACAAGTTAACCTGGCTGATCGAAGTCTTCAGGATTGCTGGTCAGCCAGTTAACTTGTATTATATTTTTTGTTTGGTTCATTTAGCTCTCTGATGATGTTGTAACGAAAGGCCTTAAAGCATTATAATTAATTTATATTTGTTTATTGTGGTGTTTATATATATCACTGCACAAAGTGAGTGCCCAGAAAGACATAAAGATGGAACAAATAAGGTACTTATACATAGAGCATTCAAGACATCATCTGACTGGCCTCTCTTCCACCAAGCAGTAGAAAGGATAAAACAAGTACTTTTTCCAATAATGGTTTAGTAACCAACACTTTGACAATACTTTAAGGAAATATATGACGAATCAAACTTCAAGCACTAGTCATGAGCATCAGCTGGGTGAAGAAGGAAGAATCCAAACGGTGTATTATAAGAATCAATTCTCTAAAGAATATAAGAAAGATGAAAGAATTGTGGAGGTTATAATTAAAAGAAATACAACATATGTTAACTCGGCAGACAAGCTAAATATTAGTGTTTACTACAACAGTTCCAGCACAGCAAATCTGATAATTGCTGATAACAACTGATAACAACCTACAACAAAAAACGCAACTACAAAACACCAATGTAGTGTACAGATATAATTGCACTATAGGAGACTGTGAGCTCCTCAAAGCGAGCTACATTGGTTCTACGACAACAACACTTTCACACAGACTTACCATGCATCTCGCAGCCGGAGCACCTAAACAACACACAATGATAATACATAAAAGCAAGTTAAATAGAGAAACGCTGGAAGACAACATTGAAGTATTATACCGAGATAATAACCATACGAGGCAACATATAATTGAATCGTTATGTATAAAGGAGAAGAAGCCGAACCTTAACGATCAGGCCAATTGTTTTTCCAGAATTTTAAAGTTACATACTTGAAAAAGGCATAATGACTACATAGTGAATTAAGTAATGCTGTGTAAAATTCATGTAGGGTATTTAGAAACAGACCTGTTAACACAAGTTTATGTTTAGGTTTATTAAGGTAGATGTAAATTTTAAAAGTATATTTTATTATTAGTTATCTTTAAATGAAGCGAAGTGATTGTTAATGTAAATAAGTATTTTATTAAGAATTGTATAAATATTGTAAAAAGAATTCCTTGATAATGGTCAGTGTAGTCCGAAAAGTCGGCCCTGTGTAAATATAGAAAATAAAAATAAAAATAACTCATTCGGTGAGTTGATTTATATGGTACCGGAAAGATGGAGGAATAATACCAGAAAACTCGAGAAGCTATGTAAAAAACATACTAGAATTAAAGTTGGCAAGTTATTTAATTATATATATATATATATATATATGATCAAACCACAAAAAGAAATGGGAAAACAAGACTAAGATCTTTCAACCGTAACAAGCGGTCTTCGTCAGAGTCAAAAACCCAACTGTTGGGTTGGGTTTTTGACTCTGAAGACCGCTTGTTACGGTTGAAAGATCTTAGTCTTGTTTTCCCATTTCTTATTGTGGTTTGATTATTGATTGTTATTTCACGTGTTTATGTGAAATCTTTTATATATATATATATATATATATATATATATATTTGTTGACTGTCGTCCCTCCGTCAATTCACTTCTTCTCCTGAGGACGACCGCCATTACGGTCGAAATATTGAAAAGTGAGTCTTTTTGTGTTTCTGTTTATGTGTTACTGCTTATTTTAATTGTTATTTGTCCTGCCGGACCGTTTTTCGTTTATCATGGTATATATATATATATATATTTGCATAAATACCTAAAGAACTTCTAAATATGTTTCGTTAAAGTTGACCACAGTCTCGGTAGTTTCTTGTTGTTATAATAATGTTCAACTCATGTGTGTCCTCTTCATTAGTTTTTATCAAATCTTCTGAGAACCTTAATGGGCAGAGGGGAAAGTAATCGGTGTGGGTATCACAGGGCTAATCCCTACCTAGTAATAATGATTAAACCAGTGCAACTCAAGTAGACCCACTTGTTTAATATCCCATAAAATTGATAAATATCATTAACAATCAAACAAAAAACTACAATTTATCGCCTTTTGTGTGTTTTTTTACTTTTTAAGCTACTTATTTAAAAACTGATAAAATAAATGCACTGTCTGATGAAAACTATAAGTATTTCTTAAGTAATCTCAAGTATTCTGAAGTAATCTCAAGTACTCTGAAGTAATCTCACAGATATTTCCTGAGAAATTTAGTGCATTAATGCTTTTTGTAGTTTCAATGACAAATGTATAAGTTGAGAAATTTCTCTAATTTCGAACCGTGAGTTATGCATATTCATAAAAAATCATTAAATTGCAATAATTATATAATAAATTCAAATTAAAATGGAATAGTTACAGCAAAAAATTTTATCTATATGATTTCAACTTTCGAATAAACTGATTTATTCTAAATAAAATATATGATACAGATAGGTATGTTATTTCAAGGTTTAAAATATACTAATTATTCCCAATAAAGACATGATGAAATTCGTTTGTTCGTTGGAAATGTGGTTCAGATCCTGACATTGATACAATATACGATGACTGTTTACGATCATGATACATGATCGTCTTTGTATTGTGTTAAGTTCTGTAAGAGTCTAGAATATTAAGATAGGAAAGCAAGTTCTTAGTAGTGATTGTATACGAGCTAACATGTTAGGTTTCTGAGTATTTTTCTTTTTTTTCAGTATTTTTAATTGAAACAAAAGTTTGGGGAAGTATGTGAATATCGTGAAATATTGCTAAGATCATACTGTTCTAGATTTGGCCATAGAAGTTTAGATTTAAAACTTTTCTCTCGGTGATCATCAATCAAAATGTTGACATTTGAAAAACAATTATATTAGTTGGAAATTTTAAGTAATTTTCTGGTTGAAAATATAGTTAAGATAGTAACGGATGATGGCCCTGGCTTTACGGAAGTAATATCGATCAGAACCTACTAGACAATCCCCCCGAACTCTCTCGGCTGCTGTTGAAAGTAACTTGGGACAGATCTCGAAATGGTGACGTACCTGCTCTCTGTTGAGCACTGTACAAACTTCAACAACTCTGCACTGTGCTGCTCTCTCTTCTCTTATTACCCAAATTAGTTTAGTAGAACAAAAATGTTTGTTATGTTTTCTCATAATGATTATAGACGTGCTTGTATATTAATTTCCAAATGTTGATATATATTTTTAATATTATATTACGGTTTATAAAGAAAATGTATGATATATTTATGCATTAATAAGTACGAATGAAATGTTTAAATAAGGCATTCATTTTTGTTATACCATTTTAATTCTGAGCCTGATTGGACCGTAGACTCTCGTATGGGAAACAAGAGATTGAAAACATGAATACTGATCAGAATACCACCTGTGAGAAAGGGTTCAAGCTGTATCCTAATCCTGGGGTTATGTCAAATTGCCCAACACTCTGGACAGTTTGGCTGAAAAGACTGGAAGATCTTTGATATGTACAAACCCAGAGTTTTACTTGCCACCCTCATCTCGGTTTGTATTTCTATACTGCAAGAATCAGAGTCATAATGTATATCCTAACCATCCAGCCCATACTGGTAAATATGTGATGTGGAAGTTTTTAGAGAAAGTCGGACAAATAAACTATTGTTAGTTTTTATTAAACTATACAATTGATTAATAGTCCTTTCCTTAATTTACAATGAAAACACTAACTAGGATACACTGTCCATTCACAAGTGATGTCAAGACAACCAACTGTGCAATCACAGGTCAACCAACCAGGCAGTCCTTAGAGCAAAGATTCAAATTTACAAATATATTTCATATTTGGTTAACTTTTAAGTATAGTAAGCAACAAAACGTGATCTTTAATGAACTTTTTCCCAACTACTTACTGAAAATGTGATACAGTGACATCGTATTGCTTTTTTCAAATGATTGAAAAAAGAAAACTTGGGAAAAAAAAGATGCTAATAAGTTAAGATTGTTACAGTGGCATTACAAGGACCGTAGACATACTATATGCCTTATAAAGGAACCCAATGGCCAGGTGACTGCTAAACAGTGTGTAGATTATTTTACACACTGATACTAGTTCGTATGACTAGCTAAGGCTGCATTAATGCAAGAGGAGTCCTGGAATCCCAGAGGCTTTATGCAGATATGTAAGCTGACCCAGTTGACTTGCAGCTACTGTAAGAGTCATTCATTGAATGATACTAAGGCAAGTAAATAGGGAATGCTGCATACCCAGGAGTAATAGCTTACCTAGCTCTGTAGCTACTATCTACTAAGAGGACCTCTGAGCTCATAGATCCTAGAAGCATTATGAAGAAATCTGGTATTACCAAGGTTGTTTCAATCCAGCTAATGACAACCTGAGGCAATAACATAAGGAGGGTGCCAGGCATCCTAGAAGAATTTTAAAATACCTGGTGATTTCCATCCATGTTATAGGTGTTGAATACACTGATATTATATATATTGTCTAGGTAAGACTGCTTTACACAAAGAATACTCAAATTCTGCACCTAAAATGACCTAAGTGACTTCTAAATTGACACACGGATTAAGTTCATTGGCTATTACAGGTCGCAACACCAGACTTCCAAGCAGTATTACAGTGGTTTGGCCTACTGATACTAGGTGTAATGAATAGGTAAGACCACAATAGTCTAGTCGGTGGCAAGCATCATCGAATCACCTCTATTGAGCACACACCTAGAATTACTAGGTCACTTCAAGCCAGAATGTTAACGCATTAATTAAGGTTCTTGTTGATTGAATGTTGATTAAGTATTCAATTTCCATTTAAAATATTGGAGATATACGATGAAAATTTCATGAATGATCATTAATAATTTTTTACTTTGCTATAAGTAAAGTATAGTGATCATTGAAAAATTCGATCACGAGATTTTGATGATTTCAAATGTTTTGAGGACCCCAAAGTTCTTTTTTTTTTTTTTTTTTTGTTGTTTCGTATCCAAAAGTTTGATACATGCTACAGTCCACACCGTTTGATGGTTCAAATCCATATTTTACAAAAAATGAGCCTTATTTTATTTTGCAGATGGCCCCTGTTGTTTGGCAGCATGATGGAAAAGCCACTTTTTCAGTCAAATGTGTTTTAATACACCTTTTTTTTTTTAAATAAAATCATCCTACATCTTAAATTATAAATTATGTGAAAACGACATTTTTTCTTACATTTTGTGACATTTCAGACAATACCTTGTAATGTTTCTAAAATACATAAAATATTTTCAAGTTTTAGATGGTAAAATTTGTTTTAAATCTTCAATGTAGAAGGAGGTCAAATAAATTATGTAAATGATCTCACTTTATTGGAACAAAAACGATGTTCTCCTGTAAGAGTAATATCGTAATACGAAGTCTACACTTGTGCTTGTCAAAAATGTTATTACTATAGTAGTTATACTAATCAGTGATGTGATATACAAAACTAAGCGTGTATATTGATAAGTGGAAAATCACTATCAGTACTACCTCCAGGAATGAAAAAATAATAAATCTTTTCCAATTAGACATTTAAATTATGCCTAAATGCGATATTCTATATTATATACCCAAGTAGATTGATATTATATATGGTGAAGATAACTGTAGGCCACTCAAGATTTTTTCAGTGAATTGACTTAAATAAACTTTTAATACAGAAGACGGTCAGATAAACAAATTCACTGGCACTATAGTGCTATAGATGACCATGTATGAGATCCGCAGGCTGTGGTAGCAAACATCATATTCTTCTGTAAGAGATTATTTGGTAATATATTTTTTGCTTTAGCTTTGCTAAATGTTATTTCTGATGTAATATCAAGAATATTATACGTATTATTTGTGTGATAATCAAATATAAGTATATATATTGATAACTGGGGAATCAGTATCTGTAAAGTCTCCATATGTATGAAATATTATTACTCATCTGCCTTATAGACATTTATATTATGTTTAAATGGGAAATTATACACCAAAGAAGTTTGAGAACATATTTACTTAGAGCATACTTGAGTGCAAAATTTTCTACATGAAGCTGCGTCATGTGGGTGGTTCTTCAATTGCATAGTAATTGAATAAACCATCCATTTTGTGACATGATATATTGATAAATTGATTTCTAGAACTTTCATGATCACTCAAATTCACTTTGCTGTCGAATAGCTGGTACAGAGGACATTGTAATTCATTTAAAATTTATTTTCAATGTTCAAAGAAAATTATCAATAATTACTATATGTAAACTTCTTGGGTATATAATATATAACGTCTCATTTAAGCATAATATAAATATCTAAATGGGAGATGTTTATCAGTCTTTATTCCTAAGGTAGTACAAATAGTGATTGAAGGACATATCAATTTATAACCTTACTTTTGTACATCACACAACTGATGAAAATAATTTCATTAGTATAAATACAGCAGTAATAACATTTTTAAAATGCCAAAGTGAAAATTTCTTGATACGAAATATTCTCCTACAAGAGAACATAGCTTTTGTTCAAATAGCCATTGGATTTCTTACATCGTTAATTAAAATATACTTATTAATTTGTACTAAGTATAAATGTACATGCCATGTATGTTAAAAACGCTAAAGGTAACACGACATTCATTAACAGTTGGCGTTACGAAGTTCGGAGGGTCAGCTAGTATATAACCCTGCTATAACCTACTGTCTTTTGTTTTGTCTTGCTTTCACTTACCATATTCTCTCCTATTTTATTTTTTGTTACACTTGTTTTGTTTAGAGTTAAAGACTCATTTATTAATTTGTTATTGATATTATACATAGTTTTAACATAGTTTCAACCTGAAGATGACCAATGTATGGTCGAAAGCTTGTTTCTTTTTAGTGTATTGTTATTTTAATATAGTCGTTTAGTTTTATCAGTAGTTTTGCTTGTGTGCTCACATGTCTTTGGCGAATTATATTTGGAAATTACCTCTAGAGCTACGGACGATTGTGAAAAAAATAGAGGCTATCAGAATAAACGTCGTTAATAGAGAGGCTGCTGCACATTTTAAATTCACCTACAAGAAGACCTGCTGCCCACTTATACTAATTTATATATATATATAAATACTATAAATTATAAAAATTTAAACATAAGATAATTATGTTGAACAGATTTATATAAATGTAACTATTAAAGATATAGATATAAATAAATAAAAATTATAGCGTTATAGTTAAAAGGTAACTATAATAATTAAGATATAAATATAAGGTATCTATTCGTTACTACCACAACTAAGATTCTTATAGTAAATATAGTAAGTTATTATTGACACAATAATAGTGTCTTATGATGGAAATGTAATTTTATCTCAAAGAAGAATAAGGAGTAACTACTATAATAGAAAATCACCCCTCTATTACATGTAATATGCTCTAGTATTTTTATTTATCTGACTATTTACCAAATGGAATATCGTACCCTGTTTAACATGCCATAGTATAATAAATTACATTAATAAAAGTATAAAAAGTTTAAAAATTACTTAATTTATTTAAGCCAATTCGGTAGCAACAAAGTTAATCTTCTACAAGGGGCTCCAATCTAGTAATAATTACACTGAAAAAATCTGGAGTGGCTTACACTCAACTTTACTATAAGTAAACTTAATATAAAACTTCTTGGGTATATAATATATAATGTCTCATTTAAGCATAATATAATCGTCTAAAAGGGAGATGTTTATTAGTCTTTCATTCCTGAAGTAGTACAGATAGTAATTGATCCACTTTTTTTGTATGTCACACAATTAACAGTTATACAATCATTTGTATAACTACAGCAGTAATAACATTATAAAAAGTAAATTAAAAATTTGCTTGTACGAAATAATTTCCTACAAGAAAGCATGGCTTTTGCTCCAATAGCCAGTGGATCTCTTAAATAGTTTATCTGACCTCCTTCTACATTTAATACTTAAGACAAATTTTTCCCATTTAGAAATTAAAAATATTTTAGGTATATTAAAAGCACTACAAATTTTTTGTCTGAAATGTCAACAATATGTAACAAAAAATGTCGTTTTAAGATAATTTTTAATTTAAGATGTAGGTTAATTTCATTTATTATTATTAAAAGAATTTTTTTTTTAATTCTGAATAATGTTCTGCATGTTTAGTCTTTTATCAAATTATTATACTGGAAATTTTATGGCATGCTAAAGTTTTTTAAAAACTCACTTTTCTTTCCCTTAGTCAAAAATCATAAAAATCCAATTTACTCTGAGCGAATGTTATTTTTTCTCACGTGCTGTACTCTACACTTTGCTGTAAATGTATATTGAGAAAAAATATGTTGGTAAATAGCGACTTTTTTATTCCCAAATCAAGTTCGAAGCCGACTTTTCTGTACAATTTTAAATTTAAAAGCTGGAAGCTTGAAATTTTTAAGTATAATGGTATGAACTATTAGACAAGAATAGTGAAAAAAATGGATATTAGTCGAAAACATAGAAGGTCACTTACAGGATGAAAAAGTTCATTCCACAAACTTCAGTATTAACCAAAAATAATGCCATTCATAAACATAAAAAAATCAGCATCTGATATTAATCCTTGTAGAATGTTGCAACATGTAGATCGATTAGAACATTTTGTTAGACAAACTCATCATACCATGAAAAGAATCAGAAATTATATGTTTAATATGCTCTATTGTCGTTGAATTTTTACATACAAGAATTATATTCTTTTTATATCACATATAAGTCGTTAAATCATTTCAAAATTTTCATTATATCTATAAACATTATATTATTTCGGTCAATTCACTCAAAAAAATTCTAAGCCAAAGTAAACAATGTAAAAAAATATCAAAAATTCGACTAGTATAACAGGTGACCATTAGTCTGGAATAAACAAACAGTTTTTATAGCTTTATTGCACTTTGCCATGATTGAACTTTCATGATTTTTTTTCTAAATTACTAATTTTTTGTTCCGTTTTTGGTAAAATTTTCATGGTTTCTTAATGAGCCGTTTAACGTTAAAAAAACATTTTCTGAGAACAGAAATCGTACTTTAACGCCCCTTTGGCGAATGTAATTTTAAAAACAAATATCTCATTTCATTCTCCATACAATGATCTATTTTTAGGTATTGTTTGATTTTGATCGGTCATACGGCATGGCTTGTATGGCTCTCTTAAGCTTTGAGATTGAATTGAAGTTCTAATTTTTACATTTTATTAAAAAAAAATATTTGCAGTTTTTTTATATTTTGAAATTTTTCTTTTATTGCATTTGTAACCTCAAAGATAGTGCCAACATTTCAAAACTCTAAAGTTAGGAGTTTAGGAGAAGAAATGTTGTCTATAAACAGGTTTTTGGCAAAAAAAGTGACTTTCCCGTCATGCATAATTCTTCCCAAACAATAGGGATCTTCTATACTATGATAGGGCCCATTTTTGTGTAAAATATCAACTTGATCCATCAAACATCTGGACCGTAGCATGGTAATAAGCAATGCTAACACACTCAACCTCTGGGACCTCAAAACATGTAATTCTGTCAAAACCTCAAGATCGAATTTTTCATAATCACTATACTTTATTTATAGTAAAGTAAAAATTGATAATAAAAGGACATTTAACAGCCTGTATTAGAAAATAGGAAAACCCTCATGTATTCTTCTACAACAGAAGGTTGTCAACCTCAAATTTCAGTAAGGCAAAATTGAATAGTGAAGTAAAGTCAGGAGCCATATTTAATATTTATTGAAAAATTAAATGCAACTGATATGGAATGTTCACCCTTTTATATGTAAACAAACTTTAGTTTAGCTTAAACACAACTAAATGTGGTTTTCAAACAAAAACACAGATCTGGTATTCATTTCTTATTTAAATAAATAAAGTATGTTTCTCCCCATATCCTTTCAAGTTCCTTTTCAAACTAAACCTTTTTCAAAGCCAACAACAAAAGAATCAAAACGAAAAATGACATTTAATAAAAATCCAACTATTAATATATATATGTAAACTATATTCACAAAAAAGAATACACAGAAATGAAACAGAAACTCACTGCTATATATTGATGGCTTCGTCATCAGGAAAATAGATGTGAATCACTCTGAAGACTGGTAACAACTCAGTGATCTATAAATATATCACAAACATGAATATCTTAAAACAAAAATCACAACCATATATCTTAATCTATTCTTTGTGATATATATTTCTTTGATATAAAATATATATCACAAACAAATATACTGAAGTAAGTTAAGAAAAATGTTTTAAACATCTTGAAGTTTATTCGGTAATTACTAAAATAAAACAAATCCAATTTTAATAATTTTAAAAGGAAATTATTACCATAAATAAAGTTTCTTTTTGCTGAATTACCTTTAAAAAAATCATTATTTTCATTAAAACAAATGCTCAAATAATCAAAATAAAGTGTTAAAAGTCTAGAAATTAGAGAAATTTGGCAAACTACTTCTTTAATAACATGATATAAGATTAAATTTAGTTTAAACACATTTAAAAACTAATTTTATAGATACTTAAATAGTTTTTATATAATTGTGTTGATATAATTTTCAATAATAAACATTTCATAATATCAAAATTATTAATATGATTGATCATATATAGAAACTACAGTTTCAAAGTATGAAAAAAAATATGTGATAATGCAGAATGAACCAAAAGTAAGTTTACAACTGCCCAAATCTTTTCTTTGCTACATAAAGATTTCAATTGGTGAACAATATAATACAAGTATTAAATTAATACTAAATTCAAATGGATATTAAATTTATATTAGAAGTTAGAAAAGAACAGAGTAAATTAGTTGAAATTAAATACAATATATGAATGTTGAATTGAACTATTGAGGTTTTTAGTAAGAGGAATTAGTATGAAATTAGTAAATAACTTAATTAATCTACCAATAGGAAGAAATATGACATTATAACAGATTGAACAAGTAATGAACATTTAAAGTGCTCAACCTATCATTTAGTGTTGATATAATTTTTAATAATAAACAATTCATAATGTCAAAATTATAAATATGACTATATATAGAAACTACAGTTTCAAAATATTAAACATTTTCAATGAATTTAACAACTATATGATAGCAAAGAATGGACCAAAAGAAAGTTTACAGTTACCCAACTCTTTTCATTGCTTCATAATGATTTCGATTGGTAAACAATTATAATACAAGTAAAAGAAATGGATGTTAAATTAATATTGGAAGTTGTAAAATGCTGAGCTTGTTCTATGGACAAGGTTATTGTAGCCATGGTTTTAGTCCTGTATTATGTCTCATATTTTTTCTAAATCAGTTTAGTTAACGTAATTTTCCATTATATGATTATAAAGAATGATTTTTATTTATTAATTAAAAGAATATGCCAGTAATTAGTAAAATGAACGTTAAATGATACATCATTACATTGTATAACAAAATTAATACTAATAACTGAATTGAAATAGTTAATTGTATTAAACATGAAACAACTATAATCATAAAAACAATGATAACTATTATTGAATTCAAACTGTAAGAGTTACACATAATATTAGAAAGTAATATATTCCATTAAACTTTAATAATTTAAAATGAAATTCTAATTATTTCAATAATTTATTTCTGGTACGATATTTGTTTGACATTTTGATAAATAACGAACACATTATTCTGTATTTTTAATTAATTTGTCACATTGTGTATAAATATAGGTATGTATTATTGATTTAAATATAATTTTTTTTAAAGAAAGGACGCTAACCTATAACTGAAGTAGCAATTTGGTTAAACATAATCACCAAGAAATTGTCATCTAATTATTTATTTATTATTATTATTATTATTGAACTAATTTATTGTTAAAAATATACCTACAAATAGTTGCAGAAACGGTCGTACTTACGATTTGTTTAAATATTCAGGAATATTGTTCTTTTCAGAAAATAATATTTCATTATGGCAGATGTATTAGAACACTACTAAGTCGTATTCTGAACTAACCAATCACAGTGCATGATGTGCATGACATGCACATGACATCACTCAAGCAACATCATTTCAATTACGTCATTTATGGGTTCACTTAATCTTTTTAAATAAAACATTATTTTACTTGTTTTCTTTAAGGAAATATATCGAATGACTATATTACTATATATATATATATATATATTATATTACTATATTGTATACTATACTATATATACTATATTATATATACTATTTGATAAATAACGAGCACATTATTCTGTATTTTAAATTAATTTGTCATATTGTGTTTAAATATAGGTATGTGTTATTATTTTAATACACAAATCAATAGAGTACTATAGTATATAATACCATAGTACTATAATATACTATACTATATCACTATATATATGGATATTCATGATTTGTTTTCTTGACCCAATATTTATATGATGTAATTTTTTTGAGGGTTGAGGTCTAATGATTTTAAACTAGTCCTTTTGCCGACGCTTCGACATATATTTATGTTATCTTCAGGGCTACAACATGATTGTTTCACAATTACCACTACTATTACTACTATTTTGGTTATTTATTACATTTTACATGTACAGAAACAGAAAGGAATTGATTCATAAATCAGTTATTTCGACTATGGATTTTTTTTCACATTAACATAAGGATATTGATATAAGGATATGATTATTAGTCTTTCATTCCTGAGGTAGTACAAATAGTGATTGAAGGACATATCAATATATAAGCTTAATTTTGTACATCACACAGCTGATGCAAATAATTTCATTAGTATAACTACAGAAGTAATAACATTTTTGAAAAACCAAAGTGAACATTTCTTGATACGAAATATTCTCCTAACATTTTACAGAATTATTATACTGGGAATTTTATGGCTTCTTAGTATTTAATAAGATCATTTTCCTTCGCCTTTGTCAAATAACATATATACAAAATTTTTTCTGAGTGAGTGTTATCATTTTCCTGCACAATATTATTCCTCTTACATCTCATATAAGTCAATAAACAATTTAAATTGTTCCTATATAAATATCAATTTTATCTCAGTGGTATCGCTCAAAAAATTTCTAAGTCAATGTAAACAATGTAAAAAATGTACAAATTGGACAAGTATAGCAGGTGATCTCTTACTCTAGGATAAACAAACAGTTTTTATACTCTTTCCTGTAATTAAAACCCCATGCTTTTTTTTATGAATTGCTAATTTTTTGTTCCATTTTTGGTCAAATTTTCATTATTTTTCAATGAGCCGTTTAGCGTCAAAAAAACATTTTCTGAAAACAGAAATCGTACTGTA
Organism: Hermatobates lingyangjiaoensis; assembly: GCA_026182355.1. NCBI lineage: Eukaryota > Metazoa > Arthropoda > Insecta > Hemiptera > Hermatobatidae > Hermatobates > Hermatobates lingyangjiaoensis. Next base: position 1,630,031 of record JAPFBL010000062.1, read on the forward strand.
ACGCCCCATTAGCGAAAGTAATTTAAAAAAAAATATCTCAACTCATTTTCCACATAATGTTCTATTTATAGGCATAGTTTCATTTTGATCCGTCAAACAGTATGGCTTGTATTGCTCTCTCACAAGGTTTGAGATTGAATTATAAGTCAAAATTTTTACATTTTTTTGAAAAAAAATTTTCCTGTTGTTTTAAAATTCTGAATATATTTTTCGTTTGTTTCATTTGTAACCTTAAAGATAATGTCAAAATTTCAAAACTGTAGGGTTATCAGTTTAGGAGAAATAAATGTTTTCAAAAAAACGGTTTTTGGCAAAAAAAGTGATTTTCCCATCATGCATAATTCTTCCCAAACAATAGGGATCTTCGTCTTTATGGGGCCCATTTTTTTGTAAAATATCAACTTGATCCATCAAAGATTCTGGACCGTAGCGTGGTAACAAGCAATGCTAACACACTCACCCACCCACGCACCCACCCACCCACCCACCCACACACAGACTTCATCGAAAAAACTTCATAAAACGACTTCTAGGACCTCAAGACATGTAATTCCGTTAAAATCTCGAGATCGAATTTTTTCACGATCACTATACTTTACTTATAGTAAAGTAAAAAATGCTTTAGAAGAGGATATTAGGCTTGATTTCTGAAAAATTTAAAATTTTTCTTCAGTAGATATCATCAAAAAGGTTATACACATTAGAGGGTTAAAAATTTAAAAAGTTGCCTATATTAATGTGGAATCATCGTAATTTTTTAAAAATAAAATGCATATCTTCAATATGAAAAAAATCATAACTCCATCAGAATTATCTAAAAAAAAGTAAAAATAGTTTTAAAAAAGTGTTTCAAAGATCTGCTTACTATAAGCAAGTAATAAACAATTGAGAGTTGTAGTATAAAAATATGATGGACGTTTTCTGTTTAAAGGACGATGAAAAGAAAAGGAATGAGTAATATCATTAAAGGGAATTCAGGTTCATCTCAACCAAGCTTTTTCTAATAGGTTTAAAAAAACCAACCCCACAAAAGAAACCACTTTGTGAAATAATGGGATGAACTATAATGTCATGTTTCTATTTAATTATTATTTAAAACTATTAATCATAAATTAATAATTTATTATTTTTTGTAAAAGGATATATATATATATTCCTAAAATATAATTGCATATGATCTATTTTAATCATTAAGGGTTTCAGATAAATATAAACACATCATGAACTGATTGACATCTGTGTGTAAAGTGGTGAGTATAATGTCAGCTTGTTTACCTTTATGGGACAGACAATATTTATTTTTTTCATTTTCTTTATAAATTAATTAGCAACTACTTTATAGTTTTTTTTACCCATAATGAAATAGTGATCTTTAAAAACTAGGGAATGCACGTCGATTATTATTCCAAGCAGTTGTTGATACCTATCTGATATGTATAATGTACCCATAAAACCAATTATCTGAAATGACGTAAACCTAGCAAGCGGAAAATATTATTTTATTAAGGGAATTATACATATGCTTTATGTAATGACGTCAAATGCACTCTGTTGTGTAAGAACTTCAAGCATTATTTTTAAATCGTATGTTGGACACTGTTTTAGATCCCTTTGGCTAGGCCGTACTCATAGTGAGTGGCATGGAATAAGCAAAGTACTATTGTTGATTTCATCTTGAAGAGCTTTAAGCGAACGGCTTTTTGAACCCAGTCTACATATAAATCTATTACAATATTTCACAATTAACACCTGAAATAAAAATCAACGTCCGACTCATAGTAAGAAATCCGAAAAGAAAGACTAAGATCTTTGGAAGATCCTTTATTATCTTTGAAAGGTCTTAGTTTTTTCTGATCTCTTACTGTCGTTTGGACGTTATATAAATTTACAAAAAAATGTTAACACATGTACAAAATTTATAAATATTCAAATAAGAATTTTTTTCTTGTAAAGGATTGACTTGAGGTAAATTCTGAATATTGATTACAATTTTATTCTTTAAAACTTTTACTAGAACCAGTTTTCTCTGTGACATCTAAAATTCTTAAATTTAAAAAAAAAAGTAAGAGCAAAAATTTGCGTTTTTCCATTTGAACATTTTAATATTAAACTTTAGAACCCTATAGGGGTTCTGTTTAATTTAAACTTATAGTGTAAATTAACAAAATAAATTTACACTATGACTTCATTTTGGAATTCCCTTGTACACCCAAGTTATTCCAGTTGAATAACTTGGGTGTACATTTATTACCTAGCATTTTATATTAGTTTGTATCATTTGAATAACTTTTTGATGTTTCGTTCGTTTTCGCATGATTGTATTGCTGATATTAAGTACTAACTGTAGATTGGTTAACATATTTATTAAACATTATTCTTTCTGAAATCATGGCTACAGACATACATTCATGCATAGCTTTAACTCTAATAGTATCAGCGATATTTTGTTTTATTTCTTGGTTTAATTTGAACAAATTCCGACTCATTAGAATTTAGCACAGATATTCTGCAATACAGAAATGACAGAGTAAATTAATGTGCGCCCGAGCAAAGTCCGGGTGGGCTACCAGCTAAAAATAAGGTAATGAAATCGTGCGACATCTGATATAAAAGTTTTTTAATTCAAGTTTAAAAGTAATTCATATTTTTGTATTTTTAGTTTTAGTGTTTGAATAGCAACACTCGTCTTTCTTTCTTAAAAGATCTCTCTGATAGACATAAAATATTACTGGTATTTTTGGGTATTAATTCTTTAGGGGGCTTCTTTGAAAGCTGAAAGGAGAAGGAATCCTTGGCAACCTTTCTGCTTCGCACAAGCGAATGTATTCCTTTGACGAATTGACATATGAAAGTGCATTGCGATATTCTGTATTTCAGATCGTTTCAATTTATGTTCCAACCTCTCATTTATTTTAAAGGCAAAAAAAAATTATATATAAAGCCTTCTTCATTCATATGAAGAAGACAATTTGAAGGTGTTTCTAAAGAGAAAACTATGGACGAAAGGTAGGTTGCTAGGCAACAGAACTGGGTGCGTCCTGAGGTAGTGGAGCCTGAGGGGAAGCACGCATGCGTTTGCAGTGGACACCAACAGGTGCCAGCTCAGTTCTCGGCTGTCGGTCTGCTCGCGTGCTATGGCTGCTGACCAGGCCTGGGGCCTGCTTCTGTGATACTCACACCCTCCCCCTCCCTACCCCCATTCTCAATATTCTTACAAAAAAAAAAAAGGTATTTTTCTAATTCGAAGAGAGGGACCTACCTACTGCGAGTAGTCCAGTTGCCTTCTACCTAAAAATGATAGCTTCAACACACCCCTTCCTCACAATGCTGCATTTATATTTATTATTCACAAATTGAAATACTTCTTAGCTTTTATGTAAATATCTTTATTATATATATTAAGTACTTAATAAACCCGAGAGGCATCTGTTCTTCTTATTAAGAGGTAATGTTATAAAAATGCTTTCAAATCCTCTTTGTTAGTCTCTTCAGCTTTGGGTGTACGTTTTCCTGCTTTTCTATTTCCCAGCACCTTCTCTTCAACAGAATCTCATCCTGTCTTCCTCTTTCTTCTTTGTCAACAAACACCTTCTTCATCTTCGCTAAATATTTCTTATCTTAACCAAAATTTACAATTCTCAACATTAAATGAAACTCACTCATAACTCATACTAAAAAACACTCTCATTAAAGAAACTCTCATTAAAAAATGCTCATACATTAACAAACTTCTCAATGATCGTTTTCAATAAAATGACTTCTGTAAATGCATATATATATAAACAAATTATGATTCTTCAATGTTCAAAAATTCAAGGAAAATCACTTCCAAAATAATCGTTGAAACAAAAGTTGTTTTGTTTTAATTTCAAATAAATTTTAAACAAAATTATGATCTTAATTTCAGTTGAGAAAATAGCACGACGAGAATAATTAAACACTTGTTTGATTGCGTGAACGGCGACAGAATAGATGAAGGCGATATGGTTGAAAGCCTAGTTCCATTTATCAACTTCAGTTTGATTAATTTATTCGTAGAGTAAGTGATCAACAATGCAACGAAAGTTTGAACGTAGTAAATAAATATGGCAGTCGTAGTAGGAATGAATAACTGCAGGAAAAGATTATTAATATATATTTAGGTAAGCAAAAAATACAGTAAAAAATATTTCAGAATAAAATAAAAGAAACTGTGAAATATTTTGGGACAAACCCTTTATCTGAAGAAGCAAAAATTTACATAATTTACAACTAAATTGTAAACATTTACACGATTTACGAATGTATGTGTACAGCGAACAAAGTAACTCAATTTATAATTTGAGAATGTTTACGTTGTATTGTTTACTGATTTTTTTTAATTATTCCATTTCAATCATTTCTTGTTCCGGGTAAAAAGTTTATAAAAATTGTTTACAACCAGTATATCTAAACCATCATTATTTTTCTTATTTTTATTTGTTAATGAAATGCGAACGCAAAAAAATAAACTTTACTACATTTTAGTCTTGCACACACAAAATTAAAAGAATTTTTTCATCCACTTTAAAACGTGTTCTACAAATTATGATATTGTTACACAAACGGAAAAAACGTTCAGGGAATGTTTATTTTCTATGTAAAGAGAATTGCTTCTACCCAAAACCGCTACTGGTCAAAAGTATCCATTAAATGTAGCTGTGTACAAGATTTTTTTTTGTAAGATCATTAAATTTGTATATGATTAATATAAAGGATGAAAACAAATGAAAATAATAAATACATAAACAAAATATATTTTTCTTTCTTATCGAGGTTTGGTCTAGGTTCAAACAATACAACACCTTCAAGCCGATGTTTCGTTTATATTTGTAGACATCTTTAAGGCTACATCAAAACAGAATTTAACTATACTAACATGAAAAAATTGTATAAGTTACATTATTTATTAATATTCATAATTACCTTGGTATTTTTCTTTTGCAAAGAAATAACTACACGACCGTTATGTATACTACATAAATGTTGTATTGTTTGAAGCTAGACGAAACATGGATAATAAAAAAAAATAGTGTTAAATATATGTGGTGCTGTTAAGAAAACATTTAAATATATATGGATAAAAAGATGTCATACTGAACATGTGAAATAAAAATCAACGTCTAAACCACAGTGAGAAATCAGGAAAATATTAAGATCTTTCAATCGATACAAACATTTCGATTCGTCAGAGTGTATTAGTTTGACTCTGACGAAGACCGCTTGCTTTGGTTGAGAGATCTCAGTATTATTTTTATTTCTTTCTATGGTTTGGTTATTGATTAATATAAATATATGTTAATATATATATAAACTATATTGACAAAAAGAATACACAGAAATGAAACAGATTATATAAATATATATATATATATATATATATATATATAATATATGCGGTTTTGAACAGTAAATTTTATGTCAAAATATCTAAATTAATATATTAATTGTGTTAAAATATTACCAAATTTTTCCTTTCATGTGTTTATGTGATTTCTTGTTATTCATGTGTGGGCCAGATTTTGTGTCTAAAACATAAAAATTATGGTAACAGCAGGTAGGTTATAACAATTTACACATAACTATTCATTATAAAATTCTAGGTATTTTCGCTTCATACTAATCAGTTCTTTCTATATATATATGGGTCTATTTTGTTATTTGTTTTATTTATTTCTTTGAATTAAACAAACAATTATAGATTTAAATTGAGAAGTATAACAAAATCAGGCTATTGTAACGATTAACCTATTAGTAATTCAGAAAAGCTTCAATTATTTGCCCAGATATTGAATATTTATTGAAAATCAATATCACCACTTGTGCTAATCCCGACAAGCGGCCGTCGAATCAACTTTTCAATTGTCATCAAATTAGTCTTCAGTTTAAAAACAGATGGATCGTTATTTCTTTTTTTTTTTTGGCTTTTTAGAATTAGTATTTTATAAACGAAAATATAAATTATTTGTAGAATTATATTCTGTTATTTTCATTTCAATCTTTTTGAAGTTATTACTCAAATTATTAGTTTAAATTTCAGTTATTTTTTCTTAATTTATTTATAGAAATTTATTTATTAATTTTAAAATAATAATAATTATAATAAATGCTGATATTATTTTATAATTATTTAACTTATCTCATATTATTACGAATGATATGTTATAGTAATATAGCGTCTACAAATACTTCGGATTTTATTAATTTTTTTTTTCAAAAGCCTACAAAAAAGGAAAACAAAAGATTTTGCAATAATCAATACATATAAAAATAACTGAAATATATCATTATAACAGGTGGAATGACACAGTTAATAGTAATTTAGGAATCGTGACTTAAATGAGAGTAGTAAAAATTGTTTAATAACATATAGAAAAACTATAAACTTTTAAATCAATATGGTATTAATAACGCTTATTGTACAAAACTTTCAATAAGAATGTCTGCTTTAAGTAATATACAAATTTATAGCTTTCCTTATTCTAAAATTCCTTTTTCGTTTTACTATCTCTATATTTGTTGATTAAAGTATTCTATTTTTTTTAATTTGCAGGCTAATTGAAAAGGTTTTAAATAAAACCAAACGTCGTCATTTGAGTTTTTAGTATGAATCCAAAAATGACTGAATCACGATTTATTTTAGCCCTAAATACTTGTATTTTAAGTGTTACAATTTTGAGATAATCTGTTAAAGTTGAATAAATTAGTAAAATGACAAAGGAATATGATATATGATAATAATATATAAGCCTCCCAGGTAACACGTTTCCAATGAATGTAAATTTTCAGATATTTAATATAAATGTAATTAATATGACATTTTAAAACGTGTGACATATTGCACAATTTTTTTCCTGTTGGGATTAGTTTTGAACATTTCTGAGCTGAATTATTTATTAAAAAAGAGTTTCATCCGCGCTTTGTGTGTCACACTAATTTTGGGAGCTTCTTTTAATTTTTTAAACGCTTTTGACACGTATTGACTCATACACGCTTATAAAAAAAATTGACGATGCTGATACTTTAACAAAGCGTTTGAGGTAGTAAAATTTCAAATTTTTAAACTCCCAAAGAGCTGTATAAAATTCTTTCATTTTACTATTTAAAAAATATTCAAAGGCGTTATTTAGTTACATATTTCCTGTAGACAACAGTTATCAATGTTATGTCGTTTGCCTTCATGAATGAGTCGATACCCTTATCTTCATACAAACTATTCAGTTATAGAAAAAACTACTCTGGGTTTTAATAATACATCAAACTTCAAAAGTCAAAATGTGTTCACCGGGTGACAAGTGACGGATACTTTGATCTTTGTTGTCAATTAAATAAACTTAATAATTCCTTTGAATAATAAACTTTTTTATCTCGTAACTGTCGAGAAAAATGTTGGATGACTTTTTTTTGCATTGATATTATTTATATGTATTAGAACATCTGCCAGCTGATACAGAGATGTAATAAATTTGTACTAGATAACTAACTCCTTTTTAGTTTCAGCTAGTTGAAATGACACACTTCTTATCTTTCCTTTTATACGTTTGATTGTATTGTGTTGTAATCAATGATCAAGAAAAATACCAACATAAAAATGTTTCTATCAATATTTTCTGATATATTTTTATGGTCTTTAAATTTTCTCAAAATATTATTAATCGCTGCTCTTTCAGGATTAAATCCTTTCTTCTACAGCAGTTTAACAATCAGAACTTTATTTTTACTTTGGGACTTTCTATAAAACTTATTCTGACTGTTACTGTCTGAGTCGTTGTCAAATACAACGGTTCTCTTTTTTCAGCGTAACATCTTCTTTATCAGAAACTTGACGGTTATTATCCAAACGATCGAGAAATTTTTTTGGTCATCCATAATTATTAGAGGTCATGTTTATTTTTCTAGTCACTTAATATTTTTAATTTTTTTTTTATATTTTTGAAGTAAATCTAAAAATTATTAAGTAAAACCAAAAAAAAAAGATGTAACTAAAAAGGTAAAAGTAAGCCACCAAAATTATGTTATGTGGTATTTGAATTAATTACAAAGTATAATGTACCACAAAGTTCATTCTGTGCAAACATTTTGGACTCTTTATATAGAATGATTTCGGTAATGTTACTTTCCTGTAACTAAAATGGATACCAGATAACAAATGAGTCACTCTTTTCACGGAACTGTAAATGTTGACAAGTGGGCTTGGAAACAAACAAATAAATTATGTTGCAGCTCTATGTCAGGCTGTCTAGACCCCCGTGACGCCATGAACACGCTAGGCCCCCATGACGTCATGAACACGCTAGGCCCTCATGACGTCATGACCCCGCTAGACCCCCATGACGTCATGACCACGCTGGTCCCTCATGACGCCATGACTCCGCTAGACCTCCATGACGCCATGATCACGCTAGACCCCCATGACGCCATGGCCCCGCTAGACCCCTATAACGCCATGACCCCGCTAGGCCCTCATTACGCCATGACCGCGCTAGTTCCCATGACGCCATGACCCCGCTAGACCTCAATGACGCCATGATCCCGCTAGACCCCCATGACGCCATGGCCCCGCTAGACCCCCATGACGTCATGGCCCCACTAGACCCCCATGACGCTATGGCCCCGCTAGACCCCCATGATGCAATGACCTAGCTAGACCCCCATGAAGCTATGACATCGCTAGGCCCCCATGTCGCAAGTCCTATTCTCTACAATCATGGATCCTTTATATAGTAGACTAGTATATAAGGGACTAAGATAAATGCGTCCAGAATCATGGAGCATGTGTTTCAGTTGTTAAATGACACCTTTCTAGCCTTACCTTAGAAGACAAGACCAGAAAGAAATTGTATGTTGTTGTTTCCATCGCCTACGCTTAAAAGATGTCACCTTCACTCCAACTCTTGGAACGTAAAGTACGGCTTATTTATTAATAACACCCATTTTTAACATCGGTAAACTACATTTCCGAGTCCATCGGGAGCTCTACATTTTGGCTTAAGCTAGTACGGGATCATGCCTCACATGGCATAAGCTCAGATCCTCAATCTTTACTTACTGTAAGAGGAACGGTGATAAAGATTATTAGTGAAACAAAATATATGATTTAAAGACCAAGGTTGACCTTTAAAATATTCAGCACTAAAGGAATTCACTCTATAAATAGAATACAGCTGCCTTTAAAACTGAATAGAAAAAAATAAGAAAAATGGTGAATATTGCAAAAAGGGGGTGCAATGCAATGTAAACAATGAAGCATTGTATGTAAACAATGAAGAGCTTGATGTAAAGTAGTATACACAAATGTTAATCCCGGAAATTATAAATGCAAGTTTGAAAACGTTTTAATGCGTGTGTTAGATTTAGTATGAATGATTCAGTAAAAACAAATATTTTCAAAATAATGATGTACTATATAAAATGAGTTCCAAATTAAGTTTCAATATATCAGACTCACGTGGCTTAGTAATGACTAATTAAAGTTATTTTTTAATTTAACTAACCATTTCCCTAGCAGATTCTACATGGATATGCATGTAGTGACGATGAAAATACAAAAATCCATTATCTAATATATATTTTCGTAGTGTCTTGTTTATATATCTGTTTGTTCTCTATAGAAATCAAAACTACTGGACCAATTAGGCTGAAACTTGGCATGGGAGGTCTTTGGGGGTAAATGAACAAAACTAAGGGGGTACCAGAGGCAATCCCCCAAGTTATGGTGCAATAACTTCTAATTATGGTGAAATACCAGATGAAAATGGTGCAATTCTTTGAAAAATAAAAATAAAATAAGAACAATGTTTAGACTAAATTTGGAAAGGTATATAAAGGACATTTCAATTTACAAAAGTAACAGTATTAATTTTGTTTACAGTGAGTGTACATCTCTGTTTTGTTTAGTGATTTAAAGAAAAAAGTACTTATCAACAATGCTTTAGAATATGATCCAACTCCCGATATGAAGATATTAATCGATGCTGACAAAAGACCAGCTGGGTAGCATTCTCGAAGGTATAATGCTCCAGATTGTAATCAAGTTACTATAATTATAGCAGGGGAAGATCTTGGGAAGCCACGTGACATAAGCTGATGGAATAAGAGCTTGCTTGAAATCATCAAACATCTGGTATCGTACTCAAACATTGAGACTGTCTACAAATATCAGAGCCAAACTATTTGGAGATGCATCTTCAAGTCAGTTTGCAAACAATTTATTGACCCTTGGAGAAGGGAAAGTGCCTATTAACCAAAATGGAGAAATTACAATATCTCCTATCTGCACACCTGTGAAATCAGAGCTTGACCTGATGAACAAAGTCTATCCAAATCTTGCTCAACACTATCTAAATTCAAATCAATCCAGTTATGAAGATCTAAACCATTATCAAAACTGGCTCTGTGAGAGAGCAATTCTAGCGCCTAAAAATGTTACAGTCAATTCAATCAATTTTGAATTGTTGAAAAGGATTCCTGGAACTCTGCACACCTATAAATCCATAGATGCAGTTACAGATGAATCTGAGGCCGTTCAATATCCTATTGAATTCTTAAATTCTTTAGATCCCTCTGGTACTCCACAACACAAACAAGACCTGAAAGTGGGAGCTCCAATTATGCTCTTGAGAAATTTGGATCCTCCAAGACTCTGCAATGGTACTAGATTAGTTGTGAAGAAGATGTTACCCCATGTGATTGAAGCTACAATTCTAACAGGATATGGTAAAGGGCAGGATGTCTTTATCCCAAGAATTCCAGTCATTCCAACAGATGTTCCGTTCAATTTCAAGCGTCTACAATTTCCCGTCAAACTAAGTTTCGCAATGTCCATTAACAAATCGCAAGGACAAACTCTTTCAGTTGCTGGCTTGCATCTGCTTGAACCATGTTTCTCTCATGGACAGTTATATGTAGGATGTTCAAGAGTTGGCAGTTCCAAAAATTTATACATCCTTGCACCAGAAGATAAGACAAAAAATGTTGTTTATCATGAAGTACTCTGATATGTTTATTATGATTTGATAGAATAAATATTAACTTAAATTCTTCCTTCTTAAAGCTCAAACCTAAACCTGACAAAAATTAAATGTTTTTTGTATCAGAATTTTAGTTGGGATTAAACCTCAATAATGGAATGTGTCTCTGTTTATAAGAAACTTAATTTGTTAACATGTTATGAAGTTTTGTTTTGTTAGAAAATATGCTGTACTGTTATAGAATTTCTGATAGAAATATATACTTAGAAGTTTAGATTCTTTGCTTCATTCAATACTTAGCCATAATTTCATTATTTTCTTATTTTGTCCCGGGCAACGCCGGGTAGTTCTGCTAGTTATAAATAGTTCTAAAGTATTCAGATGAGTTGGACAATCAGGTTTTCCTGAAACTGTACTCAAAATTGCAATTTTTTTTGCGAAAGTAAGTTATTGATGAGTTTTACTGACATTGATACAAACTGTACTGATAGGAGTGACACAAGTGTATGGTACAAGTGTGGTGCCAATACTGCATAAAAGAAACTATCGTGGGGGATTATCAACTGGGAGTGGTCTTACTGGAGGGAGTGCTAACGGTATCGGCAGAAGAGTAGACGAGATTTGAAGCAAATACACTAAGTGTTTATATCAAGGGGAAAGTAAAGAACTGAGCGAGCACTAAGAGTAGGGTCGGCAGGTCATTGAACAGACACGCATGTCACCAGTGAACCATTCTACCAGCCTCGAAAATACCAAACAATACAATCTCTTATTCAGGCTGGAATATAAAAAAAAATGTTCCCTATTCAATTGTACTGATACTAGAGATCTTTAATAAAGAATTGATATTACACAACAACATTAAGGCATCTCTGAGTTAACGAAATAACGAATTTTTTTTCTTCTGTAGCATGAAAAAATTTAGTGTGAAAGAAAACTGTGAACTTTGTATTTGTGACATCAATGGCAAAAGAAACTGGACAACTAGGGGGAATGTATCTGGTGAGAGGAACTCTCACTTCCTGTATAGAGGGTTGAGTTGCCTTTTGTATTACTATAAAATGGAAAACACTTTTTTTGTTCTTCCATCAACATTAGGAGATCCATGTATCCATTTTTTCCCATATTTTTTCCTTTAGCATCTTTTTTTGGGTAACAAAACTCCAAACAAAACACTTATATTTTTCTTTATTTTCATTCTATCGTAATTTGCTAAATAATTGAGTTTATATGCAATGATTGAACAACAAATTTTAATTAAATCTACCAACTAACTCCCTGAAATATTGATTGATGAACCACCACTCTGGCTATTATGTAATCGCATATAAGGAAAAAGAGTGAGATAGATAGAGAGAAGGAGAGAGAGAAAAGGATAGAGACAGAAAACAAATTAAACATTCACTAGTAATTTCAAAATACTGTTCATTAATTGAATTGATTTTCAATTCTATTGGCTTATTTTTTGATTTTACTTCAATTAAAGATAGCTTATATTAATTTTAACAGTTAAACAACTTGTTTGGCTACAGACAAAAATTGCATCTCTGCAGTATACATATTTTTTTGATATGAATCAAAATTCGTTGTTGCATTAGTTATGCTATTACATTTTGTCTATCACCAACCCCTTACTGTGTCTCTCAGCCCGACAGAACTCGGATATCGTCCGTCATTACCTGTCCATTATAGTACTTCTTATATAGGACTATTACTAACGCAGCAAGCTTCTGATGACCATCATGGTACATCAGATGACCATGAAGGCGATAGTAACTGTTTCATTTACCTTTGTTAAATCTGATTGTTTAACTAGCTTTTTTTGTAAAAAGATTAACCAAAAAAAATATAGATTTTTAAATATGAGCTAAGTATAACTAAAATAATATTTACTTCAGTGAAAAATTTGATGATTTGAATTAGCAATTTGAGTAGTTATTATTGGTTGGTTTTGGTAGAGAGATGTTGAGGTTGAAACAGTGTCAAGTTAGGCCAGCTTCCCAACTGAATGTTGGACAAACTGAAAAGTTGTTATCTAACTGTTCATCTCCCGGTTGAGCTAACTAGTCAAGATCTCAGTGTCTCTTCTCTTGCTTTCTGCTAATGAATCAAATAATGAACTAAAATAATTTGTTTACACAAATATGAAGTTATTTAAAAGGATTAGCCATGCTTAATAATCAATAAAGTTGATAAGTTTTTGACTGTATACAAAACTATTTACAACGTATGAGTATTTTTATAATTTCACTTACTCTATACATAAGGTATTTATGAATGAAAGTATTACGTTTGGGTTAAATAATCCATTATAGACTTTCAATGGACATTCAAGCTTTGTGGTTTCCCCAGTCCTATATAATAGGTTTCATAAATGTATCGCTCTCTCTCTCTCTCTCACTCACTCACTCACTATGTGTATATATGTGTGAGAGAGCATAATAATATCCCAAAAACATAGTGACCAATATCCCAAAAAACATAATAATATCCCAAAATAAAATAAATAATAAAAACAAAAACATAATATCCCATGTTCTTCTATATAATGGACAGGTAAAGATGGACGATATACGAATTTGGTCACTATGACTTTTTTGGGATATTATGTTTTTGTTTTTATTATTTATTTTACAATTCCTTCATTCTAATTTCTTCTTTCGGGGATGTCGTACTTTTTCTCGTAATAATTTTGGGAGCTTCATCTTCCACAGCCAATACACCAAACTTATTTGGTGTTAAGAAGTTTATTATTCGGTCTGTTATCAGCACAATTGATAACACTTGATTCACTTGTTGTGCTTTCTTGACTGCGGGTCCTTCCTCTTTGTCCATTGTTGCTTATACTTTCATTTCGAATTCAAGTATTTGCCTTCTTTGGTTTAAAGAGCAGAGTACCTGAAGTCCCAGGTCTTTTCATTTTCCTATTTTATTTTATTTTTTTTATCTTGTATGAAATAGACTTGATGGAGTTCGTGCTTGTGCGGGCACCTGATCAGCGTTGTTTTTATTTTAAACAGGTTAAAACTTGTTAATTATGAAATAACAAGTAGGTAATATTGAAGTAGAAAAACAAAGAGCTTTGATATTAAAAATCAGAAACAAGGGATCAATGAAACTAAAACTCACAATTTCATTCAAAACTGAAGTCCAACAACTCTGCCATTTTTCACCAAGATCAGTCGCCACAAAAGCACTCTTGCGAGGATCAATTTTAATCACTTTCACCTGCAACTTGCTAGCTGAAGAGTGGTAGTAAAAAATTATTGTCGATACGCAAAACCAGTCACTTCTAAATAATAACATGTAATAAATAAATTTGATGCAGTAGTGGTTTCATCAATTTATACATACAAAAATATAATGATAGGGAATTCATGATCCACAGAAAATCAACACACACACAAAATATATAAGAAGCACGTTTACACCAATTTTAAGAAAAACTTCCAAATAGGTACTGTTATACAGACATGACATATATTTTGTTGGGCGAAAGATAAAGAAGAGAGAAGGCTTTATCTTGCAGTCAAAATACAAAGTTATTTTGACGGATTACAGCTTATTCTATAAACAAAATATAAAAATACTTTTTTCAAAAAAAGTAAAATCGTATATGAAACATTTGAAAATTATTTCCTTGTTGCAGAGTTTCTTTTTTTATCGACATATATTTACTTGGCATGTATGAACACACCTTTATAATGGAAAACGTTCTTTGATTATATAAAATTTATATAAAGTACATCACCTGTTGAACAGATGCCTCTTTCATAATATGCATTTATCAAACCAATTTCACTGTAACTAATTTACAAACTGGTAGAATTTGAATACAAAATGAATACTTTTTCCAATTATACAAGAATGTATTAAGTTATAAATTTAAAAAAATAGATTGTTTATTTATCTTTTATAGTACTTGAAAAGTCAATAATTTCTTTTATTTTAACTTTGTTTTTGTTGGATAAAACCTCAAATTACAATAGTATTTTAACAGAAAAACTAAAAAAAAAATGAATTTATAAACTGAATGTTTAACTTAATAATTAATATATCAAACAACATTAACTCTATACATATGTTTGAATTTACCTTCAACACACATGGGAATATAATTACGTAAATAATTTCTATCTAGAGTACTATGGATTTATATAATTAAATATTTATCACCGAATTACTCCTATATTTGGTATAAATAGTGTGTTAATATAACACGATCCTAGTAATTGAGAAGTAGGTACGTTTATAAATTTGAGGTACTCGTATTTACTATATATTTTAACTAATAATGTTAAAACATTGGTTGACAGTGATTGAACTCAACAAATTTTCTTGATTTAGCTGATTTAATGAAGGTAGAACTAAATCCGGGATTTCGACTGTAAGTTTTTAGGTCAATTGTTAAATAATCCTTTGAAATCTGATTAAAGGAGAATCAGACATCCACTGGCTATAACTTCTTTAAAGAGTAATCCATTTTACAATATCAAAAAGAGTTTAATTTAAATATATGCATAAATTAAAATATACGATATTAAATTATTGAAAACTTATTTATTAAAATTAACTTAAAAAAATACTTATTAATTAACATATTAATTTTAATAAACCAACTTTCGCAAAAATATTGCAAACTGAGAAACCAAACGGCAGAGTAAGTTTTCATAACATCAGCTCTTAATATCTTCTTTCTCTTATTTTTTAGTACTCTTTAGAGAACTTAAAAGGTGGGTTAATATATTAATACGACAATTAAATGATTAAGAGACACACTAAGAACAATATTTCTAATTAATTATGGGCTTTAAATTTTGACTTACATATCTAGATATTACACTACGCATTAAATAAAATAATCATAATAATAAAAGATAATAAAATTAAATTCAAAAAACGAGTATTATTTTAAATAAATAAAACAAAAATTTCAATAATAAGTTTATTATTTATTATTTTATTATTTATTTATTTCAATAATAAACAAATATTTCAATAATAAGTTAATATTTAATCTTTTTAAATAATTTCCTAAATAAACTAGTCTAAATTTTAAAATCAATATCAATTTAAAAGAAAATAAGATTATTTCAATGTTTGTTTGAAAGTTTTATGGTTAAGTTTATAATATTGATTTGCAGATATTATGCTATTAAAAAAAAATTAAATGGTTTAGATAATAATGGTTTGGTATTTCTGATAAGTGTTCATAGATAACATCTAACAGACATCTAACTGTGATGACTTTTTTCCTTTAGATATATGGAGCTGTTTTTTAGTTTTAGTAGACAAGTTGAGGGATATGAGGAGTGGGTAATGTGAGGTATTTTGCGTCAAGTAGTTTTCTTTAAGTTCAATTCCCTGCCTTGTCCCTTTAAGTAAGTTTGGTTCAGTGATGGAGGGAAGTGGAGCTGAGAATGATGAGGACTTGGAGGAGGTCTTCTCGTCGGGCTGGCTACAAACCAAGTAAGTCTTTAATACTAATAATCAGCTTTATGGTCTGTCTATATATATATATATATATTATATATATATATATAAAGATTTCACATAAACACGTGAAAACTGAGTTGGGTTTTTGACTGACGAAGACCGCTTGTTACGGTTGAAAGATCTTAGTCTTGCTTTCCCATTTTCTTATTGCGGTTTGATCATTTATATATATATATATATATATATATATATATATATATATATATCCATTGAACTCTTCTTAAGAAAAAGGAAAGCCACTCTGATCGAACAACAAAAGTACAGTAATAAACTCGAGATTCACATATGTCGGAAAACACACTTTCAAGCTAATTACCATTCAATACTCATCAGAAGAAAAATATCTCAAGAACTCCAGTAACAACTCTTCTTCAGCAAGCTTGAGATCTTTTTTCTTCTGATGATATTCGACTGATAATGAGTTTTTAGTTTATATGTAAATCCCGATTGTATTTCTGGATATAAAAAAGTGAAAAATAGAATGTGTTCAGTTTTTATGTTTAAATAAAACTCTCGAATTAATCTTTTCGATTTTATTTAAGATATGTTTGACAAACAAGAAAAATAATATGCATTTCTAAAAAAAAATATAAAGTATTGTGTTCATGAAAAAGTTATTACTATTTGTCTACTGTTTTATAACCAAGATGTACTTTTTCATAGTTTGAACCTAAAAAAACAGATCTTTCGAATCTTGATGTTTTTTTGTTGTACATATAATTAAAAAAAGTGAAAAGCCCACCAATTAGACTTAAACAAAACACTGAAGCAGATCTAAACAAAGTCCTAATAAAAAATCCCGTGACTATATTTCAAAATTTGAAGCCTTCAGTAAACGAATGATTATGTTAAGCCTAAGTTTGCATCAAAATCATGTGGTGTTGCAAATTATGGTATGAAATTATGTGAGTTTGTGAGTATGTGATGTGAAAAGGTTAGAGAACACACCTATATATATATACATATATGTTGAATTGAAATATGCAGCAGCCTCTGCATTTACGACTTTTTTACTAACTGTCTCTAATTTTCTGATTATTCTTCTTTCATTTTGGGGTAATTCCCAAATTAACTCTGCCAGAGGCATTTGAACTTTACCAGTTGAATTCACATATCATGACTAGTTAAACGAATAAGCAACTAATTTATTTACTTACAAGCTTTCTACTATAGAGTAGTCATCGTCTGCTTATAATTTTGCTCATCACGTTTAAAAAAAAAAAAACAAATTTGAAGTTATATAAGAAAATGTTGAAACAATTTAGAGTTAAACTAATGATTATAAATAAAAGTTAGCAGGTTTGAATAAGTTAGCAAAACAAGGTTTGTCAACATCCTATCAGAGGGCGATAGACTCTGAAATATTGCCAAACCGACTTGATCTTGTCTCTCTAATTAATTTGTAGCTATTGTGGAAATTCTTGTTACCGGGGATAGCATTAACATCGGACTTTGGACATTGAGACTCGGATTCTTTTCTTAGGCGAAGTTAATTTGGGAATTACCCCAAAATGAAAGAAGAATAATCAAAAAATTAGAGACAGTCAGTAAAGAAGTCGTAAATGCAGAGGCTGCTACATATTTCAATTCAACATGTTTAAAAGAAGATTTGCTGCCTACCTCTACGAATATATATATATATACGTTTCACGATGAATCACAAATACAGAACTAAGGAACAAACACACATACTGTCTCTCATTTTCGGTTGAACCGTCATCAGGAGAGTTGAGAAAGGGACACCAAGCGCACTTGTGAAGCGACGGTTGGAGACCGTCGCTAATTATATATATATATATATTTAACTTTAAATTACAAAAAAAAAACGACACAGAAAAAGGAATAAAAAGCACACTTATAGAATTCTCAATATTTTGAACTGTTGTTCGTCATCAAGAGTGGACTAGAAGAGACGACGAAGTGAGAGAGAGAGCTCCACGTCTAAGGACGGAGCGCGAAATCATATATATGTATATATTATATAAGAAAATGGAAGCCTTATAACATGAATTTGATATTTAGATTTAATAACAACATACTTATATTGCAAATATAAGTATGCTTTTTGAACAAAATTTTCTTTTACGTAAAGCTACAGCTATAACATGTTTAACTTCTCTTTCTACATGTTAATAATTAAGATATAAAATAGCAAATTGCACAATGAATGTATTTGAATCACGCTAATATTTGTAAGCAGTAGTGGAATGGGGAGGTTATTGAAAAGTAAACAACTGGCATTGGACAATATTTGCCAACTCGGAACATTTCCATCGATTGAGTTCGTCTATATAGTTACTCGTAAATTTAGTTAACTAAATTTACTGTTTAGATCAGTTAACTTTAATGATATTGTACATTGAAGTTACTAATTAATGAAGGTTATCGTGGGCAAAAGTTTGCCATCTTGCACATGAAAGTTGTTTTAAATAAAAAATTTTGTAGGAAACCTGCTAAAACGCTAATTACAAAAGCAGTAGTAAATGAGAGAGGTTGCACATTCCGTATGGGTTTCAAAATGTGGCAACTAAATTTTAGTATACTGAATGACACAATAACAATATTTTTTTAACTTTTTAAAAGTAAATTTGAAACTAAGTTGTTAAAATCAGTCCTTATGTAGTATAAAGCAAAAAAAGAATCTGCAGGGATCTGAACTGAACTTTACTAAAAGCAAAGAAATTATCAGCTTGTTATACTACATTTAATTGCGTGATTTGTTTAACTATAATATATCTTTATTGAAAATTAAACAAAAAAAGTAAGGCATGTTATAGCATAATGGAACAAGTATTCTCGGTTTAAGTATAACTATGAATCAATAGTTATTCATTCTAAAATAATATTTTCTCTTCCAGTATTTTAAATTCATATTGAGACCATATTTGTTACAAAATTATGAGATTTCTGAGTCACCTGACAAGCAGTAAAAATTGGTATCCGTTTTGCACGATGTATGATAATGTTTATTTTTTGATTTACCGTAACCAATGTAATCATGTAACAATTCAATTTAGTAATGTTTACTAATATACAATTTTGAGAGTTTTTGAACCCATTTTTGAAATTTTATTGATGATATCAGTGTGTGTGCGTGTGTGTGTGTGTATGTGGGCGTTCATGCAAAAGTTTGTATTCTTGATATCCTACAGATCAAACTATTTAAAGAATCGAATCGAATTATAGCCAAAATATTCCTATTAATGTATGTGAACAGTATTCTGTGAGCAATGTTTTAGAAACACTCAGCTGCCCATTATATGATTTTAGATTCCATTTTTCCCAGAGTTGAAATTTTGATTTATTGTGCTGCTGATATATCACAAAAAAAAAAGAATTTTCATCGTAGTAAAAATTTCTTCATTTTTTTTCAGGTGTCTATCTACTTTAAGTCAATTATAATGAATATACATAAAATCATGGGTCAACAGTTTTCAAACTGACAAGTGACTAAACGTGAAAAAAACTTGAATAGTTGATCTTTTTAGTGTAATATTTCACCTTCTAATATTCAAAATTTCTGATTTGTATCATACTATATTTATATTAACGTAATAATTGAAACGAAATTATAAGTTTTTGAAGTCATCAAATAGTTGACTAAAGTAGTCAATTTGTATTTGCCTGGATATTATGTTCAGTACAATCATCCACCTTCATCTAATCCAGTGTTTCCCAAAGTGGGCGGAAACTGGGGACGGTGCTTTGATATGGGGGGGGGGGGGGGGGGGCTGTAATGCAAAAAGGAACGGGGATTATATTTCCATAAATTGAAAATGTTCTTGCAATATAATTTCTAAATTTATGTGAAAACACGACATGTAAACTTATAGGAAACGGTCTCTTAAAATTATTTGTTTTGATAATTCATTTTTATGTCAAAAGTATATTCTCACCTAAGTTTCTTTTATTGTGTATTAATTCTTTTGCATAAATATGCTATGAAACAGTTCATATAATTATTCGATTAGTAATTATTTTAATTTAATTATTAAAATGTTACTCATTTGGGTATTTAGTCTAGGAATCTGATTATTATTCAATGCTGTTGAGTTATCGGTTTATGGACCCAAGGGGGCGGTCACTCGAAAAAGTTTGGGAAACACTGATCTAATCAGACATAAAAGTATAGATGGTAATCAAGACTAGTGAAATCTAAAACTATTTTATATGACCAATGTGCTCAGTACCAATCAATTAATAAAATAACACGTTTATGTTGAAAAGAGAAAACATCACATCTCTAATGTGAAGTCAAATAATACGACTGTGTATCTCACCATACCTGTATTACAAACATCAAACAGTAATATTATGAACTTGATAAATGTATCAACTGTAGAATAGAACAGAATGAAAGTATTATATGAATCTTTAATAACCAAAATTAATAAATATTAATAAATCAGTATTAATAAACCCTACAAGTATTTAACCAAATTTTTACTGAAAAGCGAACAATTGTATTATTTTAAAAATTTATTGGTCTATTATATATTTCTTAATATGATCCTAGCCATAGGGAGGAATATAAAAGAGTGTTTTATAATATGAACAACTGAAACTGAAAAGCCATTGGCTAACTGGACTCGTGAAAGCAATTTTCATACAAACACGTAAAATTTTTGGAGTTTTCATACAAGTATGCAGATTCAAGGTAGTCACACCTCTTTCATCGCTGAAACGAGACGCTTCATCTGTTTCTCAATAAGTTCTGCCAGACAAGGAATTACATACTTGTCAATTTGAAACCAAAAGACCAAAATACTTTTGAGAATGAATATTTGGCATTTTTTTTTAAATGGGTATTTCTAATAGCTAAAAAGCGTTCACTTAAAATGACATTGGTTTAGCTATAGGCAAATCTTAATCAAATGAATTCCCAACATAACTAGTATCCCTGGCATCACAGTAAAAAATGATTCTACTTTTCCGATTTCTTATTACAGTTTTATACAACAAATGACTTAAGTTGGCATATTTTAAACATACCGTTATTTGAAAGTGTAGATACATTTTGTATAATTGGCCTGTTACCTTTACTCAGTAGTTCCTTGGACGTCTACTGATTGACTGAATAATGTGGTATCTAGAAAGAAAAAGTACAATCAGCAAGCATCAATTAGCCTCACAATCACTACCGCTACTACAACGGAGGCCAGGTTATTTATTAAGAACGCCTTTCCAGCAATATAAAAATGGTGCTAGTTTCACTTAATGTCGCAGGAGCCTGAAGGCCTCTTGTATTACTTCCATTGTACAATAAAGAAAATTATTTTTTATTTAAAAAAAAAATAATTTTTATTTTTTTTTTAGAAAAACTAGATATGCCAATAATGTTAATATTAGGGATGGGATAATATGAACCTATTTGTTTCCTTTTTACTTATTTAAGAAACTTTTATTCTTAATTAAACTTATCCAAAATCATTATTAACAGTAGTGATATAATAATGATGTTTCGGATTCAATGACAGTTACGTTCTTGGAATTTTCGTAATATTTAACATAGATTTTCTTGTTGGACTCTGTAGAGATATTTCAGAATTTTAACATCATTGGAAGATTTTAAGTTTCCTCTAATATGGTAGCAGAAACTTTCTTATATATGTTGAGTGTAAACCACTCTAGATTTTCTGTTTACCCTGATATTTATTTAACTTTTGAAATCATTTTTCTGTCTAATCAGTAAATTGAGGGCTGAGGGATTTTTTTGTTTTAAGGAAGTTATTATGTTAAGGAAGTGGATGATCACTGAATAACACCCTCATCTTTTTATTAAATACAATGTAACTAAACAAATTTATTAAAAATGTAATTTTCTATTACTTTATTCCACTTTGCATAAATTTGAAAGGGTTTATTGGAAATAATGTAATGGTTATAATGTATACGTAAGAATAATAAATATATCTGTAATGTAGCACAGATTTTGTCATTACGTGTGAAAGGTAGAAATTGTGAAATGGTTTTTTATTTAAAAAGGGCAAAATGAATTGTATTGTAAGTAAAATATCAGCAGATTAAAACTTATGACTATTTTTAAAATTAATGAGGAGATTGCAAAATAATAAACAGCATTAAGGTATATAGCAAATGAAACAAACAAAAGAAATGGTGTTTTTTGTGTAAATTGCTTTGCTGAGCAATTAGCTTAATTGGAATTCCTTTGAAAACTGTTTCTTTTAGGAGCGTATGAGTTGACTTTCCGCATGACATGCAATAATCAAACTGGCTTTGTCTCATCTGGGTATTCACGCAGAAAGGAATTTACCTCTGTTAAGAGAAGTGCTTAACAGAACGCAATATTCTAAATTATTTAATATACTTTTAAAAGATACATAAGAATGACGTTGTAGCAGTAATAACGTCATAAAAAAGGAAACTCTATTGTCATACTTTTAGTAAGTTCCTATAAAACATAATTTTTTACACTCAGTACTTTTCTATGGCTTGACAAATTAATTGTTTTTACAGATTAAATGATTTTTTTAATGTATGTTTCATTAATTACATTTTTCATTCATATTTTCAATCTAAAAGAATATGTTGCTGATTTTAATTGGACTACAAAACCAACTTGGAAAAGTTATTTTGAAGCAGTAATGTATTATTAAGACAATAATCCTAAAATTAACAACATTTCTGTTAAAAAATACCATTGAAAGAAAGAAAAGTAATGTTTATTGCTTTATTATTGTGTAAAAAAAAAGATATTAGTCAATCACTTTAAAGATACAATTGTTAAACAATAAATAATTGTTCTTGAATCAGAAAATGATAGAAATACTCATAATAATAATAAACACTATTTCTTCTTCTTGGAGTTTGGTCAGGGTTAATATACAGAACCACCTTTTCGCCAACGTTTCGTCTTTATCTTAAGACATCCTCAGGGCTATAAACTAACAAAAAACAATGGAAATTTGTCATATCTACTTTACAATTATCATTACAAATTTTTGAATATGAAGGTTTGAATATGAATGATTATATATGAAGGTTTGTGCATGTTAGGGGTGATTACTTGGTGTTAGGGGAGGTTATGATGGTGAATGAGGTTTGGCAGGGGAGTGTGACTGGAAGTCAGTTATGACGGAGTTGATAGCGGCGAGAGGACGTGGGTGATATGGGGTGGAGATATCGATCGGACTCAACAAGTAGGCGTCGGAGTAGAGGTCACTGTGTGTAAATAAAAAGGACTAGAAGACAAAGCGTTCCTCTGCGTTAGCCACACACGCATCTATCTGCTATAGCACCTTCACAGTCAAGTAGTGCATTTATTCAACTACTTAACTACTAACTACATTAACTTAAGCACCTTGTACGATCTCTCTTCCCCTTTATACTATCTGTAAGAAAAGAGGAGCCCTACAGGTGACACTCACCTTACTCGAGGCTATTCTCCTGTTACATCCATAAACATGACTGACATAACGAATAACACATCATATAGCTGAAGATAAATAAAGTAACCGATAGTTACTTTACAGCTTATAACTTAAAAATTATAATAATAATTACAATTATACTCACAATTGCAAGTCATACCTCATTAGCCCTTAACTTAAGACTCTGTTTCCAGCAAGCCAGCTCAGCTGCTTCATAGTCGTCGAGAAATACTTAACTTTTAACTTACTTCTGTCTTTACTTTTTTAGCAAAACACAGTCTATGCCACATAATTTTTTATAATTGCTTCACCCGAAATCTGATACAAATTTTGTATAAATTAACCCTTAAATCAATCTTAAAACCCAAAGAAACTTCCCTTATATATTTGGACCTTTGTATTTGCGTACTGAGTTTGGAAAGTAAATAAGAGCTTATTTCACCGTTTTTTTTTATGAAATTTTTTCTCTGTATTTGGTGCATTTTTCTTACATTAAAATAGCATTATTATTATTATTAATATTTAATATCTTCTACTATCCTATGAATATATAGTAACCCTTCGGTTGGTAAAGTTCCTTAAACAAGTATTGACACTGTTCTAATAATAGTTACCTCACGCACATACATACGCACAAAGAACTCAATTCCTTGTTCTGTCCATGTGTTTAATAACAACTTTAATCTCCTCCATTAAAGCTCTTATATAAAGCATTATGTTTCAAAATGCATTCATATCTTCATAATGGCTGAGGACAGCAGAAACATGTGTTCATTTAACATATCAATTGGTAATTTACTATACTCTGAGGATACAGTAACAGGATCGTTATGAAACTTATGAAAAAGCAAGTTTCTGCTAAATATGGTCTAATTTTCAACAATATATTATATATATATATATACGTATATGTGCACAGTACAATTTTTAATCAGGACCCTGTCACTTCTTCAGGTTCACATTAAACACTCATTGCCAATGTTTCAGTTTTTATTTAAGACCTTAGAAGTATACAATTTTGAAACAGGAAATCTAAGTATTACATGACAGATTTTTTACAAAGAAAACATTGCGAATCTCTCAGCAACAAACTGTCTATTTTGAATGAATTTATTTAAATGAAAAAGGTTTTAAATAAAAACCAAAACATTGGCAATGAGAGTTTAATTTAAACCTAAAAAACTTACCGAGTCCTGATAAAAAATCATTTTGTTTCTACTACATATATAATATATATATATACGAATGTTTTCCTTATCTCGACCACATATATTTAACAATATTTTTCTTTTTTATCGAGGTTTGGTCTAGCTTCAATAATACAACACCTTTAAGCCTTATGATGGCAATAACACCTTATAATTACTTTTCATGTTATTGTAATGAAATTCTCCATTCATGTAGCCCTGAAGATGTCTACAAATATAGACAAAACGTTGGCTTAAAGGATTTGTATTATTGAAGCTAGACCAAACCTCGATAAAAGAGAAAAACAGTGTTATATATATAAATATCAATCAATGATCAAATCACAATAAGAAATGGGAGAACAAGACTAAGATCTTTCAACCGTAACAAGCGATCTTAGTCTTGTTTTCATATTTCTTATTGTGGTTTGATCATTGATTGTTATTTCACATGTTTATGTGAAATCTTTTTATATTTAAAAATATATATTGAAAATGATCGCAGTTTCTGCATCACGACCTTTTTGTTAACAGATTCTAACCTTCTGGCTATCAAAATATATATATTTTACATGTTCAGACTGCATATATATATATACAATCTGATACAAAAGATACAAAGATACTGATACAAAGTATATATACAGATACACAATATTGCTGCCAATATATACCAAAATATATACATAAACTAGAATTTTCAAAAGAAAACACAGAAAAGAAATCACTGAACTTACTACTGTATTTCGATGTCCTCGTCAACAGGAATAGATGTGAATCGTTCCAATGGCTGATAACGACTGATATATATATATATATATATATATATATATATATATATATATAATATATATATACACGACTGATATATATATATATATATATATATTTATAATTTTACGACTGAATTGAAAACGTAATTGTGTTTATTAAAAACTTAATTATATTTTAGTAGCTTATTTTCATATAAAAAAGAAGACAAGTTTGAAAAGAAGAAGTTGCCTTTGATTTATAGACTTTTCCCAAACAAATTATAAATTAATCATTCTCTTAGTTAATTACGTTAAAAATACTGATTCAGAATTACATTTTGGATATTACGACATAGTTTGTGAAATATAAATAAGAGAGTGAGTGAGAGAGAGAAAGTAATTTGAAGAGTGTCAGAGGTGGTGGACGGGTCTTATTAAGTCAGAGTTAGTAATTTGTCATTAGGCTGCTAGACCTCTCTGCTGCTGCTAACTAGCAGGTCAAAACACTGCACCATTAACCACATCTCTCAACTTTTCATCATCTAATTTTTACTGAAATCACACTCTTTCACAGTTAGACTCCTCTACAAGCTTTATTTCAATGGCAAATTCTACATCACACCATACTATAAACCGGGTGCTTGTATTCATAACAACCAGCATGTTTTACACTACTATATATTAAACTATGCTGATCATACGTGCTTATGTGACCCGATCATGTAAATCTGGGATATAACTACTGTATATTATAAGTCTATATATCGTCTGATCTTGCAATTTTGTAATGGAGCTGTTATATGATTATTTATATATATATATATATATATATATATATATAATATATATATATACAATAAAATAAAAAACGAAGGAAACACACAGAAAGACACAGACATAACTCACATCGATATTTCGACAATCGTCGTCATCAGGAGGTGCGAAGAGCGAAGAGCGAAGAGTCCCGCAGGAAGACAGGGCGGTACTGAACTCGGAAACCGCAGCCAGTACCCCACCACTTACCACCAAGCGGGGGAAGGGAGGGAAGGAAATGAAGAGCCAAATTAAGACGTAAAAGGAACGAGTAAAAATTATAACTATAAAAAAATATAAAAAAAAAAAGTAGATAAATCAAATTAAAATTAATAAAAATAATAAATAAAAAGTAAAATAAAAAATAATAAATAAATAAATAAAAAATAATAAATAAAAAATAATAAATAAATAAATAAATCATAAATAAATTATCGGTTGAGGTTGAGTCCGGGGGAAGAGCGAACATCAAGTAAGCATATGTATGCCTCCTCTGAAGCTCTTAGTAAGTGGTGGGGTACTGGCTGCGGTTTCCGAGTTCAGTACCGCCCTGTCTTCCTGCGGGACTCTTCGCTCTTCGCTCTTCGCACCTCCTGATGACGACGATTGTCGAAATATCGATGTGAGTTATGTCTGTGTCTTTCTGTGTGTTTCCTTCGTTTTTTATTTTATTGTAAAAAAGTCCGCTGGACCGTTTCTTTTAATTGTATATTATATATATATATATTTATATATATATATATATATATATTTTACAGTTCTAATAATAGTTACCTAACGCACAAACATATGCACACAGAACTCAATTCATTGTTCTGATCATAGAACAGTTCTATAATCTTACCAACTTATTAAACCGATATTAATAATAGACAAACATTTTTAACATATTTTTCTGTTAGATAAATTTTGTGGGATAAAACATGTGAAAATGTAGACTGAAATTCCATTTTTTCTCCTGAATCTGTAAAAAACTAAAAGTATCGAAACCAACGTTATTTAGTGCTTGGATATTAGAGTATTCAGTTTATTGATTTCTTTACTCGTTATCTTAAAATCATAACTCATTATCTGAAACATGATTTAGTTAAAGAATGTTATAACTTATGGCTTGACAAAGAATATAATTTAATAAAGAGAGAGGAACAAGGTGCGGCTAGTAGCTAGAATCAGTTTAATACCTAGTTAATAACTAAACTCGAAAATATAAGAAAACATTAACAAAAACAAGTCAGCTTAATTACTACATATACCAAATAATGTATCAATATACAACAATATTTACCAAAACTTTCATACCTAAAGAATATTTGTCTCATGTACCTTTTCAGTTCAATAATTTTCTGAGAAAATGGATTCATATTGTAGCTATCAAACTTGCCTAATAATTAACTTCAGTTTTTAATATCATTCTCAATATTCTATAACAGATTTGTTATAAAAATTAATGTCTAAACTACACAGTAAGACTTCTGTAATGGTACTGAGATCTTTGAACCGAAGTAACTAGTCCTTTTTTTTATTATTATTATTTGAGGGTGACTATAGCACTGTGTCTTAAAAAAAGTTATTGTACGTCCTCCTTCTGTACCACAGTACCTCAGCAGTTAGCTTCAACACCTCCTACAAGCTTTTTTTACTTTTACTGGGTCCAGCGGTAAAGGTTTTTCTATGGTTTTGTTCAGTGTCCTGAGGCACCTACCTCTGTTCAGCAAAGTTGCCTGACAGTCAGCCAGCATCTGCAACGGTTTTGCAGAATCTGCACAAACCATCATTAATAATGTCAATTCAGGCTCCCTACATTTCGGGTGAAAGTAACTTCCTTTCTCTTTCTTCAGAAAAGTCTTTTTTGGGTCCTTAGGTGCACTTGTGGGAGGTTGGCTACCATTAGTTAGCACTTTTGAGCCCTCTGCGCTTCCGGAAAATAAACTAATCCTCGTCTGAATCACACGATGAACTGAGTTTGAGAAAACGGCCCTGTTGTGTGGTGCAGTATTCGAGGGAGGCAGATAAGAAAAGCACTTTAAAGGGGTAAGAATTTGAAAAACAGAAAAATGAACAACCCCTCCTAGACAAGGCTATTTCTCTCATTAATACTAAGAAACATTTAAATATATCAATACTAGTGTTTATAATATCATCTGCTAAACTTAATCAATGAATATATGGTCATATTTTTAACAATATCGATCTTCTATAGTGATTACTTTAGATTATGTTCAATTTATATCATGATTTGTATTATTTAAAGCAAATTATAGCAGTATTTTGCTTGATTCCAACCACTAAATATTTATGTTGTATGTCACACAATTTTAATGATTTATAAGTCTAACCTTTGTATATTTTACGACAACAAACACACAGAATGAAATAAACGTCAGTATAATCTAGTTATATATAAGAACCAACGGTTATGTTTAAGAGGCAGGTGCCATTTCGATCACCGAAGTTAAGGAATATTTAGTGGTGTGAGGACTTGGCTAGGTGACACAAGGCACCCAGTATTCTGGCTCATCCATCGATTGAATAGGTGTCTATTAAAAATGAGCCACATTTTTCCTGAACAAATGAACAAATACTTAAGGTATGTTTGTTTTTATTTTTGGCTTTCTCCAAAGGTGTTACCAAACATAGCAAAGTTTAGAAAATAGACTCAACCGAGTTTTGTCATAATTAATACGAGTAATCTTTACCTATATATCTAGGTAAGGTACAATTACGGGAGAGGCATTATTCCAGTATTATAGGGTTACGTCTATGAATGCAGACTTTTCTCAAGAGAAGCATTTTTGAAAAAATAAGAAGAAAATTTAGGTAATTGTTGTTTTTATTATCATTATATAATTGAAAAATATCAAACAACAACAGAAAAAATAGATAATTCAAATTCCGTTATTGTTAATAAAACGTTACTCTTCATAAAAACGAGTATTCATATATTCTTATTGTTCATTCAAGTGTTTCTTGGACAGAGCTCAGGTAAAAATATAATACTAAAAAAACAGTTATTATTGTATAATTGTATAATCTACTATTATATAATATTGCTATAATACGGCAGCAGGCCTTCTCACGAACAATTATTGTTAAATTTCGCAACAGCTTCAGCTCTCACAATTTTGCTGATATTCATGCTGGTGGACTCTTTTGGTCAATTTCTACGACCATGTTACTTGGACAGATGTTATATTAACTCCAGTCAGAAGAAACAAAAATTGCCCGAAAGATCGAGGCCTCCAATGTAAAAATTGTGAGAGCAAAAGATGCTGCGAATTTTAACAATATTATATACTATAGTATATAATTATTATATATTATTGTATAATGATACGCTCATTATAAATTACGATTGTACACTCCACTATTATATAACTTCATTATAAGGATTTAAGTTAATAATCGGGAAGTAAGTTAGTAAGTCAGTTAATAAGGATGTAATTTCCCTGCTAAAGAACATGTACTATCAGCAGTAGTACTATTGAAACTTACAATTTGCATAGTGTACACCATGGGCAAAGAAGAAAAACTAAATATACTCTATATTCAATGAAATTAGTCATCTGGTAAAAATAGATGTGATAATACTAATTGAAAATATTCATTTAATCAGATGTTTCATGTCATTTATTCACGTGTTTTAAGTTAATTACATTTTTGTTGCTTGAAACTGATTCTGTAAGTTTTTATTGTTTGGTAAAAAGTGGTTGCTTTGTTATTATTTAGTATCATTATTTAGTTGTATCATTGTAGTTATTAGTTGTATCACTATTTAGCGTAATGGTCTAGTTATACTGGACCATTGTGTTAAACAATTATACAACAAACGCTTCATATTATGGTTCATGGTTTTTCAATTTCAAAAGACCATAATTCTGTAAAGCTTTCTCACCTTTTTAATCCATAATCTTTATACATATTGTAACAATAACATCTTTTAATATCTACAAAACAGTTGGTTGTATTTTTCTTGTATTATAGTCTTGTCAAAATGTTTTTAAATAAACCGAAGGAACAGCATTGAAACATTGATTTGAACCTGAAAAATTAAACCATTACTCAACTATATTTTTTATAATATTATATTTTATTGTTGATAACTTTTTCTAGTTTTATATATGAATATATTTAAAGAAATTAAATACGGTAATCATATTCTAATATTTTCTCCATTTTAGTTTTTTTGAACTATTTACTTAAACGTATTTAGTCAATATTACTTATATTTGATTGTTTATAAAAGTTAAACAAATTTAATTAAACGTTATAGCTTTTAATCGTAATGGTTCATGTTATTTATGATATACTTTAGCAAAGTTAAGTGTGTCATAAAAATCATTATTAACTGAATGTTTACTCGTTTTATTAGAGAATATTGAATTCATTAACAAAGAGAAATAAAACGAATAAAAACTCCTTTGTAAATTCTCTTTCTCAGTAAATTTACTTATAATTATCAATTGTTTTTACATTAAGTGGGAAAAAGTTTAAAACGTAGATGGGGGAAGTAAAGAAAATTCCATTAGGTTAAATGGATTTTAAATGAAGGTGACCTGGTTTTTAACGACTCTGGCATGATAAGACATGCACCATCTCCCCTTCGCTATACCTTGTATTTATATATACTCTTTGCCAAAGTGTACTTTCTTTTGTTTAATTAAGGTTTTTCATAATGCCTATATAAGCTCACTTATATGTATACTGTTTATAATATCATTGATATTATTTTAGAATATTGACAGAGTTATATTTTTGACATTTGTTTACAAATTGGAAATAAGTAAGAAACCTGTAACTGTAGCCGAAAAGAAAAACTGCATAGTTTAGTCTTTAGAAAATAAAAGGTGGAATAAGTATTTTTTAGTTTATATTTCTCTAACATGGTGTTACCTTTAGTATGCGCTACCTCCGTGGAAAAGTTGACCAACGTGTAAAAAATTTACAGCAACAATTTTTTTTTTGCATAGTATAATATATTTTATGCATTTTAAAACATAAAAGTCTATTATGTTTTAAATATAGTTTTTTACAGCAGTTTCAAAGCTATTTCCTTGTGTCAATTGCTAAAAAAAAAAATCTGGAGTGGCCTACACTCAACTTTACTATAAGTAAAAAAAGTATCAACCGGTTAACAACATAAAGATTTTTGTTTCCTCAATAGCTTTTACATTCAATCATTCAATCATAAGTCAAACTTTCAATATCTGTTGAAAAAAAAACTTTCTTGTTGTTTTAAAAATTTTGAAATCCCTCATCTTTTTCTGATTAAATCATGAATCTGTACTTTATACCACTGTCTTAAAGTCCTATCTGTTTATCCAATCTAGTGGTGTTCCAAATCATTGCATTTTATTCACTAAATCTTATTTTAATTGATTATTATCACTATTTAAAAATCAAATGAGGAAAAATTTCATTACCTAAGTAAAGACATTAATTGACAAAATCAAATGGTTTAATGCATTTCTATTTATATTCGGCAATCAAATATAATAAACACTATGTACACTTTGAAGACCATTTTGATGGAAAATATTAACCTCATCTATGAAAGGTTATGGACTGTATCATCTACACAAATTTTAGATACGCACGCACACACACAGACATCATTGGAAAACCACCATAAATAACTTTGGGACCTTAAAACATGTAAATCGGTCAAAATCTCGAGATGGAATGTTTTCACGATCACTATACTATAGTAAATTAACAAGTTTTATTGTCGTTTACAAGTCAACTTTATGTGGAAACATTTCCTACAATTCACAATAAACTTAATGTATATACGATTGGAGTAATATTGACCACCAGGAATATATTTTTTGCCTGAATATACTAGTTTTTCGGGTTAATTTAATGATTCTACATTGGGAGTCTTAACAGAAGTGTATTATTTAGAGTAGGGGCCTATAACGTACATATACTTGACATCGTACAGGCTCGGAGCCAACCACTTAACGCCCACTCCCAAGGACGATGTATCAGATTTTTTTTCACATTCCACGTAAATAAATCGTGGACCAGAGTGGGCATTGAACTTCGGATCTAACAGTCCCTAGGCAAACATGTTGACTCTGGACTAATCTGACCCCTTTATTTGAAATGAAACTTGGATTAATTTAAATTAAGTTGTAGTTGGTACATAAAATATAATGTTAATACATCTAATTAAGCAATTGATATTCACCAATTATTCAATGAGGTATTTGTTACTTTACTATAAGTAAAGTATAGTGATCGTGAAAAAATTCGATCTCGAGATTTTGACGGAATTACATGTTTTGAGGTACCAGAAGTCGTTTTATGACGTTTTTACGATGATGTCTGTGTGTGTGTGGGTGGGTGGGTGCGTGTGTTAGCATTGCTTGTTACCACGCTACGGTCTAGAATCTTTGATGGATCAAGTTGATATTTTACACAAAAATGGGCCCCATTTAGACGAAGATCC
Source organism: Hermatobates lingyangjiaoensis (assembly GCA_026182355.1). Taxonomy (NCBI): domain Eukaryota; kingdom Metazoa; phylum Arthropoda; class Insecta; order Hemiptera; family Hermatobatidae; genus Hermatobates; species Hermatobates lingyangjiaoensis. The sequence goes on from JAPFBL010000062.1 coordinate 1,663,109, forward strand.
CTATTGTTTGAAAAGAATTATGCATGATGGGAAAGTCACTTTTTTTGCCAAAAAACGTTTTTTTTAAAACATTTATTTCTCCTAAACTGATAACCCTAGAGTTTTGAAATTTTGACATTATCTTTGAAGTTACAAATGCAACAAACGAAAAATATATTCAGAATTTTAAGACAACAGGAAATATTTTTTTTTTTCAATAAAATGTAAAAATTTTGACTTATAATTCAATCTCAAACCTTGTGAGAGCGATACAAGCCATACTGTTTGACGGACAAAAATGAAACTATGCCTACAAATAGAACATTATATGGCGAATGAGTTGAGATATTTTTTTTTGAAATTACTTTCGCTAAAGGGGCGTTACAGTACGATTTGTGTTTTCAGAAAATGTTTTTTGACGCGAAAAGGCTCATTAAAAAATAATGAAAATTTGACCAAAAATGGAAAGAAAAATTAGCAATTCATAAAAAAAATTCATGAAGTTTCAATTACGGGAAAGAGCAATAACGCTATAAAAACTGTTTGTTTATCCTAAGACTAAGAGATCACCTGCTATACTTGTCGAATTTTTTGTATTTTTTTACATTGTTTTCATTGACTTAGAAATTTTTTGAGCGAATCCACTGAGATAAAATTGATGTTTCTAAAGGAAAAATTGAAAATATATTATTGACTTATATGAGATGTAAGAGGAATAATATTGTGCAGGTAAATGATAACACTCATTAAAAAAAATTCGTATATATGTTATTTGACAAAGAGGAAGGAAAATGATCTTATTAAATACTAAGAAGCCATAAAATTCCCAGTATAATAATTCTGTTAAAAACCAAAAATGTAAAAGATAATTCAAAATTGAAATCTTTCGTTTAGAGATTAATAACTGTAATTATCGTACATCTTTAATTAACAAATCACCTTAAAACAACATTTTCTTCGCTGTTTAAGAAGTTTTTCAGAGAAAAAAAGAGTATTTTACTGTTTCAAATTTGAAAATTTTACATTAATATTCAATGTAGAAGGATGTCAAGTAAACGATGTAAGAAATCTACTGGCTATTTGAACAATAGCCATGTTCTCTTGTAGGATACTATTTCGTTTCAAGAAATGTTCACTTTGGTTTTTCAAAAATGTTATTACTGCTGTAGTTATACTAATGAAATTATTTACAAATAATAAATTATTTGTGATGTACAAAAATAAGCTTATAAATTGATATGTCCTTCAATCACTATCTGTACTACCTCAGGAATGACAGGCTAATAATTATATCCCATTTAGATGTTTACGTTATGCTTAAATGAGACGTTATGTTTTATATACTCAAGAAATTTAACATTAAGTTACTTATATTAAAGTAGAGTGTAGGCCACTCCAGATTTTTGTGTTATATGTTTATTGATATTCACTGACTAAAATCCATTCACACTAAGAGCATGGTATATAACACAATAATACTATGAACAAATAAAATAGGAGAATCTACAATAGTACAATAAAAATAGTATAATAGTACACATATAGTAAAACAATATAGTAGAACAATTGAAACACTGTTAGAAGGATTTTTTAATAAAGTATAGATTAGGCAAAGTATTTATCTAAAAATAATATTTTAGAAAATAATAAATTTTAATGTAACAATACAGCATAAGAGAATAACATTGTTCAAGTTCCAAAATTACTAATTGAAATTTGGAAAATAGGTACAACTAATACACTAAAGAACTGTTTACTATGATATTAAAAGAAGCTTTTTCAATATTGTTATAGAAGAAACTATTTTGACTCAGTTGATAAGTTCCCTGAGCCTTGAAAATGACTACAACGTGATTTTTTGTATGGTATATATGGTGGTAATCATATTAAATATTCTATTTTCCTGGTGAGGTGTAATGGTGATCAAAATATACTGTTACTAATAATATATTACTGTACATAAAAGTGAAAAGTCTGAAGAATTATCAATCCAACTCGTAATATAGAAAAGAAAATTAATATAATGTTTCCACTGACCGTAACTATGATGAATATCTTCTGTATTCTTGCATTGTCGTTCAATCAACATAAAAACTAATTGAAAACAGATATATTGAAATAAATTTTTCAATCAGAACACATTTGAATTCGTTTAAAACTATTACAAATAAAAGTGACGCTATGGAAAAAAATGAGAGCTATGATTGGTTGAAATGATCATACGATAGAAAAGACATGCGCATTATGAGTAACGTTGGCGGGAAATGAAAGGACTAACCGTGTTCTGGCTGGACTAATTATTTATACACTAACTGGAGACCTATGAACCCTGAATTGAATTCAATTGAACGTTTTAAAAATAATTTCTAATCCGTTTTAACTTTGATAAAATAACTTTGTTTTACTACCTTTATTGAACATATAAACTCCATATTATAAGATTTTTTTTTTTTTTTATTACATGTGATGATAATAATGTCAAATATAAAGAAGTTACTACAGGTATTGAATTTCATATTATTATAACAACTAAAAGTAACTTTGTTTTACTGGCATTATTTAATTTGATAAACTCTGTATTAAGAGGTTTCCTTTTAATTTATTATAAATAGTCACAAAAGTGTGAAAATAAATATGTTACTAGAAATATTGAATTTTCATATTATATTATCAAATAGCATAACAAATAACACCAACCTTCTCTTACTACCTTTGTACATCCTATACATCCTTAAAGATCTACCTCTTAAATTTCATAATATTAAATACAATTTCTCGAAGGGCGATTATGCTTCATTCTTATCAAATTTACCGGAATTTAGTTTAGCCACTATATTTTCATTCTCGAGTATAAATTAATGCACTAATTATTTCTATATTACGTATTGCACTCATCATAGACCATTGCGTAGTTAATTAAAACAAATAATACTTCAACTTATCCAAAATGGTTTCTCTCGGAATTAATAAATAAAATCTGGAGTGGCCTACACTCAACATGACTATAAGTAAACTTAATATTAATGTTCTTGTGTATAAAATATATAATGTCTCATCTGAGGATAATGTAAACATCTAAATGGGAAATGTTTATTAGTCTTCCATTTCTGAGATAGTACAGATAGTGATTGATCGACTTATCAATATATAAGCTTATTTTTGTAAATCACACCACTGATGAAAATAATCTCATTAGTGTAACTACAGCAGTAATAACATTTTTGAAAAGCAAAAGTGAAAATTTCTTGATACGAAATAATCTCCTGCAAGTGAACATGGCTTTTGTTCAAGTAGCCAGTGGATTTCTTTCATCGTTTACTTCACCTCCTTCTACATTAAATATTTAAGTCAAAAATTCAAATTTAAAACAAGAAAATACTGTTATTTTCTCTGAAAAACATCATAAACATCGAAGAAAAAATGTTTTAAGATAATTTATAATTAGGGATGTACGATAATTACATTTATTTATCTTCAAACGAAAGATTTCAATTTTGAATTATGTTTTACATTATTTGTCTTTTAAAGAATTATTATACTGGAAATTTTATGGCTCCTTAGTATTTAATAAAATCATTTTCCTTTCCTTTTCCTTTTTATGATGTTTTATAAAATATATAAAGATTATATATACATTTTTTTCTGAGCGATTCTTATCTCATTCCTGCCTGCTGTACTCTTTTATAAGGTTGCAATAAATGTATATTGAGAAAAATATATTAGTAATTAGCCAGTTTACATACTCAAATCGAAGTCAAAGCCAGCTATTCAATATAATTTAAATCTTTTATAGTTGGGAGCTTCTAATTTTTGAAAATAATTAATATGAATTATTAGACTAGAATAGTAAAAAAAACTGGATATTTCTCAACAACCATAAGTCCTCTTTCTTGAGGTAAGAGTCCATTCGTCACATTTCAATATCATAGAAAGGTACTACAATTCACAATGATAATGTAATTATACCTGATATTAGGTTTTGCTCAAGAGTGCAATATATAGATTTATTAAAGCATTTTATGAGACAAATCAATCATGCCATGGAAGACAAAGGTAATTTATTTATGTTTATTGCCAGTGATTTTTTTACATGTAAAAATATTATTCCTCTTACATCTCGTATAATTCAATAAACTATTTAAATTGTTCCTTTATAAATATCAATTTTATCTCAGTGGATTCGCTCAAAAAATTTCTAAGTCAATGTAAAAAAATCTGGAGTGGCCTACACTCAACATTACTATAAGTAACTTAATATCAAATTTCTTGAGTATATAACACATAACGTCTCATTTAAGCATAACGTTAACATCTAAATGGGAAATTATTATTGGTCTTTCATTCCTGAGGTAGTACAGATAGTGATTGAAGGACATATCAATATATATCCTTATTTTTGTACATCACAGAGTTGATGCAAATAATTTCATTAGTATAACTACAGCAGTAATTTCTTTCTACAGCAGCAAAAAATTTCTAAGTCAATGTAAACAATGTAAAAAAATATAAAAAATTCGACAAGTATAGCAGGTGATCTCTCAGTCTAGGATAAAAAAACTGCTTTTATAGTGTTATTGCTCTTTCCCATAATTGAAACTTCATGATTTTTTTTATGAATTGCTAATTTTTTATTCCATTTTTGGTCAAATTTTCATTATCTTTTAATGAACCGTTTAGCGTCAAAAAAACATTTTCTGAAAACAGAAATCGTACTGTAACGCCCCTTTAGCGAATGTAATTTTGAAAAAAAAAATATCTCAACTCATTCTTCACATAATGTTCTAGTTTTAGTCAGAGTTTCATTTTGATCAGTCAAACAGTATGGCTTGTATAGCCCTCACAAGGTTTGAGATTGAATTATAAGTCAAAATGTTTACATTTTATTGAAAAAATAAATAATTTCAGTTGTTTTAAAATTCTGAATATATTTTTCGTTTGTTCCATTTGTACGTTCAAAGATAATGTCAAAATTTCAAAACTTTAGGGTTGTCAGTTTAGGAGAAATAAACGTTTTCTAAAAAACGGTTTTTGCCAAAAAAAGTGACTTTCCTATCATGCATTATTCTTCCCAAACAATAGGGATCTTCCTCTTTATGGGGCCCATTTTTGTGTAAAATATCAACTTGATCCATCAAAGATTCTGGACCGTAGCGTGGTAACAACCAATGCTAACACACTCACCCACCCAGCCACCCACAGACATCATCGAAAAAACTTCATAAACGACTTCTGGGACCTCAAAACATGTAACTCCGTCAAAATCTCGAGATCGATTTTTTTCACGATCACTATACTTTAGTTATAGTAAAATAATAAATATTTTATGCCTAGTCAGTGAGAATGCCACAATTAATTGCTATTTCTGAGATTTTTGTTTAGTCACAGTTTTTTACAACAATACAATTTTTAGTAACTACAGTAATTTTTACGATATTTTTACTTTATCTTTCGCCAATTTATAGAAAATCTCTCGATATCCATCTAGGAGCTCAGTATAGGTTATCAGTCTTCAAACAAAAGATGTTGTTTGAAGAAAAGAGAGGTCTCGAAATAGTTAAAAGTTATCTTAGTTGCAAAGAAATCCAACCCTGACTGTTTAAGAAAGTATACCACACTTTCTGGACAACTGACTGAAAGAGGTTTAGTTAAGACAAAAAGTTTCAAAATGTGAATCAGTTTTATCTTTTAAAATCGTGGTATATAAATAATTATTAATAATTCATTGTGTTCTCCTGAGAGGGACTAGACTTAGTTCAATTAATGTTTTTTTTTATTGTGGTTTAAATATTATTTAACTAAGATAATTAATAAAAACCACAATGGTTATGATCTGTATTAAATAAGAGGGTCCAAAGTAAACATGAACGTTCAAAATATCGTTATAAATAACTAAAATTTGAAGTAAACACGCCTAAAAGAAGTAATTCCATGTGTTTTTTTATTTCTATTTATAAAATTTATAAATTCTATTTATAAAATAACCTTCTAGATGTTTTGCAGTAGCTCTGTCTCAGTCATTATACCAACAACATATGATACCAAGAGCTGAAAAAGTGCATTTGATGTTTCGACAAGAGAATCTAAGAAAAGGCTGCACCAGTAGTGCAATGTTTTCATCAATTGTGTTGTGTTCTACGGTAAAAGGAGTCAAAAGTTCTCTTTGAAGGTCTTAAAAAGAGCACAGTATGGTATATCATGCTGGATACAAGCAGAAGTTCATAACGTCTTATCTGGTGATAATTTCTAAAGTAATCATGTAACTGCAATAGGTTTTGGTTTGGTTTGATAAGTACGCTTGTTTGTTATCTCACACATCTAAACATCTAAACTGTACAGTCCTCAAAGCAGTAATATGTTTTAAAAATCTCAAATGCTTTTTTTAGACCAATAATAGTGTTACACTAAGCAGCACCATGACAAACATAATATTTACATTTAACTTATTATTTGTCTAATTTGTTATTAGAATTTTCAAAGCAGCAAAGTTTGTTTGAATTTTCATGTACTGTATTGATTAAATTAAATCATATATTGTATTGATATTGCATTAAAACTCATTAAGTTTTTAAATAATATTTTGTATTTGATAAGTTTGATGCATTTAAATGTCTGATAGAAATCTTCTGTAGTGCAGGCTCCTGTAGTTTAGTGACGAAGTTGAGTGTAGGTCACTCCAAATTTTTTTATAAGTTTAAACCTGGGGTGGAGTTTTCGGGTACTTTATTTTGAGATGGAGGCTCTGAAATTTAAATTTAAATTTTTTTATCATGAAAAATCAAATAACAGAAAGAAAAATTTGTTTAAAGGCAAGTTGAAGAGCTCGGAAGAGCAGAGTCAAGTGTGGTTCACGTCTAGTTGAGGTCATAGGAACTTCATGACCTGCATATATATCTACTATCCGTAAACACTGCAGTCATAATAGTCAAACATCGCAGAAACATTTCTACAACTTCCAAATCCTACCAACAATTATCAACCTAGTAGCAATATTGTAAAATATTTTTTTCCGGACAATCATTTCTTTAATATTCTTAAGAATGTTATCAATAATTTATTTACATTCTTTTTCAGATTACTATAATATTTTAAAAAAAATTTAAATTATTTTTATTAAAAAAAATTAAATTTCTGACTTATCACAGCAAAAATTTGTGTTTTTTAAACTTAAAAACACTTTCATATCGTAAAATTGAAGAGTATGACTTCAGTTTTTTTGAACACTTAATTTGATTAGGGATTTTCAACCAACATTATTCAATCTACAAGATTATTACACTTTTACAATCGGTATAAAATTTAAACCTGACTAAGCAATCAAGAATTTTTCCTCTTCATAAACAATTATATACTGTTTTCTCAATTTTATTGTTTTAGCTACCAATTTATTTTTTTTATTGAAGATTTTTCCTTGTCTTAAAATAAAAGGTGCGGCTCAACAAACAACTTGACAAGTATATATATTGGTATTCAAAAGTTAGTTGAAACTACACTCTCATTTTTATCTAACCATTAAGACTTTTAACCACGATGAATAAACATTATAAATAGCGTCAGCTGTAAGTTGGAAGATTTCATATATAAATGGTTTATGGTCAGTACTACACCATCGTGAGCAAATGTTTTTTTGGATTCACCGCTTTTTATGAGTAACGTGAGTATTCTGTGATTTTATCTTTTCTCTGAAGAGTATTTTTTTTTTCCGTCGTGGGATGTGGAAAAATCTGTTCATCAGATCCCTTAGCAAGATGTCTTGCTTAGGGTATGTGGGGTTGGGGGTCCCGACCCACTAAAAAACCACATCCTATTTCCTGGCAATACCCGACACGGAAACCGTTTGGACATTACTTCGTGCCTCGGTCCTTTTGAGTAGGATTCACCTTCTTGTCCCCATTCGTTCAATCATTGCCCTTGCCTCACACCACTTTCGTTCTTCTTATGATGGAGAACCGCCTCTACAAAGTTTGCAGCTTTTGACCAATTATTTTCGTTTAGGAGCATCTTTTGAACTATGGTCTCTGGAGTGACTTCACCCAGTGATACTATTAATCTGAAGAGTATTTACATACCTTGAAAGTTGCACTATTATTGCTGCAAAACCTGAAGTACTGTTAGAAGTTTATATGTGTCCTTTAACATTGTTCCTATGATTAATATTAAAAATACTAACGTCTGTGGTAATGACGAAATGCATGAATCGTTAGTATAATTATTGTATGAATTGAATGGAGTGAACGAGAAGCTGGTATCGCTACCTTACCTTGTGACAACATGAGTTAAATAATGTTAGTTTTTAATGTAAGACATTAATGTTATTTACACAGCCTTTATTATCTTGATGCCTTAATTATAAATGCAAGTGTTGCTATCTTTGGCAGTTACGCTGTTCAGTGGGCTTTCCTCGGGGGTATTCTACTCGTGATTTTATTAATGTTCTGCTCGAATCTAAAGAATCTTTGTTCACTACTACTAGTTCACTTTTGATTTCATGAAAACGATTTAATCTATTTTCTCTATCCACAGTAGTTTCAATCAACTTTCTTTCAGAAATGTTTTAAAATCTGTAAAGAATTATTTAAATATCAAGAAGAATGCGTTAACGCTGCCATGCTACTGCAATTATAACTTTATGGTCAGTTGATTTAAAGGGAAGGCAATTACTATAATTGTCCAGTTGGAGTTATTTCGCCACTATCTGATATTCATGAGACCGGTTGTTACTTTGTTTCGACTCCATTTGTTCGTCCTATTTGTTCAATTGTCAGAGGTTTGATTGTGTTGAGTTGATTGGCAATTGATTTCACTTTCACCATTCAGAAAAAATACACCTCTTTTATAATTATTGCCAGGAATACCACAATATAGTACTCTTTTTTGAGACTCCTTTCGTACTCGTATTTTCGATCGTACTCGTATTATCGCTGGTAAATATTTTCTATATAATCTATTTCTATTAGATCTCAATATTTCGATTTACCCTTTCCTTATAAGAATCCAAAGTAATAGTTACAAATTCAGTTGATAAAATAAAACAACCAATATTTCCCTTATACACATCTATAAATATAATCTATGGAAAATTAAAAAAAAAGTTTAATTATCACCTTTCTATAAAAAATGGCTATTGATACATACATAAGCTTTTATTCTTAAAGATTGTTTAAACCATTCTGAATAAGATCCCAAAAGCCTGTTGATATAAGAAAGACATATTTCAAATATGCCTCTCGTTTTAAAACTTAATAAATGTTCTTTTATAAAAAGTTTCAAACCTTATTAAGGTATTTAATTCATAATATTGTTTGTGGTGTTATAAAAATGAGAAATTAATAGATAAGTTAGTAAGTAAGCTTTCGGAAGAAAATAAATTCTAATTCTATTACAGTCATGAATATGTCATGTCATCCGAAGTAACCCTACTTTGAAATTTGCTTTCATCTCTGGGCGAATTAGATAAATCAAATGATGAATTATTTATTTAACAATTAATATTTAATTTAAAGTTAAAATTAGTAACATATTTTGAGCTATTGGCTAACGGTATCAAATATTTTGATAGCAATGTCACCAAAGATTTTAACCAATACAGAATATATATGGAGTTGTTAAAAAATAGCTACATATAGAACCCCGTACCTACCAGTACCGATCGAATATATAGGACCTACCAGTACCGATCGATTAGCGAGCGATAACGTTAGCCGTTTACCGGCTTTTTGTTTGAAAAGTGATACAGATTCTACATTGGGAGTCCTAAATTCTGTCTAACTCCTTGTGTATTTCCAGTAGGGATCTTTAAGAGTACCTGACATCGTACAGGCTCGGGACCGACTGCTTAACGTACTCAAATTTATTCACCTCCCCCGTGAATAAATTACCACAATACATAAGTCCCATTCCAAATAATCACGAACGTTTAATAAGAAGAAAAATGAAATAAGAAAAGGAAAAAATATGTTACGCTTTTATTTAATTGATTTATATTTTCTAGATGTTTTATTTTTCTGGATGTATCCAGAATTGCTGGATACATTTGCTTATCAGATTAGGATAATTTAGATAACCGTGATTAACTTCAAGCCTAGCCTATACCTCATATTTTATTTGTACATTCCATCTTAAGGAATGTAACAGAATTTTTATTTTTTTTTTTTTAATTTCTTGGAAGGTTTTTAATACAACTAATTTTAATTTTTGACATATTTTTAACCTAAAAATTATAATAATGTGTATCAAAACTGATAAAACACATCTGTGTTGATAGAATATAATGTTAACTAAATGTGTTATTATATGATCAAGTTTTATAATAAGTACACTTATAGTGAAATAAATTTGAGACACTTTTATTGTATTGTAAAAAAACCTCAAGAAAATAACTTTATTTATTTCAGATGAAATAAAATAATTATAACCATTAGTAGATTAGTGTGTTTAAAATTCCAAACAAAATATTAAATTACAATAAAATTAATTCTTAAAACTTTGGATTTGTTGTTTGTATGATTCTTTTTATGTTTTAAAATGTTTATTACATGATATTATTTTGATTATTTTTGCTAAAATTGAGAGTTGACAGGAAAGAAGAAGAATAAGAAATTGATAATAAATAGTTAATTGAAATATAAAAGTGAGAATTTGACGAAAATGAATGTTTGGAAAATATGAAGACTTAAATAAGTGCAACTGCGAAGTTGTTTATGAATAAGAGAGAGTTGGGGCTTCAACAGGTTGATTTGGAAGAGCGCCAACAATCAGGGTCCTCTCATTGCTGTTGCCCTAGCCAAGTAGTTTAAATAATGCACTGCCTATTGCTCTCCTTCTTATCTTTCCCTCCTTAAATATTTCACTTCCTTCATTCCTTGATGACTTCATAACTTTTCCTCTTTTCTCTTAACAGCAACAATTTGAATCTAATCATTTCCTCTTATCAACGCAAAAACCTCTTAGTTAACAAATTTATATTAATATTAATTCCATCAAACTATTTGATCTTTTGTACTTATTTTCAATTATGTAATATACTTATTTATATTTGTTTTTATATAATAAACTTTATAACACATTTTATTTTTCATATTAAAATTATTTAATCTAAGTTTTATAACTTATTTTTCACACCAGGAAGTATAATTACTGGATTATTTCTTCCCTCCTGCCTCCATGTGTAAATGTATATATTTCCTTCATCATTGTCACTGGTAATGTTACATTTACGAAGATTTTGCGCTCCGTTCTTTGACGTGGGGAGATCTCTCTCACTTCGTCCTCTCTTCTAGTCTACTCCTGATGACGAACAACAGTTCGAAATATTGAATTATGTAAGTGTTCGTTTTATTCTTTTCTCTGTGTCGTTCTTTGTGTAATTTAAAGTTTTTTGTATATTATTATCTCTATAACTTAGGAATTATACATTTTTTAGTAACCCGAGTCCGATTGTCAACACGTTATACTTTCTACAGTTAAATATTCATGTTTATTGAGTACTTAAAAAAGCACAAAACATTTCATATATCTCAACTCAAATTTTAAGAAATTTTAAATATTTTTCGAATACAAAACACAAATAATTCTGAAATAATTTTATTTTTTTAATGACTGACCTATAATTATATTACTAAACTAGCAAACGTACCCCTCTTTTACGGAATCACAAATTCGATTATACATGGTATTCCAAAATATCATCAGAAATTATAGAATAGTAGAAAATATTATTATTAGTACAGTGTTAAGCAAATGTCTCTGTATAAACCGCATTAGCTGTCTGTCCTTCTGGTTCATGAAAGAACAAAGAGTTGGAACCACTGACTCGTGGGCAAGCAAACTATGGGCAAAGTTGACCATGTGAGAAAAACTTGGTCTCACACACTTCAGTTCCTGCGGTAGATAGAGATTCCCCTTAGGAATTAGTTACCGTCATTGCAAAACAGACGCTGACAGGATATTGCAATCGTTTGAATGGAAACGGATAGTAGCTCAGAATCAATGGTATGCGTGGTATACATACAGACTCCCCAGTACCATACCCAGTCATGATGTCCGCCTCTATGGCGTACCTGTGCAGAGCACAAACTCAGAGTTGAGTTGAGTCCCGTTGCACTTTTTTGGGGCACTCAACTTTCGTAACATGAAATTTGTTACTGTTACTAAATTTTAGCATAATTGGTGCTCCTACTTTACATTTTTACTTATGAGCAGGCAGTCCAGTAACAGTCACGGACTCAAGAAATTCAGTTGGATAATGAGCCGCTTCCTCATAACTAATCACTCTCTTTACTAACTTATAAGTTCTATCTTCGGCTTGATATAGCGTACGAACTTGTTTGTTGATTTTTCCTGCCTGTTAATTAGTAAGGCTTGAGCATTGCTCGTTCACAAAGCCATTTATTCTCAATAGATAGTACATCTTGAATTCAGAAGATAGTACATCTGGGTAACACCTTCTTAATAAGCTCAAATACGCAATATATTCATATACGCAAATGAAATTAATATCAACTATCAATACCTACTTGCTACACCTGTATATTTTCAAAATAAACATGTCTGTGAAGTTAGCAAAATAGAGCTTAAAGGTTCATAACTTCGCTCCCACGCTGAATTTTCAATTCATTTAGAGCTCATATTTTATGTTAGACACACACAGATCTTGTATCAAAGTTTCAGCTCGCTATGTCTCACGGTGGCTGAGTTTACTTGTGATAAATGTTTTTGCTTTAAACGTCCATAACATCACTTCTACGTTGAATTTCTAATAAATTTAGAGCCTATATTTTAAGTTAGACATACACAAATCTACTGTCAAAGTTTCAGCTTGCTATGTCTTATGGTAGCTGAGTTTACTGGTGACAAAATTTGCGGACAAACCGACAGAAATTTTCTAAGAGTAGATACGGTCTCTCTAATGCATGAAACGTAAAGGAAACTTGAAATGAGTCAGTTCTAAGCAATGTACAGACAAAATCATTCTTTTATTTATATAGATTATAAATTTATATACATTTAAAAAAATATAAAATTTAGTTTTTATCAGATATGTTTTTAGGTACTAAAATGCCACTTTTTTAAAGGTAGAGAAATAAATTCCATTTTTATGTTAAAAAAAAAGAAAATAAATATGAAACAAGGATTTATAATTTATTAAATTAAGCCTCTGTGTTCAAAATTAACTTTAAACCACTGTAAAGAATAATAGAAGAAATTAGGTTTCTGCAATTTTAATGTTACATGATTTTTCAATAATATTGTACATAATGACAACATAAAATCTTGGAAGGGCATAAAACTCAGAAAATAAAAACAAATTGATTAGCTGGTAATTTAATAGTAACTGCCATAGTTGTTTTGCAATTTTTGTCCCTTCCATCATTATGAAGTCGAAGTAAGTAAGTGTTGTGGGAAAAAGCATTGCTTGGTGACGGGATTTCAATAACAAGTTAGGAACTGTTCAATAGAAAAGCCTACAGGTCGGCGACGCACATATTGACTTGGCTTTATCCAGGGTTGACCTTTACGCCCCTGTGGGCTTGTCACAAGGTCTCCACGCTGCTTGCCCTCACAACGCCCACATTAATCACTTCTCCAATGACCGATACCACCTCATACCTCAACCAAACCGCCGATTCATTCCAACGACCCAAGCTAACTCCTCGGCTTAATTCTATTCCTCCTTAAGTATCTTATTTACGGGTAAGATATTGCAGGGCGACTGGGTAACATATCGGTAACTTGGAACACACAGGTTTTGGCCAATTTAATAGTGATGATGGTCCAGATGAGATATATGTGTCTGCGAGTGTGTGTGTATGTGAGAGAGAAAGTATATATGCGTATGTCGTTGTGAAAGAAAATAATTAAGGACATAGTTTTCGGTGAACAAGACTGAGGTAGTCGTACCCCCACCAGGCTTTTTCCTCTTAAAGTAAATAAACGATTTATAATATTATTTACTTCCACACTAAAGAGTTTGTGTTCCTTAATTTCATATTCATGTTGCTGAAACCCAATTGTATTAGTAACAGTAGCCACTCATTAACAGAATGTTCCAATCTTTTGAAGAAATAAACATTGTGGTGTGCTTAAAAAAGCATGATAAATCTTTAGTGTCCACATTAATATATAGAAGATAACATCAATGTAAAACAAAACGTACTTAAGCTTAAGAATATAATATTATAAATAGAACGTTTACACATATAATATAAGATTTTAACATTAAATAGCAGTTCTTTTATAGAGATTTGATCAATTAAAATTAAAGGCAATCGGAATTGTACTAACATTTCTTAGTTTTGTGAAAACATCTTCAGGGACTTGTTGACTTCTATAAGGCTACTGGTGCACTCCTGAAGATACCTCAAAATGAAATCGGAGGTGTACAATTCTTTTATTCAGTCAAGCCTCTATTGCGGGGATGGAATTTTAAGATTATAATGGTCACTATAACATTACTGCTAAATTATTAATTTTGTTCATATATATTTAATCCCAACGCTATCATTTGCAATAAAAATTTATCATGGTTTTACAATTAAAAGTAATAAATTTAATTCAAATATATAACAATTTTTTGGGCCTATAATATGACACTGTGATACAAGTTTGATTAAGAGCGAAGATGACGTGGGAAAAATGACGTCAAGTTAAGTAATTTAGTGTTCAGATGTAGCACTTTATTCATTCAATTTATCAATAATAATGATTTTCATGTGAGAGGTATACACGACCACCGTTAGTAAACACAGCTAATCGTCATTCAAATATTTTCATGAAGGTTTCAGTAAACAAAGATAGATATTATTTTATGAAAATGATAGAGTACTTTTATTTTACTCATTTTATTGATTAATTGCTGAAGTTGGCGCTGTGATGTCTTCGCGCTGATTGTTGTGCGATCTCACAAGTGACTAACAAAGGGGAAAAATCGCCAAAGTCCTGCCACAGCCTTCATTAACTTACATATATATAAACCAATTATTAGAAAAAGTTTCTGGCAAGGAAATTGAAATCTTCAACCACTTTCCTTTTTCATTGGTTCTTAAATTTTATAATCGTCTCAAATATGCTTAATATCCACTTTTTCTTTACTTATACTTAAACTAAGACTACATATCAGTAAGAAAGATTTACTTAGTGGCTAATCTGTCCATTTTGCTTACAAAATAATTTTCGGGATAAGGGTTTATTGGTATTGAGTATTATAAGTATCTTGATAAGAAAAGAATGTTCCATTCCAAAATAACGGAATTTAAATTTTTCCCCAATATACCTCATTGAACTAATGATTTTTTATTGATTGTTTGTTTCTAACGCACGTATTTGTAAGCTTTCACCTTTAGTGATGTACAGGTGTCAGTGGTGTGGCGCATTTGTTATTCGGCACCAATCTTAGTTACAGATGAGCCACATTCCATTCAAATCTACTCAGAAGTCCTCTATCTTACCTCACTGAAGTTCAATAAATGATATAATAAAAACAGGAATCTCCTTGTAATCTACTTTTACGGAATGAAGAAGGCTACACATTTTCATTTGATAAAGTCTAATAAGTAACCCAACCCAATCTGCAACCCTTTAAAAAATTATAATATTACCTCAATTCGATTAGAAAGAAAGCTAACACGGCTTAACCTTGACTTAACAATATTTATTGTTCATTTCCATCACAATTAGAGTCACTTGATACACATAAGAGCTAACGGAAAAGTCGCTTTACTATAATGGCAGACGACACGCAACTTGTTGGCCGTTTGTCCAACCACCCGTAATGGAACATGCTATCTCGCCAACCCAATTTACATTTTCATCTAACCACAAAAACCACCCTTTAAATTTTAGGAAATAAATGAATTTCCTCTCTCTGAATAATAATGCTGGCACATTTCCTTTCATTAGAATCTATTCCTTTTTCCGTTAAGAATTCAAAGTGGATATTTAATTTCAACGATTTCAACATTATATTATTCTGAAAGAAATCGTAAATTCAGGTTTTCTAGATATTTTTCATAAGGTAAATACATTAAAAATTATACTTTAATCACTTTTAAGGTTAGAGTTTTAATATGAAATATTTATTTTCTAATAGTGAACACATTTATAAACACCAGTTGGGTTATTTTTTCTTTTTTATAACCCCGAGTTTTGAAAGTATTATATACCACTTACATACCAAAGCTTCTGAAAGTTTTTTTAAATTACAATAATTTTTTTTTAGGAATTATATCATCAGGTTAAATGAAAGTTAAATGCAAGAGAAATAATTGTGATTCTCATTATACTACAACGTATAATGTTCCAGTATAATATGAAGATAAAAAGGTTTTTTAAATAATGTTACTTTATTCAACTTTTTAAATATACGTTTAATTATAACAAATTGAAGAAAAATATTTATTTTTTGAAAACAATTGTTTTGCATATAAAACAGTTGTTGTTATTGCTTGACTATATGTAAGGTGTATCTGCCCCGTTAGAAGTAATTCTTGATTGTACCGAAATCAATCCCCTCCATATTAATGCAGAAGGAGTAAAGAGGGAATGACTGAATAGAAATCAAATTGAAACAGTCCTTATATATTTTCAAAGAAAAAAGACAGTAGGTAGCAAAAATTACTCATTAAAAACACTGAACTTAAACTTTCATTAAGTATGAAAAAAGAGTTAGTCTCTTTAGATAAAAGGTTTCAAGAAAGAACTATCGTTTATATATATATATATATATAAAGATTTCACATAAACACGTGAAATAACAATCAATGATCAAACCACAATAAGAAATGGGAAAGCAAGACTAAGATCTTTAAACCGTAACAAGTGGTCTTCGTCAGTCAAAAACCCAACTGTTGGGATTTTGACTCTGACGAACACCGCTTGTTACGGTTGAAAGATCTTAGTCCTGTTTTCCCATTTCCTATTGTGGTTTGATCATTGTATATATATATATATATATATATATATATATATATATATATATAATCTATCGGTTTGAAAATTGATAACAATAAAATCAGTGCAAGCCAGTAAGTTTCACATGGGTGCCTGAACACAAGATTATTCAAGAGACTAAGACAGTGGACCGATTGGACACGTTCAGAAGAACAAACCCTTTGCCTGTAGTACTTTTGTGTAACACTACAGCTTTTTCAGGGATGCATTTTCAGAATGAATGAAGAAGGAAGCAGATACAGATAGCTAAAACAAGTAGGTCTAGTTTTTGAAAACATTAGTTTCAATGTTAAAAATGTCATTCAAACTGAAAAATTTTTAATGAAAATATTAGATAATACATTGTTACATTATGTGAATCATTATAATACACATAACATGTTATACTAAATTAATGTAAGTCTTGTTAGATCCGTAAAGGACAAATGGAGACCAGGTTAGCTCAGGAACAACGTGCTCGACTTTAGACTGGAAGGTCCGGGGTTCATTACCTACTCTACTCCTCTATTTATTTACGTGGGAGGTGAATAAATCTGAGCACGTTGTCCTTCAAAGAGGACGTTAAACTGTCGGTCTTGAGCCTGTAAGATATCAGGTACTCGTTAAAGGTCCCTATTCTAATTCCACATGAGTTTAACAAAATTTAAGATTCCCAATGTAGAACCAATAGGAGATGAAATATGATCCCTCCAGGAATCAGCATCCGAGGGCTACAAAAAAAAAATCTGGAGTGGCCTACACTCAACTATATTATAAACATAATAAGAAACTCATTAACCACCAACTGATGTTTTGTGCTCTTTACATTCAATGTGTCATTTGTTTAATTTTACTGTAATCGCTTTATTAGTTATTAGAATCGTAAACATGACATCTGATAACAATGATTTATAATAATGACATTGACAATGATAACAATGACTTCTGAAACTCATCGGACTCGTAGGCTCTGCAGTCATACTGTTGTAACAACATATGACATATTGTTGGCATGCCATTGTTCTAACTCAATTTAACATCAGATTTTATGTTCATTAATGACCCTTATAATTGTAAATAGAGAAGTATCCGTCACTCCTATAGCTTTAGGTAAGATCTGATAGAAATCTTTGTCTATTCTGAGATGATTGATCGAATACAGATATAATGTGATCGAGAGTTTCTAGCTCTTCTAGCCACAGAGTTTGAATTCTTTGTATGATGTCAAATACAGCTTCCATTCATAGTAATAAAGTAAATAATTTAAAAATAACAATACAGAATAAGAGAAAAAATTGAGATAGCATTGTTTAAGGCCAGAAATTACTAAGGCAAGTTATGAAAAATAGGTATAACTAATAAACTAAATAAATGTTTTCAAAGATATTAAAATACGTTTCTTGAATTATCTTATACAAATAATTGATTCAGTATTATTCAAAACTCAATAGGTGGACTTTTGCATTATGTACATGGTGTTAATTAAGTATTTTATTTTCCTGGTGAAGTGAAAATAAATAGAAATTACACAGACTTATAGAAGAATTAGCAAAACAAAAATGGTTTAAAAATAATATAAATGGTATTAATAGCGTAGATAGTCTAAATAACAAGTAATGCACTTGTAATATTGAAAAGAAAATTAATACAATATTTCCACTGACCTTATGATATTCAATACCTTCTGTATTCTTGCATTGTCATTGAATCAACGTAAACTCATATTTAAAACATATATTAACTAAATATTAAACTAAATATTTCAATGAATGTACTCTTTTAAACACAGATATTAAACTAAATTTCTCAATAAGATCACATTTGAATTAATTTCAAACTGTTACAAATAACATTAACGTCGAATAGAAACGCAATTAAAAATTAAAATTTGGTGAAAAAATGAGAGCCAATGATTGGTCGAAATAATCATACGATAGAAAAGACATGCGCATTATGTACTGTTGGCGGGAAATGAAGGTACTTCATTCTTCGTGAATAATTATTTATATACTAAATAGAGACCTATGATTCTTAAGTTGTATTGAATTCAACAATTTTAAAAATTTCTTTTCACCCAGTTTATACTTTGATAAGTGGAGCTTTGTTTTACTGGCATTATTTAATTTTATGGATTCCGTATGATAAAGTTGTCGTTTTATTTGTACCAAATAGTATAACATTGTAATAAATCTGGAGTAGCCTGCACTTAAGTTTGCTATAAGTAAAAAGAAATACCGAACTAATTTACAACATAATGATTTTTGCCACCTCAGTAGCAATCACACGCAATCATAGATCAAGATTTTTACATTTTTCTGAAAAAATACATTTTTATTGTTTTAAAATTTGACAATTTCTTTCGTTTACTTCTTCTTCAATGAAGTCATGAATATGCACTTTGAACTGCTGTCTTAAGGTCCTATCTCATTATCCAATGTAGTGGTGTCTAAAGTCATTGCATCTTATTCTCTAAAGCACAATTTATTAAAATCACTATTTAAAAGAAACTGGAGTGGCCTGCACTCAACTTTACTATAAGTAAGCTTAATATCAATGTTCTTGGGTATATAATATATAATGTCTCATTTAAGCATAATGTAAAAATTTAAATTAAGATGATTTATAATTAAAGATGTATGATAATTACATTTATTAATCTCTAAACGAAAGATTTCAATTTTGAAAAAATCTTTTACATTTTTGGTTTTTTATACAATTATTATACTGGAAATTATTAACTTCTTAGTATTTAATAAGATCATTTTCCTTCCCCTTTGTCAAATATCATATATACGAATTTTTTCTGAGTGAGTGTTATCATTTTACTGCACAATATTACTCCTCTTACATCTCATATAAGTCAATCAACAATTTAAATTGTTCCTTTATAAATATCAATTTTATCTCAGTGGATTCGATCAAAAAATTTCTAAGTCAATGTAAACAATGTAAAAAAATATAAAAAATTCGACAAGTATAGCAGGTGATCTCTTAGTCTTGGATAAACAAACAGTTTTTATAGCGTTATTGCTCTTTCCCGTAATTGAAACTTCATGAATTTTTTTTATGAATTGCTAATTTTTTGTTTCATTTTTGGTCAAATTTTCATTATTTTTTAATGAGCCGTTTAGCGTCAAAAAACATTTTCTGAAAACAGAAATCGTACTGTAACGCGAATGTAATTTTGAAAAAAATATCTCAACTCATTCTCCACATAATGTTCTATTTTTAGGCATAGTTTCATTTTGATCCGTCAAACAGTATGGCTTGTATCGCTCTCACAAGGTTTGAGATTGAATTATAAGTCGAAATTTTTACATTTTATTGACAAACAAAATATTTCCTGTTTTTTTAAAATTCTGAATATATTTTTCGTTTGTTCCATTTGTAATCTCAAAGATAATGTCAAAATTTCAAAACTCTAGGGTTATCAGTTTAGGAGAAATAAATGTTTTCTAAAAAACGGTTTTTGCCAAAAAAAGTGACTTTCCCATCATGCATAATTCTTCCCAAACAATAGGGATTTTGTTTCCTATGGGGCCCAATTTCGTGTAGAATATCAACTTCATCCATCAAAGATTCTGGACCGTAGCGTGGTAACAAGCAATGCTATCACACTCACCCACCCACCCACACACACACACACACACACACACAAACATCATCGTAAAAACTTCATAAAACGACTTCTGGGTCCTCAAAACATGTAATTCCGTCAAAATCTTGAGATCGATTTTTTTCACGATCACTATACTTTACTTATAGTAAAGTAAAAATAGTGTACGAAGGTTGTAATTTTTTTCAAATGGTATGTAATAAGCCAATCTAAACTTGTAAAAATATTTACTCAGTTTTCAGTGGAAGTGGAAAATTTTATGAATTTTGTACAGTCAACCTAGCAACATGGCCGACTAGCGGAGATTTTCAACATTATTTGCAGGCTGAGTTCCTTAAGAGAGTCCCATAAATAAGAAAATATCATTCCTGGGTATCGATTCAAAATTATTAAATGTAAATTAATCATTCACTCATTATACATGTATGACTACTTCATGATTAATACTCAAATCACTCTCTCTTACACACTCACACACACACACGTACATGATGTAATCAATATATTTAGATATGCAGATTTCTAGAATGAATACATTAATAAACGATTTCAACATAAAACTAAAATTGCTTTTGTAAATGATATCATTGAATACTAATGAAAAAAAGATAAGGTAGAAGTTCATTAAAGCTTTTCACGGTCATAGCACTTTAAAACCATTAAGCCTCTTACGTAGGGATTATTGAAATATTAATTTTGTTATAAAATCCTTTCAAGCATGAAACAAATTCAAATTACTTCTTCATTAAGGTAATTGCCCAATAATACTTCATCTGGATAATTACCAGTTATGTTAAAATTTGCAACATCAAACTTGGTTTCTAGGTTACTGTAATAGGTCTTAATCAGGCAACTTAACTATTGAGCGTGTTCATCAACATAATACTGTCGCTTACAATGCCATCAAACCATTTTTCAGTAAACTTTACTGAGTTTACTTTATTTTGCGATAAATTACATTTATAATATAAAATGGTACAAAATAATACAAAACTGCATAAGCCAGTGGCTTAAATTTTATACGAAATATAAATTTAGCCTGCTAAAATATAAAATTTACTAAAAACTGCGAGTTATATCTATTAATATTATTTGCATTTATAATAATAGATATCTAGTACATATTTGAATTAAGTAATTCCCTAAAGCATATTTGCAAGTATTTTAAAAGCGTGAACAGAAATGCTTATATTTAAGAACCTGTTAGCAAGTTTTTGTATTTTTTTCAAAAAAAATTGTACGAAATGAAACAGAAATAAAAAGTTTTCATATCATTATTTCTGTATAATATCACTACGGCATAGTCTGGAACAGAGAAGATGCCTTATATTTTACAAATTTTTGTAAAAAAATCTGGTAGATTAACTAAAACCAGAAACAAGTTAACAGTAAACAGCAGAACAAATAAATTTATTCTAACTTTTTGTAATTCGTTTAAATGCAAAAAACTTTTTTTCAGTGTTTTGCCCACATACGCTCTATCCATTATAAACAAATATTTTCATTCAGGCAGAGTAACCGAAGGGAGTAATGATTCCAGTTGGGATGAGCCCATGATTCTAGAGGTGAAGAGAAATCGAGAAAAAAGTATGACGTTGGTTGGGTGGGGTTAGGAATTCGTATATTGGTAAGAAAGAATGCAGCCCCATTAGGGACGAGGCAACCGTGACCAAAGGAATGAAATACTTTCCACCAAGCATGGATTTATGGATTAATACAGTATGAAATGTATGCTTTAGCCTTATATCAACTTGCTTTCTTGTTTACTCTTTTTTTTTTATCCCTTACCTCTTAGGATTTACATACCATAATCAGAACTAATATGCAGTCTTCTTACATCATTACTATAAATACATTTTTACACGAACCATAGTTCGTGTACGGTGTCGCTCTGTGTAGACCTTCTCAACTCTCAACCTTTCGCCTAGAACATTTGCTCCATTTCATCTTCTATTTTTTGTCTCGTTCTAATAACAAACTGTTGTTCATAACCTTCTTTGTTTTTACTGCTTTACTCTTTAATGACATAAAGTGAAAGGCCTCAGAGCACTTATTTCTTTTGTTTTCCTTTTTTCTTGTGGTTTTATACTTCATTGAGCTCGTGATTATTGTGATTCTTCTGCATATATATATATATATATATATATATATATATATATCAGCTCAAAAACGAAAAGCAACTCACAGAGAAAGAGACACACTTACGAACTCAAATTTTCGGATGATCCGTCTTCAGGAGAAAATAAAATGGGCGACCAAGCACGTCGGAAACACAACGGCAGGAAACCGTCCCGGCAACCGACTGTGCCGCCATGCGCACCCGGTTCAGGAAGTAATGAAGTAGAGACGAACAGAAGAAATAAAAATGAGTTCGTAAGTGTCTCATTCTCTGTGTTGCTTTTCTTCGTTTTGAGTTGATTTGCGTCATTTTGGATCGCTTTTTTTAAGTGATATATACATATATATATATATATATATATATACAAATCACAATATGAAATGAGAATAAAAAGACTAAGATCATTCAACCGTAACATGCAGTCTTCGTCAGAGATAGAACCAACCTCTGATTAAGGCCGCTTCTTACGGTTCAATTTTTTTCTTAGTCTTCTTTCTCATTTTATATTGTGGTTTGATTAGTGATTGTTATTTCAAGTATTTATATGAAATCTTGTTGTATATATTTATATATTTGAGTACATAGGGAGCAGGCCTTCTTTTAAACACATTTCATTAAATTGTTTGCCTATCTTTATCTTCTCATATTTCCTAGATACTTTTTTCAGTCTTCTTATTAAGGACTTTCATTGACAGGGAAGAACATAAACGAGTTCACCAAAAGATTTGCTGTTATAGTTCATCAATATTTATTTTACACTAATCACTACACTACAATATGAAAAATAAAAACAGACCGGTTTCGGTTATTCAATAACCATTATCAATGTAAATTCTAAATAACATCTAATTACAAACTATAAACCTAAAAAAAAACATGTTAAAATGAAGAGTGCTGTTGTTGGAGGCTACAGTTGGGTTGGCAGTTTCAACTGGTGATATCAGTGTTACCTCCTCCAGGCTTCTCATTTTCCTCTCGCTTTTTTTCCCCATATAACTTTAATGTTCTGTTAAATCCACTAGCCTGGGCATTTAATGATGGTTTCTTATCTAGGATGTGCAGCGCCTCTATAAAAAACCATCATTAAATGCCCAGGCTAGTGGATTTAACAGAACATTAAAGTTATATGGAGAAAAAAAGTGAGAGGAAAATGAGAAGCCTGGAGGAGGTAACACTGATATCACCAGTTAAAACTGCCAACCCAACTGTAGCCTCCAACAACAGCACTCTTCATTTTCAACAAGTAAAAATTTACAGGACCGTTTTATTCGAATCAGTGCTAGTCTTTGCGACGTTTTTTGAACACTCTGTATGACACTTTGATAACCCAGGAAATCTGGTATTTGTGAGTGGGAGTGAGGGTGGGAGGGTTAGGGTACATCCAAAGTCTGAGAGGGGAAGTTACAGGCCACACCGGATGGATCAAGTTTATATTTTACCAAAAATTGAGTTTTATGGTATATATGTGCAATATTGCTTTTGTAGGATATTCAGTCATAAAAAAAGTCATTATTACGACCACACTTTGACTTGAGACAGCATTTCTTATCTCCTATACTACCATTTCTAGATTATTGGCATTTTGGAGCTGTATAAATGGAACATGGAAGGTACTTTTGGCAATAAAATGTAAAATTGTTGACTAATGGTTAATTTTAACAGCTTGTGAGCAGGATAGGTATCACACCGTTTGACGGATTCAACTGACGTTTACTCAAAATAAAGCCATTTAAGAGGATTAGTTCAATACTTTTTATTTTTGGATGAATTTGCATGTGTAAAAAGAGGAATTATGGTATTGTTTATGGTTTTAGAAATGTTTTCTTACACTAACCGGATAAATATTGACCAATAAATTTCCGTTCAAAAATTGAGAAAATTACTAAGCTAAAAAAAAAAATGTCAAAATGTTTTATTATCGCACATGGTAAAATAAATGTTTTTTTTTATTTTGCATAGTCACGACAATGTAAATGTAACATTACCAGTGACAATGATGAAGGAAATATATACATTACACATGGAGGCAGGAGGGAAGAAATAATCCAGTAATTATACTTCCTGGCGTGAAAAATAAGTTATAAAACTTAGATTAAATTTACAAGTCACTAGAGTAATTCACACTAATAAGTCTCTTGGCCACTTTCTCTTCAGGCGCCTTTGGGGATTTCCTGGGATATTTGTTGAGGAGATGTTTTGGACTAAGGGATTGTTATTGCTACAAAGATTTTATGGAAGGTTTTGTAGCGAGATATTGCTACTTGATGAACTGTTGAAATCCTGAGGTCTGAATAGATTGTTTGATATGGTATGTAAAAGGGACAATGAAGAATTTTTCTAAGAATTTTTGACTGAAGGGCTTGTATCCTCTGGGCATTGCTAGATTTTGTTGCTCCCCATATTTCAATACCGTAAGTCCAAATAGGCATAATCATAGATTTATATAGTAATAGTTTATTGACAGTTGTTAATTTTGAACGATTATCAAGTAAGTGAATTAAAAGTCTATATCGTCTGTTTAGTTCTGTTCTTTTCATTTTGGTATGGGGAGCCCAAGTAAGACGTCTGTCAAGGTGCAGTCCTAAGTATTTGGTGGCAGTAGCTTGAGGGATAGGAATTTTGTTAAGAAAGACAGGAGCACATGTCTCAATGTGAATGTTACATGAACACTTTTCTGTTCATTGATACGTATTCTCCAACTCTTTAACCAGGATTCTAAAATGTTTAAGTGTCTTGAATGTAGTAGGAGGCTGTGTCAGGACACTTATTTGAGGAAAGGATTGCCTTGTCATCAGCGAAGGTGGCTAGGACAGTGTGAGGAGATAATGGAATGTCAGATGTGTAGATGGAATAAAGGACTGGCCCAAGTATACTTCCTTGAGACATTTATTACAAATAAATGTAAAAACTGAAAACTGATCTTAAAATAATGAATAATGTGCTAAACTTGTTAGATTTGTTTATAATGACTCTGAGTTTTTTTTTATCAGAATGATTTCAAGCAGAATTGTTTTGTAAATTTTGATATAAAAAATTTTAATATGTATTAGTGATTGAATTTATTTGTGGAGAGATTTAGTTTATAAAACTATAGAAGCAAACTGCAATCGACCCTTATAAGTTTATTCTCCGTGAAGTATAGCGGTTTCTATGTCATGATTATGATGGATTTACGTCTTTCGAGGTTCCCAAAGTTCTTTTTTGATGGTTTTAGGTGATACCTATGTGTGTAGTTGAGCGGGCGGGTAGACAAGTGTTGGTTAGCACGCTACCAGCCATACTGTTTGATCATTCAAATTCATATTCCACCCAAAATAGTCTTTCTTACACTAAAGACGACAACCATTAAGTTTTATATTAGTGAAATGAGTAGTTTTTATTAAATAAATCAATCTGATCTTGACAAAAATTATTTTGCACTATAATCGAAAAAATTGGTAAGATAGTAGGCTCTTTTGATGGAGTTTCACGATTATAGAAGTAACGAAAGTATGACTACCTTCATTTAGTACTACTATTTTTTTAGTTTTTATCATATTTTAAATGCCATGATATCATTTTTGTAATAAAAATTTGTCCTCATGATTTGTTCACAAAATAATTAAATGAAACTTGTTTAATTAAGCTACATCTATTCAATCAACGGCATATTATTATAACATACTGATGAAATTAACTTAATCACTTTCCATTAAAGTGTTGTTTTTACTGTCGTAATCGTACATTTTATATTCAAATTACTCTAAGTTCTATTTTTTCCTTTTTGAAGTAATTTAATATAATTAATATATGATTTTACATTATGCCATACTTGTAACATATTTATTTACAGCTTATAACTATATATAACACAGGTATTTTTCATTATTCCTGAATTATTTAATTGAATCGTAGAATTCTGTCAAGAGTGATGTATACAAATATCTTTAAAGTATTATTATAAGATATAATATTAGTTTAAAAAGAAAACATGCAAACTGGTGTAATATTCTGAAGTTTATTTATCCATGTAACATTTTCTTTAAAAGTTTTAAAATCTCATACTTTTTACCTTCAAAATTAACTCATTATTTCGGTTAGAACCTTTTAAAGCTTAAAAATCTTTTTATTTTAAAGAATCATTGAGTGCTTTTTATAATCAATTTGTTTATGATCACAAATAATTTGAGATTTTAATTTCGTCTTCTAATCTTCTTCTAAAGCCGGTAATGGTGAATTAACAGGTAAATAGGAAGCTAACACGCAATCAGTTCATGACCTGATCTGAAGTGGATCAATGATAAATATACAGTTTCTTTATTTACATTCCGCTGGTTATAAGAATTCTCTAGTTGTGTCACTGATACTGAATAAATTAGTTATAAATAAACGCAAGCAGCTGAACGATCAATAATAAAAATAACATTGGAAAATATTTATTTTATTAGTTTTATTGAAATGTTGAAGATTGAATGAATAGCTGCTCTCATGGCTGATGCAGGGACTCTGGAGTATACCGTCGACAGGCTGCTTGCTTATTAACTGTTGATAGGAAAGTCACATTAATGTTATACAGTAAGAATGTTATTCTCAAAAATTAAAACAACAGAAAGGATCTAACAGAAATAAACAGAAAAAAGGAGAGAAAGAAAAGGAAGAGAAGAATGCTCGTTGGAAAGGATAGCAAGGGAATAGGACAGAAGGATAGTAGGCACAGACGGTCTTATCGACCTGCTCGCGCGACCTCTGACCTTTCCCCAACCATCCCGGTGGCTGTATGCAAAAGCTAAACATCTTCCAAAAAATCTGCAATTCATCAAGTTTGCGTGATCGGCCTCATAAACGCATGCATAATTAAACGCTAACAATTTACTGTAACTCATACAGCAAACATGAATCTATCGAGTGATACACCTCGATTCATTTATCTCTTATACAAACTCTAAGCTAACATTATGAAAATTTAAAAACATGTTTATTCATCTTTGATTTTTTATCAGCTAAAAGAAGTTACAATACTAACTCGTACTTTTCAACCCCTTCTCCTACTATATATATTAACAAAACATGATGATTCATTTTTAAATGAACCAACTTTAGTCCTTAGAAACATTTTTTAAGTTCATGTTTATTTCGTTTCAATTAAGAAAGGATAAAAAAAGGTAATTTTTATTGTTCCGAAGTTACTAGTGCTTGGTGTTGTTATCTTGTTTTTTTGCAGACACATCATTCTATTCAAATTTTATCATTGGTGTTTGATTATACTGTTAGTTTTACTAAGAAAAAATAAATCTATATAAATAAAAGAAAGGTTATTTTATTCAATAATATAACATCATTCTATTCAAATTTTATCATTGGTGTATGATTATACTGTTAGTTTTACTAAGAAAAAATAAATCTATATAAATAAAAGAAATATTTTGTTTGTACATTACTTAGAACTGACTCATTTCAAGTTATTATTACGTTTCACACTTTAGAGAAATCGAATCCACCCTTAGAAAAATTTCTGTCTGTCGGTTTGTCAGTATGTCCACAAAATTTGGTCTCAAGTACACTCAGTCACAGAGACTATTTCATTAGCTTTTACCCTACAATCTTTAATATATCCTTAAATTTCACCTATTGTATCTTAAAACATCAATTATATATAACTTGGTTTTGGGAAATAAATTTAAGTAAATACAAACAAGAGTCAGACAAGTACGGAAGGCTATCCATTACAGCTAGTTGTTTTCAGTTTTTACATGTTGGCCGCAAACACCACCTATGTTGGCCTTTTCTGTGATCGCAATTTATTCAAATTCGTTTGAAGGTTCCTAATTTAGTTATTTTTTTTTATAAAAATTTCATTTTTCTAAACTTAGTACACAGGGGCTAAAGTATTTTCTGAATGCTTAAAATGTGCTATAACACCAATTTTCAAACCTTGTAATTTCAATAAAAATGGATTTAGTTCATTTTGTCTCAAAACATGCTATTGGGGTATGGTTTCATTATAATCCATCAAATGGTGTGACCTCTGTCACACTCTCAAGCATTCAGAATAAATCAAAAGTAAAAATTTTACCTGTTATAGAAAAACTGGCCTTCACGGATATTGAAAAATTCCGCTGAATTTTTTCCGCTGATAATGCTTTTATCAGTTCATATTAATTTTAAAGTTTCAACACCCTGGAGATAGTAGTTTAGATGTTAAAGAAAGTTTTCTAAAAAACATTTTTAGGGTAATAAAAGTGACTTTTCCATCATGAAAAGTCATGGAAAAGGTGTTGGTTTGTTGTGAGCCCATAGACTTTTGGATATACACCCACCCAAACACACATACACTACACCCACTCAACCACCCACACACGCTCAGATACCATCCAGAAAACGTCAAAGAAGGATTTTGGGTCCTTAATAATTTCGAGATCGAATTTTTCATGACCATTATAATTTACTTATAACAAAGTAAAAATATAATAAAATCAGTTACTTACCCTAGATTTACCCTAAAAACCTAGTAGTCATCTTTTTAGTTTTAGTGTTACCAACACACAAACTTATACCACATTTTAGAGGTCTTAAAAAAAATACACTAAAATGAATAAGCTTCTATATTTTACTAGAAACTTAATGTTCTTATCTTGACTGGAGACAATAATAACAACTTAAAGATATACAAAAAGTTTATCTTTAGCGCAGCATTACCAACATAGGTACAAAAAATGACGAGTCTTTTAACTTACAAATTGCAATTATCTTACAATTAAAAATAGTAATAGAAAATATGAAAAGCATATTGGGTATTGTATTAGTTATTTAAAGTTCCATTAAAAGAGTTAATTTGATAAAATTTATTGGTATTTGTCTTTATAAATTTTTCTTTAATCTACTTCGTACGTAAAATAAAAAAAGGCATGAGAATTCTATCATTTGAGACTAAAAATAAGGAAAACCAAAAATCCCAAAATAATTTGAAATCTAATGTTAAAACCAATTTTGGAAGAATAGTATTCCCACTGGTTTTTGAACATTCATCACGTGAATTCATATCTCAAGCAAACATAGATGATTAAAATCATACACTATTGGATTGGATCCTTGGTTCCAGATGATTTTTTTTTCTATTCACTGTGAATTTACATTGTTTGATGAGACAATCGCTGATTTTTGTTAGTTGTCTGAGATTTGATTTTAGTGAGTCTGCCATTTTTCTTTGCAATGCGTACTAAATGGAATGGTTAATTGATGAAGGCTAATTATATTTATTTATTAGATCAGATTTTGAATAACTATGACTATTCAATTTAGATGTTGTGCATTTATATATCCTAGTCTAAAACTTCAAATCAATTTGATTAGATATACCAAAGGCATTATAAAGCAACAAAGCTCTTGTGAATAATTTAAGTTTCATTACATAATTTCGCGAAGTTTTTAACATGTTATAAAAGCATAACGATAATTATTTCAGCAAATATGAAATTCTAGGAATGCTGCATGTCTAATTATACATTTTTTTTTTTTAAGAATATTGAGCCAAACTTCATCTACTTCCAATATCAATTGTACAATATCAATGAAACCAATAAAGAAAATCTGGAGTGGCCTACACTCTACTTTACTATAAGTAACTTAATGTCAAATTTCTTGAGTATATAAAACATAACGTCTCATTTAAGCATAACGTAAACATCTAAATGGGATATGATTATTAGCCTGTCATTCCTGAGGTAGTACAGATAGTGATTGAAGGACATATCAATTTATAAGCTTATTTTTGTACATCACAAATAATTTATTATTTGCAAATAATTTCATTAGTATAACTACAGCAGTAATAACATTTTTGAAAAACCAAAGTGAACATTTCTTGAAACGAAATAGTATCCTACAAGAGAACATGGCTATTGTTCAAATAGCCAGTAGATTTCTTTCATTGTTTACTTGACATCCTTCTACATTGAATATTAATGTAAAATTTTCAAATTTGAAACAGTAAAATACCATTTTTTTCACTGAAAAACATCTTAAACAGCGAAGAAAATGTTGTTTTAATGTGATTTGTTAATTAAAGATGTACGATAATTACAGTTATTAATCTCTAAACGAAAGATTTATATTTTGAATTATCTTTTACATTTTGGTTTTTAACAGAATTATTATACTTGGAATTTTATGGCTTCTTAGTATTTAATAAGATCATTTTCCTTCCCCTTTGTCAAATAACATATATACGAATTTTTTTTTAATGAGTGTTATCATTTACCTGCACAATATTATTCCTCTTACATCTCTTATAAGTCAATAATATATTCTCATTTTTCCATTAGAAACATCAATTTTATCTCAGTGGATTCGCTCAAAAAATTTCTAAGTCAATGTAAACAATGTAAAAAAATACAAAAAATTCGACAAGTATAGCAGGTGATCTCTTAGTCTAGAATAAACAAACAGTTTTTATATCGTTATTGCTCTTTCCCGTAATTGAAACTTCATGATTTTTTTTTATGAATTGCTAATTTTTTGTTCCATTTTTGGTCAAATTTTCATTATTTTTTAACGAGCCGTTTAGCGTCAAAAAATCATTTTCTGAAAACACAAATCGTACTGTAACGCCCCTTTAGCGAAAGTAATTTCAAAAAAAAATATCTCAACTCATTTGCCATATAATGTTCTATTTGTAGGCATAGTTTCATTCTTGTCCGTCAAACAGTATGGCTTGTATCGCTCTCACAAGGTTTGAGATTGAATTATAAGTCAAAATTTTTACATTTTATTGAAAAAAAAAATATTTCCTGTTGTCTTAAAATTCTGAATATATTTTTCGTTTGTTGCATTTGTAACTTCAAAGATAATGTCAAAATTTCAAAACTCTAGGGTTATCAGTTTATGAGAAATAAATGTTTTAAAAAAAACGGTTTTTGGCAAAAAAAAAGTGACTTTCCCATCATGCATAATTCTTCCCAAACAATAGGGATCTTCGTCTAAATGGGGCCCATTTTTGTGTAAAATATCAACTTGATCCATCAAAGATTCTGGACCGTAGCGTGGTAACAAGCAATGCTAACACACGCACCCACCCACCCACCCACACACACACAGACATCATCGTAAAAACGTCATAAAACGACTTCTGGTACCTCAAAACATGTAATTCCGTCAAAATCTCGAGATCGAATTTTTTCACGATCACTATACTTTACTTATAGTAAAGTAAAAAACACAAAAAACAAAAATTTGCTACAAGTTTCAAAGTTTTTGCAGCACACTGATAGGAAGATTTCTAGCAGATATTTTTTAAGAATAAAAATTAGTAAGTGTAGACGTTTTTTATATAAACGAAAACCTTACAAAAGTATTAATTCGAATTATTAATTAAATAATAATTAATTGCTACTAAAATTAATTAATATTATTAATTGATTGGAAAAGAGTAATTCTTGTTATTAACCCATTATTTTCTATAATTGCCATCTGTAACTGCAAAATCAATGCTAAAAAGACTATATGAAAACAAATTTTCTACATAAACATGTTTATTTTCTAATGTTTTGTTTCTCACATATCAATAGAAGATATGAGTTGACATCTCATATTGAACAGAAAACTCAATAAGTAGGGTGTAATAAACTTTGAATCTATAAGTAACAGATTCAATGCGGATATGTAAATATCAATACGGATAGTCTGTCTGCATTGTTTGAGCAATTTTTATAGTAGTTGTTTCCTTTTTATTTAAATATATATTTAACGAGAAGATATTGCATTTTTGTTAACTGGTTACATTATTTTCTATTTATATAAATTATACAACAATAGTTTAATTATTAGTTATAAATAAAACAAAGGTTTTGTCTGTACATTACTTACAACTGACTTATTTCAAGTTTTCTTTACGTTTCATACATTAGAGAAACCTAATCCACCTTAGAAAAATTTCTGTGGGTTTGTCCGCAAAATTTTGTCACAAGTAAACTCAGCCACCATAAGAAATAGCAGTCTGAAACTTTGACAATAGATTTGTGTATGTCTAACATAAAATATATGCTCTAAATTCTAAATTTATTGGAAATTTAACGTAGAAACAAAGTCATTGATGTTTAAAGCAAAAACTTTTGTCGCAAGTAAACTCAGCCACCGTGAGACATAGCGAGCTGAAACTTTGAAACTAAATTTGTGCATCTCTAACTTAAAATATAGGCTCTAAACGGATTAAAAATTCAGGTTAGAAGCGAAGTTATGCACTTTTAAGCTGTATTTTGCTAACTTCAAAGACAGGTTTATTTTAAAAATATACAGGCGTATCAAGTAGGTATTCTTAGTTGATTTTAATTTCATTTGCGTATATAAATATGTTGCATATTTGATCTTATTGACAAGGTGCTTCCCAGAGTTCATGATCTACATCTATTCAAAATAAATGGCTTTGTGAACTAGCAATTCTCAACCCCTCCTAATGAACAGACAGGAAAAATCAACAAACAAGTTCTTAAACTATAACAAGCCAAAGACACTACTTATAAGTCAGTAAACAGAGTGATTAGTGATGAGGAAGCAGTTAATTATCTAATTGAATTTCTTGACTTCGTAACTGTTCCTGGACTGCCTGCTCCTGAGTATAAACTTAAAGTAAGAGCATCTTTCCTTAAATCAGGCTGCGATTTGATACCCGTGACAAATTTCATGTTACGAAAGTTGAGGGCCCCAAAAATGTGCAACGGGACATGACTCTGAGTTTGTGCTCTGCACAGATATGCATAGATATCATGACTGGGTGTGGAATGGGGAGTCTGAGTGTATACCACGCATACCATTGATTCCTAACCACTCAATTGATTGATTGATTTTCATTCAAACGATTGCAGTGTCCCGTCAGCCTCTGTTTCGTAATGATGGTAGCTAAGTAGTAAGGGGAAACTCATTTACTGCATGAACTGAAGTGAGTGAGACCAAGGTTTTTTCACATGATCAACTGTAGTTTGCTTTCTGAAGAGTCAGAGGTTCAAACTCTTTGTTATTCCATGAACCTGAAGGACAGGCAGCTAATGTGGTTTAACAGAAAAATTTGCTTAACACTGTATTAATAATATTTTCTACTATACTATAATTTCCAATGATATTTGAGAATACAATGTATAATCGAATTTTTGATTCCGTCTAGACGGGTACGTTTGCTAGTATAATATAGAAATAATAGTAATAGATTTTTATTATCTATGATATATTATAAATTGTATAATTCGGTAATATCCAGAGTTGTATAAACCCACTAGATCACGTAAGTTAAACAACACTGGACGTGATTACTATATCTATTATATTATACTTGGATGGGTAACTTCACATGCTGTTGGAAACAGCTAATGTAGTTTACATCTATCACAAACTGATAGAGTTTGCTAAAAAAATTGAATTTTTTTTTAATTCAAAGGTCTGCATTGAAATTCAGCAAAGTCGATAATAGTTTATTTGTAAACTTGTCCGCCTATTGACTGCTAAAAGCAAAATAATCTATGTTTTAAAACGAAGGTTCTAGAACACTATTATTCAAAATGTGAATGTATTCAGTTTTGAATTGCTGTGAAAACTTTTAACATATTACTTAATAATTAAAATGTTGTACTTTCCGTCATTATGATGGGTTTTAAAACACCTGTCCTGTATGAACAAAGGAACACTATACTGAACTTGGTATAGCAAAGTTAATCTCTTCCAATGTAAATAATATTTCTCTACTTTGAGAATTACTTAAGATGGAGAAATATTACCTTACGTTTATAATTACCTAAAGGTAATATTTCCTTCCTACATAGAGTCATGTAGGACCTAGGATCAGCTGAAGTCTTTATCTAATACAATTTAGATAAAGTTCGTAATATTTTTTAAAGCTTATGTTACTCTGTCAGAAGATAATATTTCCGGTTTTATATTCTTCAAATTTTTATAAACAGAATAATGCAACAGAATATACATTACTGCTTGATTAGAAAATATGGTTTCATACGAATCACCTTACACTTTTTGTGACTGGTCTTTTGTGCTAATTTCACCACAATCTTTAAGGTAGTACTGTTCAGAAATATACTAAAACGTTTGAGCAACCATTAGAGCATTAGTTAAATTAAAACAGTTTTACTGCTCTGTAACTTTAAATAAGTTGGTATATTTTTTTCAAATAAAATATCACATTCAGGTAAACGACAAATGCAATGAGAGCTATTAATCTTTACAAATCTTTACAAAATAAAACAAGTATTCCTTACATACTGAATGTTGTAAAAAAAAATTAAAATTACTCAAAACATGAACTGACATGAAATCGTTAAGCTTCTAAGGTAAATAGTAAATATGTAAATACATATGTATTTATATATACATATTATTTATATAAGATTATATATATATAATATTATTTGTATATAGGAATTATTCAAAATGCTTAGGATTCATAATAAACTAGAGTAATATAGAAGAATTTCATTTAGTTAAGTTGACAGAAGAAGGTTATCAGTCTTCTCACGTCATGAATACTTCAGAGCCTCCATCTATTTCTTGTTCATTTATTTATTTTATAACTAATGAACGCAGTATAATAGTAATCCTCTCATTTTTTCTCTGTCATTACTAGATCCATAAAGCATAAAATTTTTTGAATGTAATATTTCTTATATAAACGTATAATTGAATTATGTAATAATGAAATTATTTTATCTCATTTAAATTGCCTTTATTTTAAATTTGATTTTTTAATAACATCTTAGTAGATTAGTGAAATACAATTCTCTAGAATTTAGCTTGCTGTAAAGACTAAATCAGTTAATTTAATACATTTTATTTTATAATAAAGTGCTTTAATATATGCTATAAAACTCGTTTATTGCAAATATAAACAGTTTTTAAGTTAATTCTTATTGGTTTGAAAGTCACGTTGGGCTCATAAACACGCCACTGTTCCACTTCCCTTCCTTACTAGATCCAGTAGACCGAAGCATCATTTCTCTTAGTTTATTGCGCTATTACAAACCCTTATTTTAAGTTCTTCACTTTCAATATTACTCAAAAAATGCTATTCTATAATCTTTACAGAGTGACCGAGAACTTAAAGTGATTTCACTACAATTTTATCCATACTAAACTATCCTAGTATATAACTGGACATGGGCCATTTAAATGAATGCCTGTACAAGTTAAAAATAGCTTCTAGTCTATCATGTACATGTAACGTAGAGACACCCCAATCTCCTGGGCATTTGCTGTAGGACCATGATCACTTGGTTATCTGAAGGATCCACAAAGACTGGCACTTATTCGGAAAGTTTTACTCAATGGAGAGGCCTGTTAAATATACCTTATTATTTACTAAACAATATTATAAATAGATGTAAACATTTTATACAACAATTAATCTTAAAAATACGTTATTTGCAAGAGATTTCAAATATACAGTATCTGATTCAACTTTATATATATATATCGTACGTCCAGTGATAACCGCTATCTTCAAAGCCTTGTTTAGTTGTAAACTTTCTGTGACATTCTTTTATTCGATTTCTGTGATTTTAATCTAAAAATTTGGAAAATGTAAGACTAATCTGATGATGACTAAAGAATAGTCGAAAGCTAGTTTTTATAAGTAAGTCTTGTAAGTTATGTCAAATTCTTTATCTGTGATGTTTTCAATATGATTCAGTTCGAAGTGATTCAGCTGTCTTAAAATTGTCCATATTTATTAAAGTATTTCAAAAAAGTGTCTCAATGTTCTTTGGGCAACTTATTTGGGAATTACCACCTTGTATTCGTAAGACTGTCAGGAGACTGGAACCGCTTAGTTTGAAAGTCGTTAATGCCGAAGCTGCGGTACATTTCAACAATATATATATATATATATTATATATATATATATATATAAAGATTTCACATAAACACGTGAAATAACAATCAATGATCAAACCACAATAAGAAAATGGGAAAACAAGACTAAGACCTTTCAACCGTAACAAGCGGTCTTCGTCAGAGTCAAAACCCAACTGCTTATTGTGGTTTATTCACAATTTATGGGTCAAAAGCCCATTTTCTGATTGTGGTTTGATTATTGATATATATATATATATATATATATATATATATATATATATATATATAATCAATAACATTGAGTTAACACGACAAAAATGTTTATTTTATAAAAAAAATAATTGTATTATTATATTGTACAAATAATAATTATTGTACAAAACGAATAATGAATGCATGTAATACAATGTGGAACCTGCAAAAAAAAATTGAAAAATCACTTTTTATTTTTCATTTTTATTAAGAAAATTAAGTATTATATAATACTTTCTTTAGCTTGTGTTAAAAATATCTGTGTTTCTAACTTTGTATAAGTTTGTATAATTATCTGTTTATTTCAGATCACTTTTGGTTATGTGAAATTTGAAAAAACAAAAGCATATGAAGCCATAAAAGTAACAAATTCATATTAAAATATTTGTTCCAGATTCAGTTAACTGTTTTTTTAAAAAAAATTTAAATCAAGATTAACAACAGATGTAAATCGTTTAAAGCAATAGTAATAAGAATAAAGCAATTTAAATATGTTTCAAGGAGAGTTTATCAATTTTTGTAATAACCTGCTCAGGTTGTTATAATGTTCTATACAAAGAGTCAACCAAAGTAGAAGATATGATGAAATAGGAAATGTTTTTAACAAATCGCTTATAAAGTAAGGATTGGATATGATATTATGACTGAGTAGTAACAGTTATGTGGGTAGTTCACCGGTTTTGTGGAAAAAATTTGACCTTTGAAGGCCAGCACGATTTTAGACTGAATCACTAATAAATATATTAACTATTAACGGTGGCGTGCCAACGCTATTGATAGCAACTTGCATTTATGCAATGTCACTGACATTGAGCCATTCATTCTGTTTCCTAAACCAAAGTAGTTTTTAAAATCAATTAACTAATAAGCACCTATTCAAAAGGAAACGTATATTTTGTCAAAAAAATTAAAAGTAAATAAACCTTCGCGAGCGTATATGAATAATTATATTATTTGAGAACCAAAAATATTTGGAATTCTGGTTGTAATGAAAAATAAAAAAAGATGGTTTGATGATGCAATAAGTTTTTTTTTGTAAACATGAAAATGATGAATATGTCAAAGAGAACTTGTCTCTGTAAGAAATATTGAAATACATATATGTTTACCTATAACATGTTTAAAAAGGAATATATCTTGATATTTTATCAATAATTAAAAAAAAATGAATTAATGAATATTGTAATATGAGAAGTGGTACGAAAATAATTGCCAGTAATGAGATAGGAGAGGAAAAGGAAAACGCTTGTTATCAGGAGAGTTTGGTGACTGATTATATATGGTACAGAACAGAATTGAGGAAATTAAAAAAAAAGGAAAATTATTGAAAAACAAAGTCAAACTATAGCAGATGGTAAGAGAATAATTAAAAAAATAATAAATATCCTTTAACAGGAAAAGTGTTCGAATAGCCAAAGATAGAAAATAAATTCATGAATAGAAGAAGATATGGAAAAGAGGAAAGAGATGGTTAAACAAGATTACAATATACGATAAGAAAGAAAAAAAATAAGTTATGGTATTTAAATGAAACTAAAAAGATGTATATATAAATATTTAGTAACACAAGCACAAAGAATGGTTTATATAACATTTAGATAACAACTATAAAAAATCAAGAGCAACAAATCGAATTCGGAAAAAAATAAATGAAATCTAACGAAATATAAAAGAACCTACTTAATATTAAGAACTATTACTGATAACTAGGTGGAATATAATATGCTAGAGTGGATCCTAGAATGAAGAACTATAGATTTGTTAGTCATTTTTATATTAAATATCAAATTACGTTCTATGTAATATTATAAAAAATATCACAATGTTCAAAAATGATAAAAACATTATAAATATTAAAATTTGTATTTAATCATCTGAATTTTGTATGATTAATCATTATGTTAACAAAATAAACTCGAATTAGGAGCTTTTTTAGTAACTATAGATCTGCTGACAACTTTTTTTTTTATAAATGGTTAATTTATATTTTTTAATTAATTAATTAGTTAATAAATAGTTAATTTAAGCATAGTAATTAGTTAATTATCATAGTTTATCCTTAAATACTTTTCTTTGTAACTGAGTATTGCTGGCTAGTTACATGTTCCGTAGAGATAATCATATTTGTCCCAACATGATAGGTTCAATCGAATCTTATCTGACGATGTGATTTGAAATTACCTCTCCTACAGCCAACAGTGTTATCCTGCTCTTAGAATTTCAGGTTAACCTCTCAACCCATCATTACATCAACTTCAGTAATATACGTAACATTACATACAGATGAGAATATCAACAAAAAACAGATCTTAATTTTTTGAAAGTTTTTAATTTATAGAGATCTACAGAACTCATTTTTCTTGTTTTCTTTATGCTGCCTGTGTGAGTGTGTAGCTTTTTACTAGATATGCAAAAAAAATTGACGATTCCAAATAAACTGAGAGCTATAAAATTTCTTTTATTTGAAGTTAAAAGAATGATCTTCTATAACCACAAACGCACAGCCCACATGTCACCAATTGCTCCATCTGTATATACATCGTATTTCACTTCAACTCTAGAGTTTATAAGGATGGATGAAAAAAACTTAGGATGATGCCAGTGTCTGAGCTCTACCTGTTTTTCTAGAAGATAGCCGTTAATTTTATTTTTCCTCCGTTTTTAATAGCATTGATGTTCATCAGCTTTTGAGGCATGATCTAGTTTCCTTTACATTTGATATTACACAAGCAGGATTATATAGGAGATTTTTATGTAACCATCTGCAAAACAGATGATTTTATAGTTTTGAAGATAAGATAATTTTAACAGAGAGTCATATTATATTCACATTGAGGAACCCTGGAGACATCTTCAGACACGGTAGTTGTTTTTTCTATGAATTTTGATGACTAAATGGCGGATCTTTTGTTGATGTAATACCATAATATTGTATTGCTTTTAATCTTAATGATAATGATAGATAGTGAGGCAGAAGGCCTCGCAAACAGGACACCAAAGAGTGGTTCTTTTCGTGAATTACAGTTTTTTCTTGGAGTCAGAAACAGGTACAGTGTAAATGACCTTACTGACTATGCTACGGAGGCACCTCTCGATATAAACTTTTCTATTATTTTTTTTTGATACTTAGACTACAATTGCATACATTTAGAAGTAATTTTGATTTCAGGGTTACTCCTTTAGCTTTTTTTATTATGTAGCGGAAATCGGGTGGACACCCATTGGTGGCACTCCGTAACTATGTTTAAGCTTTATGACGACAGAAAGTTACGTGGCCATTGCCGTTTTAGTCGTCTTTGGGGGTTTGTGGGGATTACTAGTTGGGAAAGATTTTGAGCAAGTGGTTTTGGATGAATTGAGAGTTTACTGTGGAATTTTTTTTGTAGCGGTCTTTTGCGTAGTCGAGAACGAAGGGGAGTTTAAGATCTCGGTGCAATGATTATATTTGGGATGTAAAATGGGAGATGCGAGAGTCTTCTGAGTATTTTTGATTGGATGGGTTGTATAAAACGAATATTTGAAGGTTTGGTAGAACCCCAAATTTCTATAGTATAAGCCCAAGAAGGCTTCAAGATTGTGTTGTATATGTGGAGTCTGTCTGTTAGTGTGAGTTTTGATTTTCTGTCTAAGAGTCTTATAAGGCGTTTGTAACGTCTGTTGGTCTCTGTTTGTTGCAGTCTTGTGTGTGGGTTCCATGTCATACGTGTGTCAAAGTGCAGTCCTACACTGCTGTAGCAGTCCTTGTTAATATGATTTGAAGTCTAGATTGGTGAAGAGTTTGTTTGTTGCTAAGCAAAGGTTGGCTTTGGTTGCAGGTTGAGTTGAAGATGGAGAAGGGCTAGAAGGTGCCTATGTACGCAGCGGCTGGGGGAGCGTCTTTAGCCAGTCGTCAAGCGAGGCGTAATATCCGCAAACAAAAGGCGTCCCAGGGTCCGGACGTCCACCAACAGTTCAAGCGGAAACTTGACCTCCTCCAAGCCCAGCATGGCCCAGCCCACTTTCTCAGAGACACCTCCTTCACTGACCTCCATTCCAGAGTCCCTTCCGCCTCCGACATCACTGAGGTACTCCCATTCCCTCTCCCATCACTTGTCAAAAGAAACATCTCGTGTTAAACCTATATTAATAACGTATCATACACGCCAGAATGCTTCAAGCACAGCACAAATCAAGTACTCTTATCTGCAAAACAACCTTACATTTGATCATTCATACTCGAAAATCTATTCAAATATTCTTTTTCGTTTAAATTTATGCTCCAGGAATGTAAGTCAATATATTCCCTTAAATATCTCAAACATTTACATAAATTTGAAGACTTCTATATCTACTTTTTGTTTTAATTACTAAAAAATAACAAGAATAAATTCATAACTGAAAACTTCCTATTTAAACGAACTCTAATACAACTTATTAGCTTTAAAAACACATTTATCAAACAAAGGAATGAACTAATTATAAATTCAACTCTAAAACCAAACTACTGAATTAAACTAAATGCTTTACATATTCACTAGCTAAGAACTACTTCTGTGATACCATATTAAAGGCGACTTTGATATGGGCTACTGTTATGGAAACGTCAAAAATCACAAGCCAAACAACCCATTGAGACTGATAATTAGCCAAACACCTTCTCCAACCTACAAACTGGCAAAAAGACTTAATGAAATTTTAACTACTCACGTACCTAAGGGCTACAGCATTTCGTCACCTGT
The DNA here is from genome assembly GCA_026182355.1 of Hermatobates lingyangjiaoensis. NCBI lineage: Eukaryota > Metazoa > Arthropoda > Insecta > Hemiptera > Hermatobatidae > Hermatobates > Hermatobates lingyangjiaoensis. The sequence goes on from JAPFBL010000062.1 coordinate 1,704,540, forward strand.
AGAATTCCTTCACTTGATTAAAGGTTCGGATGCCAAAGAACGGTGGTTTCCTTAGACGTAGAATCCCTATGAAACAAACATGAAAACTCAAACAAATATTTTTAATTTTATACTAAAAAGTTATGTAATTTATGAAGATAGAATCTGACCCAGAGTGAAAATCATAAATGTTGATCATAACGTCTTCAAAAGTGAGGTAAAACAAAGTTTAGTAAAAAAAAGGTCGTTAGTTCAACTGAGTACACTGAGATTTCACAGCACTGTATTCTTGAACTACACATCATATCTCCATGTACCTCCCAACTAATATCAGATCTAATCCATTGGTAAAACTAAATCATCTTGAGTTCATATTAATTCTGCTACAATTTTATACCGATTAAAAGAGCGATTAATATTGGAACACAGTGAGAAATGCAAGAAATACTTGCATTTTAAGATGGCTGTGATTCGATACCTGTCCTGAACATTCAACGTCTTGTAAGGTAAGACGGTGTTATACAATGGCAACTCAAAAGAATTTTAACTATCACTGGTTTATTCAAAACATACTAAAAAGTTATTATAAAATATTGTTAATTATTAAAATATTTTAAAATAATGATAAAGTTCTTTTCAAATTGTTTTTTAAATAAATATTACATTAATCAATAAAATTGAATCAAAATCAAGTAATATTAAAATAATTAGTAACAGTTTATGCTAATAGAACGATCTAGACCAGGGGTGCACAACCCGCGGCCCTCAAAAGAGTTAAATGCGGCCCTTGATAGTCGATTACATTAAATATAATCCGTTACTAAAACTTGTATTCTGCAGATCTTAGATTGTAGTTTAACTGTAATTTTTTGTGCAAAAAGTGAAAATCAAACAAGTATAAAACAGAAAACAGAAAATCTCTGTTCTATTCTCCGATTAGCGACAACTAGCTTCCAGCCGAATATAAATAAGTTATGTAACGAAAAACAACATCAAGCATCACATTAAATTTACTGGTAGCTAAGTAGCAATAAATATATATATTACACACTGTTTTTTTGCATTGTGTTTAGTTAGCTTTACTTTATTACGTTTTCTGTGAATGCATGTCCATATTCATATTGTTTTTGGACAGTAAAAATTATATATACGAGTTATGTATCTTGCGGCCCTCGGTGCTACTGAATTGACAATTATGGCCCTTATGACGAAAAAGGTTGGGCACCCCTGATCTAGACAAAACAGTGTTTTCAAAAGAACATAAGTATAATTTTAGTATTCGTAAACCCATAAGGTAGCTCAATTTTTGCAGACTCTGTATATCGCGGATTCTTTCAAAATTATAGTAAAAGTAATTGTATACCCCACAATTTTGCAGAATTTTCGTTTGTTAGACTTGAATTTTTTTTAATAAAATTTGATTTTTATAAGCTTACAACCTTATAAAAAACATCTTATAAACACTTTTAGGAAATATCCTCATAAAAAACTTTAAAACCTGATAAAAGAAGTAAAACCTATATTAAAACAATATTAACTTGAAATAAAACACGCTATAAATGAGATAAGCAGAAATTTTGAAATGAAAAACGAAACTTGGCTTGTTGAGCTGGTTGTAATTCACAGGTTTCAAATGACTTACTCTTAAACCATTAGTGCGACTTACGAAATGCAATCACAAAAAATAAAAACAAGTTAATCAATTTCTTCTATCCGAAAAAGACTTCCCTTTTAAAAAAATGATTTTTTTCGTAACCAAATTTCTCTTAACAAAAATATGTTGTCTAACTCAAATTGTGAAATGTCGTTAAGTTGAAAGAATATAAATAATATCAATTTTATTTTTGAAATAATGTAAGATATTTTTTTAAAATGTATTAAATTACAAAAATAGAAAAATCACACTGGAAAATATGTTTCAAACTGATAAGGATATATCTTTGTACTATTTTAAACATTCTAAAATGAGGTTAAAAACTTGATAATAATTACAGTAAAAAAAAGTAATAAGAAATAAATAATCATAAAACAAACAAAAAAAATAAATAAACAACCCAAACTAAATTACTAAAGTCATTCCATTGTTTTTTTTAATTATATTACAGTAAAATTGGTCTTTTATCTTATTTTTATTGATATTATTTTAAAATAGATTGAATGTATTTAAATTTATATTGACTGTTTTAGCTTAATTAATAATCTAAATTATAAAGTTTTAAACAATATTAATAAATTAATGATCTTTATTAATTTAATAAATTAATGAGTGAAGTAACAAAATTGTTTTAAATTCTCAACATTATGTAATATAGCAGTACAATTGCATAACTGATGTTTTGTCAAAAAGTTCAAATTTTTCTGAGCATTTTTATTGTTTTTTAAAAAAATAGGCATGATTAAATTTTATCATAGTAGTATTTTTCTAAGAACTATATTGTATTTAAAAACATCTATCATGCAATGTCATTTAGGTGGATCAAAATTAAATAGCCAGTCTTTTAAATTCACCAGGAACTAGGTACATCAACTCACCATACGTTTTGTTTTTAATGCTTATATTTCTTCCAAATTTTCGGTCGTCTTCGACCATCTTCAGGATGTAAAACGTATATACAATATCTTAAAAGCTATTGAACATTTTTTAAACACTTCGGTCGAACTCGATCAGTTCTTTATGTTTTGGAAAGTAGACTGTCATTGCAGCATTTTAACAAGAAAATTCTTCGACTTGATTGTTTTGGCTAACCTAAATTTTTATAGCCTCATAGAAAGCCATAACTATTTACCAAATATATAAATATTGATAACAGTATCAACGGTGAATTAGAAACAAAATAAAATTTTATCAGGTCTCATGAAAACAACACATCAAATTACATAAAAGGGTGACATATAATAAACTGATATAACTCACTTTTCTCGTCACCTCCTGTCAAAGACTGATAAATTAAATAGCTGTTGACAAGTGAGTAGAGAATCATATGGGAAAGAAGGGATAAAACTAAGATTAAGCGAAGACAATCCAAGCAAGAAAAAGAAATAGTACTGTATATAACAATAATAAAATACATGAAAAATATAAACAAATAAATAATTGTTTATTAATAAATTAATCAGGAATTGTGATTAGTAAATGATTTTAAACACCTTCTACGAGTATGGTTAATAATAGAGTCCGGTTAGATGATCTGGTACCTAGGAGTCAAATGCCTAATCTGAAATTCTTAAGGTAACATCAGAGTTAAATTAAGGGATCTGATGAAAATTTAAGGCAAAGTGAAATTAATGTTAACTGTGTTGAGATCTTTAATCATATACCTAACTCTATCATGTTACCTTAAGGACTTTAAAGGACGTTTAGTACCTTCTTCGGAACTCAATCGTTACCGACAGATTATTTTAAAATTATTTCTTTATTACGTTTAATGATTTATTTATTACTATACTTTTTATCATTTTAATATATGTTATTATTTATATGTTATATTATTTTTATTTTTTTTTTTTTAGTTTTGTCCTTTCTCTCTCTTGGTATTCTTGTTTCTCTCGTTAAATAACATGGCAGGTTGAGAAATGTTTAAATGGTTCTGATATTGTTTTTGTTTCCATGTTTTCTGTTGGTTATAAGTAAATGCATCGCGTAATCAAGGTAACTAAATTTATTATCTTCATATCAACTGTCTACAACAAATCAAAACAATTCAGGTTGATTCATTACATGTTGACGATACATGTCCTTACTTGGAACTGAAGTCGGAAATATTCTTTTCAGGACGCTTCTGAGCACATTCTCGCTTGCAACTTAAGGACCAAAGGAAACAAGAAACCATATAACTGTTAGAGAATAAGAATACGTTAGAACTATTTATAGGGCTAGATATATTTAGAGATATATATCGAGTATGAGGTGAGGAATGAGGTGTGGGGAGGACCAGGGCTGGTGTTCGGACGAAGCGATGGCGGGGGTCGGCTAAGCCATGCAAGCGGCCCTCTACATCCGGGAAAAGCAGAAGCAGCGGCAACAGAAGAAGTTCACGCGCAGAGGCGAGCTTCCCGCTCACCTAGCCACCAAGCAGATTCGGCCCTTCCCCTCTTACCCACCGCAGACATGGGTAGGTCTTCAAAAGGTCAGTGCCCCATCTGTTTCAGGTATTTGTCGGACAGGACTTGAAGGAGCGATCTTCTTTGAAGGCTTAAGCACACACACAACTGCCCACCACTAACACCACTGTCTTCCTTGTCCCGTATCAATTGTACCTCATCCGTTCAGAAGTCAATGTGATTAAGTCTAAAAAGCGAAAATAGACAAATACATGATCACATTATAACAACTCTATGAAGAATTTTAATTCAATATTTTGATTAAGAAGTCTTTAACTAACTTTAAAATGATGCTTCCCCCAACATCTCAGCAATCATTTGCTATATGCTACTCATCCATTTGGGTAAATAAAGAAAGTTATTCACTTAAAAAGGTTTTACATGTACGCGATTTTGAACATTTGTATTTTTCCCATGTCAAATTGACAGTAAAAATTAAATCCAAACGCCTCTGAAAATCGATTTTAATAATATACTTGAAATTTAATAAAGTTAAAAGGCTGTATTGTATTTTAACATGACAAAAACTAAAAGTTCAAAATTTTGTCAACACTTACTTCTTTTTTGAAGTAAGATGATACTACGTAGGAAATATTCATATAACCGGCGACACGTAGGCTATCAGATTTAATATACTGGTGTTTCTACTTTAATATCTAATTCAATGTTTTCTCCTTCAAAATTCTTAACATTAATGAGTTCCAAGTTCAAAATCGATCTCGTTCATACTGAATATTAAAAAATTAACTAAAAGTAAATACGACATTGTGGATAAATATGAATAAAAAAACTGTTTATGCAGTCAGAAATACCATAAGAAAATCAACTATATAATATAGTTGTTTCAAACAAATAGGCTAGCATTCTACAAAAGTACCGTCAAACTTTTGCTATACATAAACCTTGCCTTATTTTTGAAAAACTTATTCATTTTATTATTTGTTATTTTAAATTTGTTATTTGATAAAAAAAGTTATCTATTTTTTTACGTAATAATAGTGATATTATTACTAATACTAAAGAATTTGTGGCGTTTTTAATTATAATAGTAGTTTTTAAAAATTATTTATCTATTATATTGCTACTTTTTTCCCATGTGGAAGTGTCTAGATATTGAAAGTGGATAGAGGTTTTTTTTTAAATTATAACAGAAGTCCTATAAAAAGAACTTTAATAATTTAAAATAACATTAATAAGTAAATTAAACTCTAAATCATATTATATCTCATTAAGCTATTAACCTAGTATTAATTATGGATTGCAGCTTCTAATAATTGATTTCGCTTTATGGACTCCGTCACATTGGATTTTGACAGATATCATTTAGAGTGTTCTCGTAACTTCAAAGGCTGTGCTATCCGTGCTATTTTTCTTTTCTCAACTTATACTTGGATACAAATATCATGTGTAGTCATAGCAGTTATGATTAATATCTTTACACTCTATTGCGTGGAGCAGCCAAATGAAGGACTATTCATAACAAATATCTTTAACACTGCACCAACACATTTTTTTTTAAAAAAATAAGTACTTATAATGAACATTTTTTAATATATCTTATCAGAACATCAGTGGTTTTAAGCTATATAGATTTTTCAGATGGATGAACTTCAAGTAATTATATATTTTAACACTACCCAAAGCATGCAGCTGGTGAATTTTACAAAGGTCTCTCTCACTGATTTTTTATTATTGCTAAATCTTTTCTATTTCTATTTCACCATTTTATTACTTCACACTGTTTTTTCATTGACAAAACTCTTTTTGTATGTTTTGTACAGTTTTTGTTTTTCAACATTTTTTTAGTTTTATTTGCAGTGTATTTATTTCAAGCAATTATTTTCTACGCTTTGTTGGAGTATTGGCAGGAAAACATCTAAATTTTGACGCATTATTGATGTTCCGTAGTATGGTGAGAGAAATTCTTACAATCCTGTCATCACTATTACGAAACTTACAAAATACTATAAAACAGACAATTATACCTTAACACAAAACACATACGGCATGTACTCGTATTTGTAATAGTTTAAAGAGTGACGGAACAAGGGGGGATGGGTGGCCGGGAGGGGGCTGGAGGGGGCAGGGAGGGGTAGCTGCCCCGGGAAGGAGCATCACGAGGGCGCGAAGTAGCCCTCTAAAAAATAGAAAAATAAACAAATATCTGTCACACCCACTTAGATGGGTACCATTAATAAGGAAAGAGAGGTAAACAGACAATATTTTGTGAATATTTATTGATTTGTATTGAGAATTACTGAACAAGCCTTGTTCATTACTCTCTGTTGATCAAACATCCCGCTTCTGTATATTTTATCTTATGCAGATTATCAATACGCAGATGCCTGCGTGTAGTGTATGAATTTGAATCTTGGAATAAACATGCCAATACTAAATTAAAAAAATTAATGGTACTTATAACTTTGAAGTAAAACATTTAATAATGATAAAGAGGTGTTAATGCCCTTTACCCTTGTGTCGGCTACAACTTTCAGCCAGTCCTCACAGTAGTAAATAAATTCAGAGGACGAATGAGTGGGAGTGAGAGGAGTTGATAGGACAAGTGCATAATGACCTCCATAGACTGCGAAGAAGAATGGAATTGAAGGGGTTTCTACTATGGAGAGATAATTAAGCTGGAAGGGGCTGAATTATGCCGGCTATATTGACTGATAAGGGTGGGGGAGTCTGATAAGGAGAGCAGGCTACAGGTGCCATCGATCGCCCTGGCGCACTGCGCAGGCGCTTCCACCGCTCATCACCGCCTCGCCAATTAGGCTCTCTGATTCTCCAGTCATCTCGCAACGTCTTAGAACAACATCTTGCCCACAGTAATATAGATTAGACGAGTCTTTAAAACTGCCTCAAGCCAATTATTTTACAATTTAACAAAAGCAATTTAAAGTCTACGTTCCCTAACATTTAATGATTAACTACTTTAACCTGGAGGGTCTCTTGACATTAGGCCTTCTCATTTTAAAGCGTTCACAAAATGTAGGTCTCTGAAAAAGTAAAAATAAATACTAAATAATTAAAAGGGGTTTCTTAAATATCATCATTAAAGACTAATTTAGAATTTTTTTTATTTAACCATTAACTAATCCTTATCATAAAAATCTGTAGATTTTTTTAACACTACACAGTTGAGTAGCACTCAACTTTGCTATAAGTATAAAAATATTAAACTGCTTGACAACATAATGATTTTTGCCTCCTCAAAGGCTTTCACATTCAATCATAAATCACTGTTTTTACATTTTATTGCAAAAAAATTTGTTGATTTAAAATTTGAAAATTTCTTTTATTTATTCCTTTTCATAATAAATCATGAATGTGTACTTTATATGTTGACGGTCCGTTCCAAATTCTTATTGGGTAATAGTTGATAGTACACACAGATTTAGGGTTGCAAAGATATAATAGAGTACACAGCTCATACAAACACATTGCAGAAAACAAAAATTCAACATGGCGAAGTGCAGGGGAGGTTAATGAAAAGAAAGGTTCATTCCAGGTTGTGCAATTCAAGTAAAGGGATGTTTTAAATGTCCCACAACATTATATGCCTCTCTTAACGTCCTATCTATTTGTCCAACACGTTTAGTGGTATGTGAAATCAAATTTTTTTTATTAAACCTCTAAACACCATTTTTATTCCAGTCGATTCACTGAAAAAAAAATTAAGTTAATGTAAATAAGTGAAAAAAAAATTACAAGTATAGAAGTTGATTCATTAGTGGGTGAATATTCAGTTTTTATAGCTTTATTAATCTTTGGGGTAGTTGAGAATTACCCATTTTTTTAGTAATTGATGATTTTCTGTTCAATTTTTTGGCAAAATTTCATAGGTTTTTAATGAGAAATTTGTCGTTAAAAAAAAGATTTTCTGAAAACATAAAATTGACGCTAACTCCTGGTTAATGTAATTTTGAAAATAATTACCTCAACAATTCCCGACATAATGTTCTACTTTTAAATATGTTTTCAATTTGATCCGTCAAACAATATTGCTTGTAACCTCTTCATAAGCTTTCAAATTGAAACATAAGTCACATTTTTTACATTTTATCGTTAAAAACAAATATTTTTTCAGTTATTGCTTTCGTAGCTTCTATGATTATGCTAAACTTTCAAAACTTTATATTTAGTAGTTTAGAAAAAAAAAAAGTTGTTCAAAAACATATTTTGGCAAAAATTTCCTCGCCATTTAATTACTCCCAAATAATAGAGCACATTTACACTATGAGACCCATTTTTGTGTAAAATATTAATTTGATGTATGGAAGATTGCGTGGCTAAAATCTTTTGAATACATACCCACTCAGCTGCTCACACACAGATATCATCAAAAAAAAACCTCATAAAAGGCCTTTGAGATCTGAAAACATATAAATCCGTTAGAATCTAAAGATTGCATTTTTTTGTTAACACTATACTTAGTTATAGTAAATTAAAATGGGGAAGACTAGACGTGAAGCAGCTTATTAATGAAGGTCAAGAAGATCCATAACTACATAAGATTTAATCTTCAGTCCAGAATCGCTATTCGTAACCAGAGAACTTCAAGAACTTTGATACATAGACAAAACCGTTATTCCATTCAATAAAATTGATCGAACCTGTTAGACTACATTATAGATGATGGTTGTCATTTACAAATGGCACTACTCGTAGTAATCGAAGAAGTATCTTTGGTTATGACACAAGTTACGGTTTTTTTTTTAAGTCTTATTGATTGGTCAAAATTGTTTTCTTTAAGTTTGTTCTCATCATCTACACTTTCAGACGTTCCTCTTTAGTGCTCTTCTAAAGAGAAAACTAGTACAACCTATTTGTTAATTCGTAACAACTATTCCATTCTCACTCAAGCCTTTTAAATTATGAATGTATCAAGAGCACCGTTAATAAATTGTCTATTGTGAACTTTAAGTTTGATTTTTTTCATTATTGTGAAGAAAATATATTCATTTTTATGGTATTTATCTAATTGTTATTTAGGGCTAACAGGGTAGCTCTTTTATTTATTCATATTTTGAATCTTATGTAACACATATGCTATTAATTGCTTGACTTCTTTGTTATTAAGTTTTCTCTATTCTTTTCTCTTTTTAGTCCTTACTTTTTTATGTCAAATCTAATTAACTGGTATTTTAAGTCCTTCTTTGTTCAATATATTTTTTTTTTTTGAGAAAAAATCATGACGTGAAATTTATCTAATATAATAGATTGGTTTTAAAGATATCAATTTCCTATTATAGGTACATATTCTATCTGAACTATCTATTTCAGTTCCACGTTGTCCATGATTTTTGGCAGTTTTACAGCTTTGAGGATATTTCTAAAGAATCAAATACATTAGACAGCGTAATATGATAACGTTAAGTACAGGTGAAAAGATGGTGAATGAACACAAATACATTAGACAGCGTAATATGATAACGTTAAGTACAGGTGAATAAGATACAGGTGAAAAGATGGTGAATGAACACAAATACATTAGACAGCGTAATATGATAATGTTAAGTACAGGTGAAAAGATGGTGAATGAACACAAATACATTAGACAGCGTAATATGATAACGTTAAGTACAGGTGAAAAGATGGTGAATGAACACAAATACATTAGACAGCGTAATATGATAATGTTAAGTACAGGTGAAAAGATGGTGAATGAACACAAATACATTAGACAGCGTAATATGATAACGTTAAGTACAGGTGAAAAGATGGTGAATGAACACAAATACATTAGACAGCGTAATATGATAATGTTAAGTACAGGTGAAAAGATGGTGAATGAACACAAATACATTAGACAGCGTAATATGATAACGTTAAGTACAGGTGAAAAGTTGGTGAATGAACACAAATACATTAGACAGCGTAATATGATAACGTTAAGTACAGGTGAAAAGATGGTGAATGAACACAAATACATTAGACAGCGTAATATGATAACGTTAAGTACAGGTGAAAAGATGGTGAATGAACACAAATACAATTTAGTCTCTATCCCAACTGAATTAAATTTTTTATTGGATGATAATTTTCTGATGTAAATATTAAAAATTAGGCCACCATTTATTGAGAGGTAAACATATTCACCAATATTGATTATCTGTTTCATCACATAATCCTGGCTTGATATCGCCAAGCTTAGTACTGACAACAACCCCATTGATTATTTGTTTATATTGTGTACTATTGATTATGTTCCTATATTTTGGTTTGGTTTTGTTCGTATAATTACTTTTTTCAAAGAAATATTTTTTAATACGTTTTATATTGGCATACAAAGTTCTTAAATAATAAGCTGCATTGATAATTTCATATCGCTTTCTACATTTGTTTTCTAAATCAGAATGTTTATTTTAGGCAATATTGTGAGAGAAATAGGAATGTAACACATTTCACCTTTGAAGAGCTATATTTATAGAGTCATTATTTATAGGAAAATAGAAAATAATTGTGGCAGAGTAAACATTTAGATGTAAATATTTCATTGTCATAAATATACTAGAGAAACGGTATAGTAGTGAACTGGCACTTTGCAAAGCAAATTACAGTCTGCTTTGTTCATTTATTCAGCAAGCACTCTTGATGTTTCATCCATTCTGTGGCTATAGCAGGGCTGTACAGACGGACCTCTTAGGGACGACTCCGACTCCAACTCCTCTATTTTCTAACATTCGACTCCGACTCCGACTCCAGTTTCGACTCCAGCTATTCTTTTTATTATTAAAAAACAGATGACAAATGGATAATAATAATTAGTTCTTTGTATTAATAATGATATTATGATTAGCAATTTGTAAAAAAAAAATTGTGAAATTTCAATTACCGCAAAGAGCAATAAAACTATAATAACTGAATATTTAGCCCGGAGTAATGGATCACCTACTATACTTCTCGGATTTGTTTAAATTTACTTACATTGTTTTCACTGACTTACACATTTTTTCAACAGAATAGACTGAAATATAACTGATCTTTAAAGATTTAATGAAATCATTTCAAATAACTTAATATGAAATGTAAGAACAATAATATTTTACATTTAAAACATCTATGCCAATCAAGCGTATAATTTCTATGCTTTCCATGGTATGACAGATTTGTCTAACAGAATACTCTGTGTTGCACCCTTGAACAAAACTTAATACCAGATGCATATTTTCTCGTATTTTCTAATAGTATTATCTTTGGATAATATTGTAGTATGAGGAATGGATTCTATGTTCAATATTACAAAACAGATATAAATTTTAACCTAAATTCTTGGTAGTATTTTTACTTTACCATGAGTATAGTGATCGTAAAAAATTCGATCTCGATATTTTGACAGAATTACATGTTCTGAGGTCCCAGAAATCGTTTAATGAAGTTTTGAAGTTTTTTTGATGATGTCTGTGTGGGTGGATGGGTGGGTGAGTATCTATCCATAGTTTGTGGCCACGCTACGGTCCATAATCTTGGATGATTCTGATTTGTCAAACTGATAATTTACACAAAAACGTGCCTCATATTGTGGATGTGCCCTATTATTTAGGAACAATTATGGATGACGGGAAAGCCCCTTTTTTTGAGAAAAACTTGTTCTTAGAGTAGATTTTTTCCGTAAACTACTGCTTCTAGAGTCTGCAAATTTTGTCATCATCATTGAGGCTACAAAATCAACAAATGAAAAATATCCTCAAATTTTTAAAACAACAGAAAATATTTTTTCCAATAAAATGTAATTATTTGACTTGTAATTCAATCTGAAAGCATCGATACAAATCATACTGTTTAACGGATCAAAATGAAACTATACCAATAAATAGAACTTTATGTGGAGGATGAGTTGAGATAATCTTTTCCAAAATTACATTATGTAAAGAGCCGTTAGAGTACATTTACTATTTTCAGAAAATGTGTCGACACTAAACGGCTCATTAAAAAGCATGAAATTTTGACCAAAAATTATCAATTTTTAAAAAAAAAATTCATGAAATTTCAAGTATGCCAAAGAGCAATAAAGCTATAAAAACTCAATGTTTATTCTAGACTAATGGTTTACTTGCTATACTTGTCATATTTGTTTACATATATTTACACTGTTTACATTGACTTAGAAATTGTTTGAGTGAATCCAATTAAAGAAAATGATGTTTAGAGGTCTAATAAAAAATTGTTAATTGTTAAAATTGTTAATTGTTAAAAATACTAATAGTTTAGTATTTAATATGAGAGGTGAAAGAATAAACTGCCTCCATGTAAAAAATCAAAACCAATCAAACATATAATTTCTGATGTTTTACATGGTATGATGGATTCGTCTAACAAAATGCTCTAATCAATTTATATGCTGCACCCTTGAACAAAACATAATATCAGATGTAGATTTTCTTTTGTTTATGAATCATATTATCTTTGGGTAATATTGAAGAGTAAGGAATAGAATTTTTCGTTTCATAGAAGAGCGCTATGTTGTTTACTATGTCCGGTTTTTTATTTATTCTGGTCTAAGAGTTCATATTTATTCGTCTTAAAAATTTTATACTTCCAGCTATAATGGTTGTAAATTGAACTGAAAGCCATCTTTGAATTTGATTTGACTATGATTCTGATTAATTACTGATACATTTTTTCTCAATATATATGTACAGCAAATTTCTAAAAGAGTACGTCACGCAGGCAATGCTAACACTCGCTCCAGTTAATTGAATTTTTATTATTTCTGATAATGGAAAAGCACAGTGACTTTATAAAGAAAAACTAGCTTCAAATAAAATTCCGAGTATGATAAATTTATAAAAGATCAAAATATATAACACAATTACAAATTGAAAACGTTCTTTGAAGAATAATACAATTATCCTACGTATAGTCCAGAGATTGAAAATTGATAGAAACACTGTCAGAGACTCTTATATTGTTGGAAAATTGTTGAATTCATTTCAAAGCAACATGAAATTGATTTATTGGTGTTCTTGATAGGTATGGCCTGCCAATTATTTTTATAACAATGTTCCGTAGATACAAGATACATACTAAGATATATATATATATATATATGAAAATATATATTATTTTGAGGTTTTATGTAATTTTCATTAATTTTTAAACATCTAACATTAACAAAAATGTCATTAAATTGTATGTATAGTGTTATTATTAGAACGTTATTGTTATATCTACTATGCAGAATAGGAATAGAAATACATTAAGATGTTTGTTATTCTAATTTATTTACTAGCTTAAATAATGACATTCTTCCGCATTGAAATTTTTAAATAGTGATAATAATCAATTATAAAAAGTTTTAGAGAATAAGATGCAATGATTTTGGGCACCACTATATTAGATAACAGATTGGACTTTAAAACAGTGATTTAATTAGAGAAGGAATAATGAAAGAAATGTTCAAATTTCTAGAACCACAGAACAGATATTTTTTTCAATATAATGCAAAATTTCTGACTTTTGAAAGTTTTGAGTCGACAAAAATCATTATATTGTAAACCAGTCTGATATTTTTTCACTTATAGTAACATGAAGGGTAGGCCACTCCAAATTTTTTGTTAAATGTTTTGGACATTATTTAAACAAAATAAAAATATTTTAAGGTCTTCAAACCTCAAAATAATAAACCAAACGAAAACTTTGGTTTAATTATTCAATGCAGAAGGTCGAACAAAATCCATGTTCTCCTGTAACGATTGTTTCGTAATACCGGTTTTTTTTCTTTTTCTTTACAAAAGTATTATTATTACTGCTATCAAGGGTATTATATGTTTCAGTGGTTCAATCACTATCTGTGAATGAAAGACTAATAAACATCTCCTATTTAGGTATTTAAATTATGTATAAATAGGATATATAACCAAGAAGCTTGATATTATATTTACTTATATTAAATTTGAGTGTAGGTCTCTGCAGATATTTAATTATTATTCTTCTGAAACACTGAACAGGCAAGGCCACAAATTTTGTATTAAACGAAACATTTTGTGTTGTACAATCAAATGACCAATGTCCTTCTCCGAAGGGATAAATTCCTACCTGGACTAATTAATCATGTTTTATCATCTTATGTTTGTTTCGTGTACATATACAAGTAATTTAAATATTTAAGGAGTAGGAGTTGGAGTCGGCTGATCTCTCCCGACTCCGACTCCGACTCCTTAAGGTCGAAAATATGCCCGAATCCGACTCCGACTCCACAGCCCTAGTCTACAGCATTGCAGATATCACCTAGGCCTAAGCAGGGAGAAGGTGCGCATCTGTTTATGTCTACTACTTTGCAAGCATAAACATTTGGTGATACTTCTTACAATTTAGAAATTTACATAGTGGACATTACAAGATCTTCCCTTTCAAGAAAACTTTACGCCTTTTATTTTGATTTCTACTAGTAGAATGTAATTTGCTGCTTAAATACCAACCAAATGAAGAACTTCGATATCAAAACTAAATTATTGAGGATTAGGGTAGTAATCTGTTGTGTAGTTAGTGAAAAGTAACTAAATGTTTGCTAGTTTACTTCCTACTCCTGTATGTATAATTTGATCATACAGCTTAGGATTATATCCTAAATAAAATAATAGGATAAACATAAAAATTTGTATGAAAACCTTCTTGCTCTTTGGGTGGATCAAGACAAGTAACATTTGTAACTCCATACTTGTTGCAAATGTAGCCAATCATACGATATCGTAAAAAAAATTAATAGTTAAATGTAAAATAACCAACCATAAAGAATAAGGTTGTCAAGTGTGACTTCTTGCTTAAAAAGTCACACTTGAGGTGACTTTAGTCTGTGTGACAAGTTTTACTCTGAAGGTGTTTTACTCTTAAAGTTGACTTTAGTTTTACTCTGAGGTGTATAAAGCATATGTACCAGCAGACAATTTGAATACTACTGAGAAAAATGTCCAGTACTGAAATATACTCCCCAAATATGTATGTAATAACATGCTCTCCTCAAAAATTAGTAGATTCAAATCTCGTAAATGTAGTACCTTTTGTATAAATATATAGGATCAATACTCTGATAACGGTCAAATCGATACAACCAGATATTTTTTCTGATTTGATTCTTAACATAGTAACCATAAACATATAGATTATTACATTTTGATTGATTTTTGTTTTTAGTTTCGTGTACAAGATAACGAATATATCTTTGATCTTCTTTTTACAATGCACTTGTGGAAAAATAATAACTAGAAGTAAAATTAACATATTTGGTTTAGAGAAAACTTTATAACATTCATTCTTCTTATGTTCTTGTTGAATTATATTAATTTTATACTCCATTATTATAAATAGCTTCTATTATATCAATTGTATAAATGTTCAATTATAGTATTATCGTTTTAACTTTTGTGGTACTAATGATGCTCTTCGTAATTAGTGTTTTCAACGTGCTCTATAAACTGAAGAGTTATTCATAAAGATAGGTTGAAAAGGTATGAGATTACACAAATCCTGTTATAGAAACTCGCTCACTAGAGTCTATCATAAGTATTTAATTGCTGCAGTGGTTGCCTTGTGGCTGAACCGCGGAGTAAGAATCACTGTCTATCGATTTAGCATTTGCACTCTGGTCTCTCTAACTAATTAATGTTCGACACCCTATTCAGAGAGGATTAAGAATAAACAAACCACTCTGTGTCTTGATGAGTGTGGCATTTTATTAAATGTTAATTACCTACTTTGTGTGTGATAATGCTCATGTACAAATGTATCAATATGTTTTAATATAAATTTACAAGGTACATATTAAAAGAAACAAAAAACAAATTAATTTATATAATAATAACTCGACCTCATTCTTCTGATTGAAAAGTGTTTGATTATTGTTTTTACTCAGACTGTTTTTATAACAGTCTGTATTAGTTATGCAAAAACCTGCACAAATATGACTGGATATATCACATTTGAAAACCTAAATGTAATGTGTTATCAACTATATATATTAGTTCTGATACACTAGCTTCTAACAAGTTCAAAATGCTGTCAGAAGCTCCTTCGATGTCCAAGAAACAGCCCAGAGTGAATGCTATAATACTTAGGAAGTTTTTTGATATGAAGATGCTTATTGACTAAAAACTTCTTATATTTGTAATATAAAATCTAATAGTGTTCATATGCAGTGTAATATACATATCAATATTAATGAATGGTTGATTGCTCATATGTAATGTAAAATCACGTAAAACGTTATGGGATAAATAGAATCAATCTATACCCTGATAACTGGTCAAATCGGCACAACCAGCTATTTTTCTTTATTTAATTCTTGACATAGAATCCATAAAAAAATAGATTTTAATTTCAATGGATTTTTGTTTTCAGCTCCGTGAACACGATAACATATATATCTTTGATATTCTTTTTACAAAGCACTTGTATAAAAATAATAACAGACAAGTAACATTTGTGTATTTAGTTTAGACAAATCTTTATAAAATTCATTCTTCGTATGTTCTCGTTGAATTATGAATTTCATACTCCATTATTGTAAAGTGCTTCTATTATATTAATCGTATACATTTTCAATTATAGTATTGTAGTGTTATATTTTGTGATACTAATGATGTTCTTCCTAATTAGTGTTTTCAACGCGCATGAACTGGTAATCAACCACTTCAATAGCACCGAGAAAATAATATCAAAGGTGTGAATTTTGACTTTAGTTCTACAGCCATGATTGCACAAACAAAAATTTTATCCACGTCATCAAATTCGAAGCTACTTCATCCGGCTTCTGTAGACTCAAGAAGATAGTCAGTGGAAGCCCTATACACGGCTCTCATCCAATTAAGGATATCATTTGATTTGATATCCTCTTTTATTAGAAGTTCAACTAGAACTATTGGTTTTGGCCGTAGACCTGTTGTAATCTTTCAAACGGAGAAAATATGTATGAGTATTTGCACTTTTATGTTACGTTTTATGTGATTTTACATTACATATGATTAATCAATCATTCATTAACATTGATATGAATATTACTGACACTACAGGTGACAACAATTCGGTTTTATGTTACATACATTAGTAGTATTAGTCAATAAGCATCTTCATATCAAAGAATTTAAATATCACAAACAACTTCTTAAGTGTTATAGAATTCACTATGGGCTCTTGCTTCGATATTGAAGGGGTTTTGACAGCATTCTGATCTTGTTAGAAACCAGTGTATCAGAGCTAATATATATATATATATATATTATAGGTTTTAAGTCGAGGGCTATAGAATAGATCACAACAGTCCAACTCAAGACTAATTGGTGTAGAGCATATAGCATGTAGCTCAGCTGGAATTATGACCCCTAGAGGTTACCCTCAGAGAGGTGTGTTGTCGCTCTTGTTGTAGTTATTACTCGTGAATAACGTTCTGGATTCTCTAAGTAATCAATGTTTTGTTATGCAAGTATACGGGACATTATTCTTATTATAGGAACAATAACATAGGTGGTACTGCCTTTGAGAATATAAGTCATGCTCTCTAAATCGTCAATGTACGGGTATAGGAAGAAGGTTTGGATATAAACCCAAGCAAAAAAGTCATTATTATTTTCTAAAGAAGAAATAAAGTAGATCCCAAGAACTTTTTATTGAAATTACTAAACTAGAATTTTTGGATGTACTTAAATAACTATTAAAATGAAAGATTTAACTGGAAATGCCATGAAACAGTTCCAGGTTCAGGCCTCCCCCCCCCCCCCCCAACAAAATTTAATAATAATCTTGATATATCAGCTTTTTCTACGTGAACGATTTTAATTAGTTATACATTCTAGAAATGCCAGAGTGAAGATGTAACGAAAAATTATCATACAAAAAATACATATTATTTCAATTCTGAGAAAATTAAAACGGTAAGTGTTATTTGAACTTCAGAATCATCAAACAGATTTTAAAAATTTTAACTTTATTAGAAGACTGGACTACCCGTGACTCCTTTTCCACTCAGTGTTAAGAAATTAGAGCAACAGTTAATAATATACATTCACTGAATGTGATTGATTGGAACAGCTGTTATTACAACCAACTAGTTATAAAGTCATGAAAACAAAGATTCTTATAAGGTCTAAGTATTTGATATAGTATTCTTTACATGAGTCAAGTCATATACCCAAGTATATTTGATAAAAAAAAATTATTTAAAAGAAAAAAAAATCATTTATTTTATTACATAAATACATGAAACATCAATGAAGGTATATATATGATCAAGTATATTTAAAAAAAAAACAAAATTTGTAAATCAAAATATTCCATTTATCTTCCCCAACGTAAAATAACATTAATGAAAATAATGGTTCTTTATAATATTACCTTAGAACATTTGTATCTCAGCTAACATTTGTGTTCAAGTTGATATTTCTAAAATTATTCATTTTAAACCTGTAATGTAATAGTTTATTATATACAATCGGATTTTCATATATATTGCTTATATATAAACGGAATAATCTGTTTATTGCTTAAAATCCTAATACAATTATTAAACCAAAACGTTGGCTTTCAAAGTTTGATTTGAACCTGAAAAACTGACCGATTCCTGATAAATACAATTTTATATATTTATATATATAACAAAAATTAACAGTAAATACGTGAAATAAAAAAAAATCGTCAAAACAACAATAATATTTCCAAAACTGGGACTGAGATCTTTAGTAGAAAAACTCGTCAGGTTTATTCTATATCATAAAAGAGATTTTACATCTGGAGTTATTAATTTTACTTGACTTATGTTGAGAGAATTTATTTTTCATTCTTCTTCATTTTTCATGCCATTGTTTGTTAAGTAATATATTACTCACAGATTTCTTTAATATTTATTTGAATGATCCGGCATAAACTGAAATTAACACGTATTCCAATTTCTCCTCTATGCAAATATTCAAACAGGAAAAATCAGAGTTTTATAAGTATATAGATAGATTTTAAAATATTCTAACAGTGACAATGGTTGTAGTTTCAAATTGTGGAAATTATTTCAAGATTCAATTGAATTCAATAAATTTTCACTATAAGTAATAAAATAATACAGGCTACTCAAAAATTAAAAAAAAAGTACATGAATAATTGATGAATTTATCAATAATTTAACTTATATTAAAGCAAATTGGTGAATTTTTTTAATTTTTAGTTTTATGTTTTGTACGTCTGTACTAACCATAATATTTAGTTTCTAGACAACATTTGATGATTGTGCAATCCACCTCAACAAAACTATCACCAAATGTATATGTTTTTAATAAATCCCGTCAGTTATTTTTACTTTATAAATTAATCGTAAAAGATATTGACCTAAACTTAACGTAGTTAAAGGACCTAATATTTACATAATTAATTATAAAACTGAGTAAACTAGTGTAAAATTTATATTAAAAAAATTAAAATTACCAAGAGAAATATGATTAAATTTTAATAGATAGAACTTCAGTTGTAAATGAAATGCTTAACTTCTAAAGAAGCAACTTTTAAATTCCTAAATGATATCCTCATTCTCAGTTTGTTGCATGTCTACCAATAATTAATAATTTAACACATACCGAATAAATCCACAAAGAATTGGGTACAATTAATTCAATGTAGAGGTTATACTCATTTAGAATTTATTATTACATTATTGGTCCTTATAGAATCTTTTAATCCATATATATATATATATATAATATATATATATATATATATATATATATATTATTATTTACTTGTAATTCACTAGTAGCTCAAAAATTAATCTACCTAATTCCATAACAAGAATAGGAAAACAATCTTGAAGAAAACTAATGAAACAAACTATATTTGACACTACACAAACACAAACTGGGTTAAAAAACTAAAGGGAAACAAGCTAAACAAGCAAACAAGGTAAACAGTAAACAATAAAACGAAACAATCAAAACATAAACCAAAAATTAATCCCGAGTTCTAGGACCTTCGAACCTAGAATAAAATTGGTTCGGAACTCTCCCATGTTGTGACCTGTCGAAGGCGAGAAGTGCTGGGGTGATTCAACTGTCTAACACGTGGGTGCACGCATGTAGTGCTGCTTTGACAGTTAAACGCTGCCACTATTTGAACTCCGCTAATTTATTTTGTTGTTAATTTTTGGTTTATGTTTTAATTGTTTCGTTTTATTGTTTACTGTTTACCTGATGATGGCCAATGTGGCCGAAATCTTGTTTCCCTTTAGTTTTTTAACCCAGTTTGTGTTTATGTAGTGTCAAATATAGTTTGTTTCATTAGTTTTCTTCAAGATTGTTTTCCTATTCTTGTTATGGAATTAGGTAGATTAATTTTTGTACTACCAGTGAATTACAAGAAAATAATAAGGCAAATAGAACATCTTTCTAAGAAGATATATATATATATATATATATATATTATATATATATATATATATATATATATTGATTTAGTGTATAGAAAATTGTTTAAAAATACTCAATAGAGTTTAGAAATACTCTTAAATACTTTTCTTAGTTTATAAAATACTATGTTAATTAATGGTTTAATCACATTTTTTTTATTTAATTAATATGGTAATTAACATAAAATATATCAATTAACGTAAAAATTGATTTTTTAATCTGATTCACCTGAAATTTTGCTTATATGTTACACAGCATCAGTATACATATATGTTAGGTTGTCCCAAAAGTTCATAAATAGGTGGGAGAATTGAATTTTATGCATTTTAATTGTTTTTTACGTTTATATTGTTTCTTGAAAAAACATGTAGTTTTCAAGAACTATATGTTTATCAAATGTAAATAACTTTTATCAAATGGTCCGACTTGGGGTAGATATAATGAAAAAAAAAACGGATTTTGGGGACTTATTAATTAGTAAGTTGGTAAAAATTAATGTTTTTTTTCATAAGGACCATCAAAATCAAAATGAAAAAAAATTATTACGTATCTGTTAAGAGATGAAAAATTTTTACTTCTATTGATTATAAATTTATCACATTTATCGTACTATATATCGTATATATTATACGATACTTGAGTATCATATCGTAAAATATAGTACATTCACATATCATAATACAATTATAATAAAAACTTATAGCTATATAAATGACACATACTACATACTATGTAACATACAGCCAAATTAATTTGACGAGTAAAGATAAAAAAATCACTGTCCTCTGTCTTTTGCAAACATTATGCAAAATCACGTATTAACTGCAATAATAACTTTAAAAATTGTTTACAGTTCATTGTACGTATCAATAGAAATGATCTAAAAAATAAGATGTATATCATTTGAAATTGTGGTGATATATTGCGTTTTTCAATGTACAAAATTCTTGAAAATATTTATAATATATTAAGTGAATTAAATAAAATGTAAATATTCTATCGTCAATAGAAACTTTATTATTATGTAATTTTGACAAAAACTGAATAGGTTGCTCTTATATAAGAAAGTATTATTGTTTTGGATTTCATTATGATTCGTCAAACAGTGGGACCAGAATCATCTTCACAATTTTTCAGCTTCAATATTACGTTACAGTTGTTCAATATTTATGTAATAAAATGATTAATTTGGATTCGGTTGAACCAAGAATTAGTTTCATAATAAAATAAAATATTAACTTTTAAAAGCTTGGAGGAGTGAAAAAAAAAAGGATTTAATATCTCATGCTGATCAATAGAATTGTTTCAATAGAATATATATATATATATATATGATTCGATGCGATGTTGACCAATGGGAGTAGAGTTACAGGTCCAAGCGTAAGGTCCCAGTTGCCCGCTGCTCAGCAAAAAGCCTTTGCGTTCTGCCAATAGGTATAGAGGTTGCACAGTCCCTCTGTGTTAAATGATGTTTGGCAGAAAACATTAGCCTCACTTTACAGTGAACTCCTGTTCCCTTTCTATTTTTGATTTTTGTGGTGGTTGGGTGTTGTTGTTGTTTACTATTTTCTGTTACGGATATTGCTGGATATTTAAATGATACTCTCGGTTGTTTACTGCGAAAAGCCGCCTTCATCTTCATGCCAACAGGGGTAGAGGTTTGCACAGTCCCTCTTGATTATTAAGAGATGTTGACACTGGAATCCAACTTCTTCTCGTAGAAACATCTTCAAGTTGTAGGTTTTGTATATTGTTCTCTTCGGTTTCTTAATGTTCATGTTTTTTTCTTCAGTTGAATGTTATTGCTGCTATTGATGGGTGGCTGGTAGGTGATGAAAAGTTCTGCAACTGTTTGACCTGGTGGTGTATTTGCGACATGTTTCAACCATTCTCTGGTTTATCTTCAGGCGAGGAAATGGCCCAGACGTTGGTCCTTATATACAGTTTTCTATGGGTTGTCCGGGGAATAGGAATATGATTCGATGCGATGTTGACCAATGGGAGTAGAGTTACAGGTCCAAGCGTAAGGTCCCAGTTGCCCGCTGCTCAGTTGCTGAGCAGCGGGCAACTGGGACCTTACGCTTGGACCTGTAACTCTACTCCCATTGGTCAACATCGCATCGAATCATATTCCTTTCCCCGGACAACCCATAGAAAATATATATATATATATATATATCAATGATCAAACCACAATAAGAAAATGGGAAAGCAAGACTAAGATCTTTCAACCGTAACAAGCGGTCTTCGTCAGAGTCAAAAACTCAACTGAACCCAACAACCCAAAAACTGAACTGACGAAGACCGCTTGTTACGGTTGAAAGATCTTAGTCTTGCTTTCCCATTTTCATATTGTGGTTTGATCATTGATTGTTATTTCACGTGTTTATGTGAAATCTTTTATATATATATATATATATATATATATATATATATATATAATTCAATAATTTATCAACCGTTGGATAGAATAGGTGTATAATAAAATCGGGATTCGGTCAATATAATTGACCGAATCCCGATTTTATTATACACCTATATATATATATCAATCATTAATAGAATATATAATATATATATATATATATATATATATATATATATATATATATCATCTCAAGAACGAAGAAATGCAACACACAGATAAAGAGACACACTTACAAACTCAAATTTTCGGATGATCTGTCTTCAGGAGAAAAGAGAATGAGCGACCAAGCACGCCGTAAACACAACGGCCGGAACACAATTCGGTTGTGTTTCCGTCGTGCTTGGTTGTCCATTTTCTTTTCTCCTGAAGAAGGATCATCCAAAAATTTGAGTTTGTAAGTGTGTCTCTTTCTCTGTGTGTTGTTTTTCTTCGTTTTTGAGCTGATTTGCATCCAGTTTGGATCGTTTTTTTTCGAATTTTTAGTGATATATATATATATATATATATTTGATAATGAATAATAATTATAATCATATTCATTATTTTGCAAATAATATAAATTAACTCTATCAAACGGTGTTGCGCATATCATGGCTACAACATTTTAAATACACTACAAAAGATTTTTTAAAAAAGACCTAAAAACGTGCAAATCCATTAAATTTTAAGTCAAATTTGTAATGATTACTGTACTTTACTTATAGTAATGTAAAACTACTACAATGTTATTATTAAAATAAGAAAAAAATTAAATGAATGTAAAATTTGAGGTTTGAGGTACGATTGCATAATAACATAATACGTATGTGGAAAGATTTTCTTGAGTTTCCAAAGCAACCCAACGTGACATATTCTGTCAAAAGCTTCTACCTCATCGAGAAAGACTGTAGACTTTTGCAAACGATTTTCTGATCAAGAGCCGAGGATATTACGTTAAAAATGCGATGGCATTGTTGAATCGTTGAATGTTGAGATCTAAACCCGAACTGGTGAGAAGGAATTATGTTTTGTGATTCTAAGATTGGATGAAATCTGCGAAGAATAATTTTTCAAATATTTTAGACATTGTAGGTAATAGGTTAATTGGGCAATATAAAGAGCATAAATGGTGTGGCTTGTGGCACTTTGGTATCATACGTACAACAGAAAATTGCCATAGGACAGGAAAGTAAGTAAGAGTTCAGTTGAATCATTATTTTTCCTGATCCTCTTTTGCAATTTCTTATGAATTTTACAGCCCCTGTAACTTGCTGAGTGTAAACCTTCACATAAAGCACATTTAGATTGTTTTCTGGTCGTCCTCTGACCTATGAAGTCCTTCACATTTTACACAATGGTGAACCGGATTGCAATAGGTCTTAGTGTGTCCGTAACGCTTACATCTCTTGAACTGCACTATTTCTCTTTTCTTATAGGGTTCTTCGACAATAAGTTTGCAGTGAAAAATTGCTTTAAATAAAAATATCTTTATTATTTTCTTTTGATTCTAAATCCATAAAGAATAAAGAAGTAGGCTGCTTTGTTACACCATAAAGAACATTCGTAACATGTCTTGCATTGTGATCCTTTTCTTTAAGTTTATCTTAAATAACTTCTATTGGTAATGAGTAGTGAATACTTCTTATCACTTATCGCTTAGTCTTGTTTGAGCTAAAATGTTTGTAATGGAACATTTTTTCCCCTGAAATAGCTGTAAATTTTGCGATATCAATCCGCTTCCTTAGGGTAGATCGCAACATCACTACTCCTAGATTTGCATGAGAATCAGGCCAGGCATTACCAGCAGGCCAGTAAGCGTATTGACAAGATCCGTAAAGTTGGTTACTGACTTTAAGAATATTGGAGGTGATGGAAGTAGTTTTGGTTTTGGCTCCTGGTTTGTCACATCATTATAAACTTATTATTTAACAAAAAGGCTGGTACTGGTGAGAAAAACTGGATGTTAGCTCTACTGGAAGATGGCTCTCTTACAGTGGTTGGATGTTCAGTGTAAAAAAACAGCCCGATTTGGTAAATATGTAGTAACTATTTTTCTTTACAAAAGTAGGCAAACACGTATTTTATTAAAAACGGAATCAGAAAAACTCAAAGTGTGCTAGCTAGTATGTCAAAATCTTAAAGCAAGGTCAATTTTATGTTAATCAACTTCAAAAATATAAAGACGTCATCTTTGATATGTATTATCCCAGAATATATAAGATATACTATATTTATATACTTACTTACGTACAATGCATACATTACAAACTGATGACAATAGTATCATACATATTTAAAAGTTCCAATTTATTTAAACAAATCTATTTGATAATTGAAAAAAGAATGAATTGTCCTTGTGCAAAGATCACATAAAATCAGTATGAGAAGACTGAAATTTACTCCCAAACTTCATTTATACCATAATAGATTCAAATACTTTCTAATTGTTCACATTAATATAACTAATTTAAAGTACCACACAACTTTTAAAAACTATAGTAAATCTGTTTGGCTTTAGTAGGTCTTAAAAACTTGCTCTCTTGCTATTAATTATTAACTACTACTATTTTTATTGCTCTTTTAATATAAAGAAATACAATGTGATCTCCAAAATTTTAAAATTGTTGAGTCAGTTTAACAAAAAAGAAATTATTTTCTGAATTTACAAAATGTCTCAAATTTAGTAAATTAAATATATTTAGTATAAATTATAGTAAGTAGTGAATTTAGTAAATTAAGTAAACCTTACGGAAGCTTTATATAATATCCGCTAATGCCAATTTTATTTTAATATGAACTGCATAATTTCAACTTCTTACGATTAGTAGTTTAGGAGAAAATGGTTTGAAAATTCATAATAACCAATAAAGTGTTTCCATGATGCAATATACCTAAACAGTACATATCTCATGTATACTCTAAGGGCCAATTTTGGGTATGACATCAGTTTTACCCATCAAACTGTTTTCATAAAATTTTGGATAAATACACACATATGCACAAATAACATCAAGAAATCTTCAGAAATAGACTCAACATACGAATATACCAAAACGTGTTATCTCATAAATCTGTCACAATATTGAAATCGAATTCTTTTATTACTTCATTAGTTATAGTGAAGCAAAAATATTGAAACATAATCAACATTAAGGTTCAAAATTCGTAATAATTCTAAAAATAATTTCAAATTAATCAGTTTAACTTAAAATGATTAGATTATCTATTATTTTTTAAAAAAAAATATTAAATTTATAAAAATGTTATTTAAAATAAATACAATGATCAAACCACAATATGAAATGGGAAAACAAGGCTAAGATCTTAGTAACAAGCGGTCTTTGTCAGAGTCAAAAACCCAACACAATTTCATATTGTGGTTTGATCATTGATTGTTATTTTACGTGTTTATGTGAAATCCTTTTTTAAAATTAATACGTATGTTTAATTGTTATTTGCGGAAGCTATTAATAAAAATTTTTTAAGCTCTCTTTTTTCCTTAACTTTATGATCTTTAGCTATGAAAACTCATATTTTAGTGAAAGAGAGGACTAAACATTTTTATAACGCAGTAAGTGTTAAATAAATATTACTAATATCAAAAATAAGAACCAAAACCATGAATACAAGGTATTTCTTGTATTCATTTTTATTTTCTCTAAAATTTGTTAAAATTAAATTTGAAAATATATAATAACATGTACTGTTTTAAATAAGAAAATTTGATCAAAAAAGGTATTTTGAGTAGTCAGAGAAAGCAAATGGATCAATTGCCCTTAATATATTTAATCATCTTAAATGTTTATTTAGATCAAATTATCTGAATTTTATTTATTGTCAATAAATTGATCATTTATCGTTACATTAATTATGGCTATGTAGCTTTCAACAAGTTTAAAGAATTCGTCACTTCTTTATAACTGATGTCTAAAATCACTGATGGTTGAATACCATAATGATAAGAGATGCAACCTTAATTCTAATGAGCAATCAATCATGCAAACCTATATTGTCTGATTTAATTAAAGAAATTAAACTAATTATTTTCTATTGGTTCATTCATTTGCTGAATTCATTCTGTATAAAGTCATCCCTGTGGGGTAATCATTCTTGGAAGTAATACATTTACTAGGGTGCTGCTCTCAGGGGAGAAATTCCTGACCGCTGTTTCCATCGATTTACTCCTTCAATCCACTAAAACCTTTTAATTCTTTTTGGGGATACTCTATCATTAGTGTTTGCAAGAAACGTCTAATTCATTATTTTGAATGCCTATACACAAATGTGTTTTAATATATTATTTTAAGTTCTTAATTTGAAATATAGAGGATTATCTTTACAAAAAGTATATAACTTTAATATACTTCCAACTTTGTGTAAACATCAAATTTAAATCTATTGTAGGATCTCACCTATTGTGAGGGTTACTTATTCCTCTCCGGTTTTTTCCTGATAACTAATCCTTAATCGAGATATCAACTACAGTAAGTGCCTTTTCTGATACAGGTCCTGTGATAAATTTCAGCTTTAATTAGTTGATCTTGATTGTAGATTTGTGTATATAATTCTATGGATACTCACGAAATCATCATATATCTACATAGGTCTGCGAAAGCAAAGATCTAATAATTAAATACGTATTTTTCCTATGATAGGATAGAGACTAGTTGTATTGTAGCATCATGTTTTTTGCTACATTTGTATGCATATATATATATACATACATTCAGATTTCATTGAATATGACTGAACATTTTCTGTCATACTCAATATGCCTAATATTCTTATATACATTATTATTTTATATTCCTTTATATTGTTTTCTATGTTTTGAAAGATAACTTTTGAGTTGCTTGAACATTGATTTGAATAAAATACGTACTTTTCACAACATAAATCTTATCTGTCGCAAATTGCGTATATTAGGCAAAATTTTGTAACTTTTAAAAGGATTAGAAAATAAGTTTTCTGACAAAAAAATATTTAGTAGAGTTTAATCGTCTGCATATATCAGAATGTTTGCCACTTATATATACGTTTCCCCAAGTTTAAAATCTTACATTACATATATAGAATGCCAAATTAAATTACTACTTACAAGAAGTTAATAAATGATATACAATTGTCAAGTAGGTCTTGTTGACTTTCAGTCACAGCTAGATAGAAAATAAAAATTTATTATTCTTAGTATACAATACTTACCCGACACGATGGTGTGTGTTTATACGTGTATATGAATGTATACACATATATAACAACATTTCACGATAAACATGTGAATTAAAAGTCAACATCTAAAACAGAGTAAGAAATCAAAAAAAAAGACTCAGATCGTTCAACTGAACCAAGCAATCTTCGTCAGAGTTCAACTGATATTGATAAAGACGAAGACTGCTTGTTCTGGATGAAAGTTCTAAGTATTTTTTTTTTATAATTTTTACAGCGGTTTAGACGTTGTCCTATACCTATAAACAGATGTGTGTGTATGAATGATGTGTATGTAATGATATGAATTTCTTCATATCATTATGATATTGGATAGTGATTCATATCTTCATTATTGGATAGTGTTCTTGTTATATTAAAGAGTAGCTGTAGCTTGAATTCATTGCTTGTCCCCAAAACTAATTGTAAAACAATTGCATTCTTCTTTTTGTTGAATTATCAGTAATTTTAAGAAGGACAAGAAAATATTTCATTGTTTAAGTGACGTTTATAGATTTCTATAGTAACTCGAAGATATATATAAATAAAAGAAAGGTTTTGTCTGTACATTAGATTGTTTCATACATTAGAGAAACGGAATCCACCCTTAGAAAAAATTTCACTCTGTTGGTTTGTCGATTTTGTATGCAAAATTTTGTCACAAGTAAACTCAACCAGCAGAAAACATAGCAAGCTGAGACTTTGATAGTAGATTTGTGTATCTCTAACTTAAAATCTAACCTTTGAATGGATTGAAAATTCGACGTAGAAGCGAAGTTATGGACTTTTAAGCTGTCTTTAGTTAATTTCACAGACATGTTAATTTTGAAAATAAACACTTTTTCTTCTTCTTGCAATTTTCAGGGTTAATATACGCAATCACCTTTTCGCCAACGTTTCATCTTTATTTTAAGACATCCTCAGGGCTATAAACTAACAAAAAACAATGGATATTTGTCATATCTACTTTACGATCATCATAACAAATACAAAAAACTTACTTACTCAAGGTTAGCTTCTAATACCGAACAATTGCGAACCTTCTAAACCGTTATCTGTCATTGCGGTTTTGTTGGTTCGGTATTATAAGCTAGCCTTGAGTAAGTAAGTTTTTTGAATTTGTTATGATGATTGTAAAGTATATATGACAAATATCCATTGTTTTTTGTTAGTTTATAGCCCAGAGGATGTCTTAAAATAAAGACGAAACGTTGGCGAAAAGGTGATGCGTATATTAACCCTGACCAAATTCCAAAGAGAAGAAGAAGTGTTTATTAGTAATTTGTAGTAAAAAAAAACAATTCATTATTTTGAAAATATACATGTATAGGTAGTAGGTATTGTTAGTTATTTCAATTTTATTTTCATTTAGGCTCCTAGCAAAAGATAATTGACAAGGCGTTTCCCGACGTTCAAGATCTGCCATCTGTTCAGAATAAATGTCTTCGTGAACGAGCAATTCTCAACACCCTACATATGAGCAGGCAAAAATAAATCAATAAACAAGTTCTTACGCTATATCAAGTGGAAGAAAGAACTTACAAGTCGGTAAAGAGAGCGATTAGTTATGAGAAAGCAGTTCATTATCCAACTAAATTACTTGACTTCATGACTGCTCCTGGACTGCCTGCTCATGAGTAAAAAGTTAAAGTAGTGGCACCAATTATGCGGCGATTTAGTAGCAGCAACAAATTCATGTTACGAAACTTGGGTGACCCAAAAATGTTCATTGGGGCTCTACTCTGAGTTCGTGCTCTGTACAGATACACCATAAAGGCAGACATCATGACTGGGTGTGGTATTGGGGAGTCTGTGTGTATACCACGCATACCATTCATTTCGAGCCACTATCCGTTTCCATTCAAACGATTGCAATGCCCCGTCAGCGTATGTTTCTCAATGACGGCAACTAAGTCGCAAAGGCAAAACTCTATCTACCGCAGGAATTGAAGTGAGTGAGACCAAGTTTTTCTCAGATGGTCAACTGTAGTTTGCTTTCTGAAGAGTCAGAAGTTCCAACTCTTTGTTCTTGTAGATAATGATATTTTCTACTATTATATAATTTCTAATGATAGTTTTGAAGACCATGTATCATCTCTAAATTTTTGATTAGTACCCGTCAAAGATAAAAATTGATTTCTGATATAAATACGTTTGAATAGATTTTTCATTTAAAATACTTCCTAATTAATAAATACGTGCCAAATAATAAAATGGTTTTGAATTTTTCTTTTTGTATTTGCTGATGTATGAATTTTTGTAAAAAAATATTAACATTACCGAGGTCACTTTTAAAAAACTTGGGAGTCTTGTTATTAGAGCTTTTAAATAATTATTTTTCAAGGGCACAAAATTAAATTTCTCTTTTGCCTATAACAGCTTTTAACAGTGAATACTGCTGGTGGATTGGTACTTGACTCAGTAAAGAGCAAACTTTTCAAGCTTGTCGCTAAAGTAGTTAACGTCCTCCCTCCACAAATCCATCCAGACTTCTAATTAATTTATAAATGCTATCCGTGTAGGCCAGCTTTTTTTTTTTTTTTTTTTCATTATAACAACTCAAAAATAAAGGGCAACAAATATCCAACATTTAATTATAATCTATTAAATAATATTTCTTTTTTAATAGACATGTCATTTTCAACAACTACCACAACCCAGTAAAATGAATTTGTTACAATAATAATAATTTGTTTCCTATTATATGAGTTTACTTAGAACTAGTACAAGCATTCTTTGTTCATATCAACCCAATAAACTTTAATTTTCATCAAGAGAAATGGACATTTTACACAAGACATTCCTCATGTTCAAAGTTTTGTGACTAATAACAAATACAAGACTCACAAAGTTTCATTGATCTAAACATCCTGTCAACAGTTCGTTTTTAAAGCAAAGAACTATATTTTTTAGAAAAATTATTATTTTTGCTTTGAAAAAAAAAATTGATGTTTTGGTGAAAGCCAAAAGTTATAATTAACTGCTATAGTTTTGCTGTTAAACTACTTAAATAACAAAATTACAATTTTTGTTTTAAAAACTTTAAAATTGTTTAATTAAACTTCACGAAATTTGGTTATATATGAAAGGTGAAAAATTAACTCTCCTCCTGCCCTTACTTGCCGGATTAGTCAAAACAAAATTTGGAGTAAGACGCTACACGACTTACAATTATCTCATTATAAACTTGTTAATCCCTCGCACGGGTGAACAAAACATGACAGGAATAATATTAATTGTACTGGATTTTTTTAATTAAAACACTGATATACCTATTCTGTCATTCTTATACTTGCGCATAAAGTTAAACATCAAGTGAATGGAAGGAAATTTCATTGAATTAAACTATTAAAAATATTAAATATAATGAAATAAATTAAATACAATTAATAATTAAATAAAGAAATAATACACATAGATTGTATAGAATTTATACAATAGATGTACCAATAAACAGTAAGTATATTCATACATACATATATAAATATACAATAATCAAACCAATGACAATATGAAATGGGGAAAACAGACTAAGATCTTTCAACCGTAACAAGCAGTCTTGGTCTTTTTTTCTCTATTTCTTATCGCGGTTTGATCATTGATTGTTATTTCACGTGTTTATTTTGAACGTTAGTTTAGGGCTCTAAACTAACAAAAAACAATGGATATTTGTCATATCTACTCTACAATTATCATAACAAATTCAAAAAACTTACTTTTGAATTTGTTATGATGCTTGTAAAGTAGATATGACAAATATCCATTGTTTTTTGTTAGTTTACCTGAGGATGTCTTAAAATAAAGACGAAACGTTGGTGAAAAGGTGATTGCGTATATTAACCCTGACCAAACTCCAAGAAGAAGAGAGTTTGGTTTTATGGGCATTATGAGCATGGTCTTTAGGACCACCAGCTGCCAGGTGCATAGTAAGCCGTCTGGATAAAGTTGTAGTTGTCGAACCAATGTATGTAGATTTGAGGGATTCGCAGCTCCCTATCATACAGCTATACTGGTACACCACATTGGTCCGCTGAAGTAATGTTTTCATTTGGGGATTGTTTCTTATGCTTAAACTGGTGGTATTAAAACCTCTATATAACCTCTATAATATAATATCACCAGTTTAACCATAAGAAACAATCCCCAAATGAAAACATTACTGCATTTAAAAGATTACTGGAAAACATTTAATATGGATAAAGGATATAAGAACAGACTTATAGCAATAATATATCTGATAGTCAAGCAGCAAATAAAGCATTGAGCTCAAACTTTATGAGCTCAAAGATGGTCCTGAACTGCAAAAATAAACTCAATCTCTTCCTGGGTAAGAGGAACAGGTTCTCTCTGTACTGGGTGACAGGACATGCAGGAGTAGAGGGGAATGAACGAGCAGACAAACTTGAAAGGGAAGGTCCTAGGAAACCGCATATTGGTCCAGAACCATATTGTGGTATAGAACAACACACCATTCAAAAACTCCTTAGGAAAGAGGATAGGAAAAACAGGAAACAATACTGTGATTCTCATGAAGGACACAGAAAATCAAAGATATTTCTCAATAATTTTGAGAATAGGCAAATCTTGTATTATATTGAAAGAAACAGGCATAATCTAAGGATTTTGACCGGATTTCTAACGGGTCACTGCAAACTTAATGGCTGTTTGCAAAGAATGGGCATTATCAATGATGACTTGTGCAGATTTTGCAAGGAGAAGGAAGGAGCACCCTTGCACCTGATGGCTGACTTTCAAGCCACTGTGCTACACAGAGGTAGGTGCTTCGAGACACTCCACAAAACTATAGAAGAACTGTTACCGTTGGACCAAACAAAAGTACTGAGCTTCTTCGAGGCGTTGAAGCTAACTGGGGTACTAAGTACAGAGTATTAGTAAGGGGTACTAAGGGTGGGAAGTACAATATTTTTTAGGAAGCAGTACTAAAAAAACGCAGTAATAAAATAAAAATAATAATTAAGTAAAAGGTATTTTACTATTGAAATTCTTTCTATTTCTCTCATATTCTCTTAATTCTTTTAAACTATAATTTATAAAAGTTAATAAATAATTTAACTTTTACAGTGTGCAAAGTGTATACTGTAAAAGTATTTAACTTCTTAACAGAAGATACTCAGTTAAATAAAAATAAACTATCTCCTTTATTCATGGAAGTCGTATAATCGAAGAAAAATATTCTATAAATCTAGAATTTATCAATAAATTTAGTATCCCAGGCTAGAACATTTCTCAACTAGCATGACCAATGCTGTACTGACCAAGGATATACGTAGAAGTTGAAGAGTTAGTGTTTTAATCTTCTAATTATAATTTCAAATTATTTCTTCAAAGGGAAGAACGATTTTTGAATGCTAAACAATGCTAATGCTAAGCTATCATTCTTGAAGGAACTTACTATTCCAATAAAGTGTTATCAGAATTTCAAATCCATAAATTCGCAAAGTGTTTTTGCATGAAACAATGTATTCTGTTTTTTCTTTTTTTTTTTTTAGCGAAAGTCATTCTACTAAGTAGAATAACATTACAAGCTCCGTAATAATAGTTTTTTTTTATGTATTACCTATGCAGTATGTACTGCGCCCACCAAATTAAACATCCTTTTTCATAAGGATTTTTAAAAAGCAAATTCCTTAGTCGGTTGAAGACTGTAAATCTATTACCTTTAGAAAACAGAAAAAAAAATGTATTTGTTGGACAAATTTTATCAGCTCATGACAAGTTTATGGCTAATTTTGCTGAAATCCATAAATACGTTTCAATTTAATTAAATTATAAACTGTGCCAAGAGTTTGATTGACTCTATGCAATGGTTAAGTTTAATGTCTTCTCACTAAAGTTTTTATTTGACTCAAGTTATTTACTTATCTTATCTATTTAAATATTAAATTTCCAACAGGCGCGTAAGGCGAATATAATTTATGGCATTAATAGTAATGAGCTGAGTAAAATAAAAATTGATGAATAAACATTAGATTTTGCATTATTATTATTGCCTTTTTTTTATATTAATGACCAGTATTAACTAGAAGCTGATCAGTATAACTCAAGTTTACATCTCAAGATCATGCTTGTCTGAATCAACTTCGAGCAAATGAAACAGAACTAAAAAAGTTTATAAATTGAACAAAAAGTTGTTAGTTTGAACCAGAAATGCTCATGTATATAAGGCAACATTTAGTTTGTATTTGTATTTAGCACTCCAAAAATTATTTAATAAAAATTGATGAATAAAGTTTATAAATTGAACAAAAAGTTGTTAGTTTGAACCAGAAATGCTCATGTATATAAGGCAACATTTAGTTTGTATTTGTATTTAGCACTCCAAAAATTTTAACAAAAGTAACCATCTTATCTAGTTTTTTACTCGACTGGTTTCGGAGAATTCCATTCTCACAAGTAAGTTATTCTGTGAAATTGTGATTGTAGAAGGACAACACTTGATCTTTCCATGTTTCCAATGTTTTCTTTCTATTTGATATAATATAATCAACATTAACTTATTTTATAAAATACTGTTAAATTTATAATCTGTAATTACTATTTATTTAATTTGAGTTTAATTTAATTTTAACTGTTTTCTTTTCCTATCTTCATTATCAGCTTTTGGTCTGCCTCTTTGTCTTTTCTTAATGTCATTGAAACGTCAGTGGTCTAAATAAGTCACCTTCGTTCGTTCGTTCAGTATAGTCGAATTGTGAATTGTTTTATTTCTCTGTTATGGTCGGTTTGAGTTCTTTCTGTCCCTTATTCAGTAAGTTCATTGAGCTTTCTCTCTTTTATAATTAATTTAATTAGTTTAATCATACTTAAAAGTATAAATATGTTCTTTATACCTTAGTTTTAATGTTTTTGCTGTTCCTCCTAAATAGCATTCTCCACAATCCTTACATTTGCTACTATAAATTCTTCTTTGTTCCAAATATACGTTTTAATTTTCTTTGCTTGAAAAAAGGTTATGTTATTGAACTATTTGTTTTTAATGCGATATTATTCCTTTTTTTTTTTATTAAAATCAACAACTTGAACAGAAATGACCTGGTAGTAATGTCTGGTTTATGTCTCGCTACTTTATAGGTTGACCGGAGCCAACCTATTAAGATTCAAGAGGCACAAGGGGTACAGAAAGGCAGAAGTACCTCTTTCTGTAGAAAGGACGTGGTAGGTAAATCGGGTTAAGGTTGCGCTACACTCCGCTCATTCACACGTCAGCCGCCACTAGAGTGTTTTGGTCGTTATTTATATTTATCATTTTTGTTTTCTTTTATTTTTTAAAAGCTTTTTATTAATACTGCTTTTAACATATAATTATTTCTTTATTATTTTATTGTTTCTAATTGTTTATCTTATTTTGAGTTATACAAGGAGTGTTTTTCCAAATGTTTTAAAATATAAACGTTTTTATTTTATTAAAAGTAGTTTAATTCAAAAAATAATTCTAAATTACTAGTTAAAACACTTTTTAGCAATGTCTTTTCAATCAGAATGTGCTCATAGAATATATTCTCAACTGATATAATTTTGTACTTCTTAAAATCTTATATAAAACTAAGTTGTTTAAAAATTCTCATTTTATTTATGCATAGATAAAAAAATTCTTAAACACAAGAAAAGTCAAAAAAGAGAAAATTATGGTTTCCACAGTTAGTGATGAAAGAAAAGCATCAATCAAATAATACGCAAAACAAAGAAAAAATATTCTAGCTTTATCTTGACATTGATTAAGGGAATGGAAATTAGATGATGAAGGTCTGGGATTGGCCGCCGTGTTCAATAGAGACGTTCAAGAACAATATAAAATATTACCCTAACTCTCTTCTTAAAAACAGCCACAAGGACTCGATATAATAGGGTTATTTGTTTTGAAAAATGGTTTCCATTACTGTTCAAATGGAGAATAAAGCATACACTTTCGGTCTTTTGTTTTTGTTGATTAAGGTTCTCAAATTGAAATTGCACGGGAACAAAGCATTCATCTTATAGACGTCCTCTATTTTGTTTTGCAATGTTCCAATGACATGCACTTTTTACATAAAAAAGAATATTTCAGTAGGGAAAGAATAATTTGTTATACAAGCTTTGGGCTGATAAACAATGGTAATTTTAAAATAATTGACAATGCTTTACAATACCACAGAACCTTACAATAATTTTGCCTGGATTATTTTCTCCTCTGTTTGGTTCAATTTCATGAAAGGAATAATATTTAACCTTCACTTCAGTTATGTTTGGCTAAAAATATTAAAAGATCTGGAGGACTTAGACTCAACTTTACTATAAATGAAGGTTTTATCAAAATCAGGAAGAATTGTTCCAATCAATCAATTCTGAAGTGGCTTGGAGCATATGTTATATGAGAGTATATTCTGTAATGAAACAACAGGTGAAATAAGCAAATGAAAATGATAACGTTTATAAACAATAACTCTAAACTGATAGGACCGGGGTTCGATCCTCACCTGGCCCTCGATTTATTCACGCGGGAGGTGAATATATCTGAGCGCGTTGTCCCTCGGAGAAGGACCTTAAACCGTCGGTCCCAAGCCTGTACGATGTCAGGTACTCGTTAAAGATCCCTACTCTAAATAGACTTGAGTTCGGCAAAATTTAGGACTCCCAATGTAGAATCAATCTTCATTGTGTGGTATCACAAAGGGCCAATGCTCGGCCTACGTGTGTTCCCTTGTGGGACTGCACTGCAACCTAACCTAACCTAAACAATAACTCTTGGTTAGGTTACAGTCCCATGAAAGAACATACATATGACCGAACGTTCTTAACGTTCTACATTTGGAGTCTTAAATTTAACCTTACTCAAATGTATTTAAAGTAGAGTAGTGTATCATTCACGAATACCTGACATCAAACAGGCTTAGGACAGCTTAACGTCTTCTCCGAGAGACCATGTGTTCAGATTTACTCACTTACTGCGTGAATAAATTGAGAGCCAGAGTCCACTCTGATTCATTCAACCCTGGATCTAGCGGTCCAGAGGAGAACACGTTGCCACAGGACTAAACTTGTCCCTTAATAACTGTATAACTAAAAGAGGAAAAATAAACTTCAGTTTATTTCATATAAATATTAACTTCAATTTTGGTAATAAAAAAAATAGTTTTTTATATTACATTGTACTTTGTAAGGATCCAGGTTAGCTCAGTGGTTATCGTGCTTGCCTCTGGGCTGGTAGACTGGTGTTCTATCCCTACCTGGTCCTCGATTTATCACCCGTTAGGAGACCGGTTTAAACAATAAAAAAATTGTACATTACATAGAATTTTCATTCGTTTTACATGTGTATTTCTATGATTGAGAACTTTGAGAATAAGTTATTTTTCTCAAAGGATTGCATAATCCTTTGGTTAAATGCATTATAAACACATGTATGAATTCAAATGAGATATGTTAAAGATTGGAATAGATTTTCTAACTGAACATTGTAGCCAATCAAATGTATATTGGAATGACTTTATACTGTCAAAATCTTACCTTTTTTATATAAATGATAATGGCTCTCGTTTTCCTATATCACTAGAAGATCCGTAACCTCTTGTGTCACTCAGTGTTAAGAAATTATAGAAACAGTTAATAAAAAAATCCGACATACCGACGGACAGAAAATTTTCTAATGGTGGATTCAGTTTTACTATGTATGAAACTTAAAGATAACTTGAAATGAGTCAGTTCTAAGCAATGTACAGACAAAATCTTTCTTTTATTTATATAGATTGCGTATTTGAGTTTATTGACAAGGTGTTTTCCAGAGTTCAAGATCTGCCATCTATTCAAAATAAATGTCTTGCTGAACGAGCAATTCTCAACCCCTACTAATGAGTAGGTAGGAAAAATCAATAAACAAGTTCTTACGCTATATCAAGCGGAAGAAAGAACTTACAAGTCGGTAAAGAGAGCGATTAGTTATGAGGAAGCAGTTCATTATCCAACTAAATTACTTGACTTCATGACCGCTCCTGGACTGCCTGCTCATGAGTAAAAAGTTAAAGTAGTGGCACCAATCATGCTGCGATTATTAGCAGTAACAAATTTCATTTTACGAAACTTGTGTGACCCAAAAATGTTCATCGGGGTCGACTCTGAGTTCGTGCTCTGCACAGATACACCATAGAGACAGACATCATGACTGGGTATGATACTGGGGAGTCTGTGTGTATACTACACATACCATTCATTTCGAGCCACTATCAGTTTCCATTCAAACGATTGTAATGTCCTGTCAGCGTCTGTTTCGCAATGACGGTATTAAGTCGCAAGGGAAACTCTATCTTCCGCAGAAATTGAAGTGATTGAGACCATTGGTCTCACAGGGTCAGAGTTCTTCACAAAGGGAAGAACTCTTTGTTCTTCCATGAATCTGAAGGACAGAAATCTAATGTGATGTATACAGAGGCATTTGATTAACACTGTACTAATAATGGTATTTTCTACTAATTTTTAATGATATTTTGGAATACCATGTATCATCTCTGAATTTTTGAAAATGTACCCGTCAAAGACGGGCAGATTTGTTAATACAAAATATAATGTCAAAATGGGAGATGTTTATTAGTCTTTTATTCCTGCAGGTAGTACAGATGTGTTGATCCACCTATAATTATATATGGTCCTTTTTGTATATCACACCACAAATGCATATAATATCATTAGTATAAGTACAGCAGTATAATATTTGTGAAAAGCAAAAGTGTAGATTTCACGTTACGAAATAATCTCTTACGGGAGAACATGACTTTTGTTCCAATAGCCAGTGGATCTCTTACATAGTTTATTCGTATTCAAAATAAGAAAAAATCTGGAGTGGCCTGTTTTCAGCTCTACTATAAGTGAACATCATATCAAACCCGCCAACCTTTGGCTGCAATCAGTTTATTAGTTATAAGATACGTGAAATCAGTGATGAATCTGTCATAGTATTAAAATCATTAATCTGAGGGCCTGAAATTCACCAGAATCTTAATCTCCACTGTCAAACTGTTTAAGCCATCGTTGTAACTAAATTCAACTTGAGATTTAAATCCATTTATGAATTTCATAAATGTAGATAGAGGAATATCCCTAATTTCCACATTTTTATGTATGATTTGACCGTAATCTTTGTAATGTATTGTAATGTTTGTAATGATTGTAATGTACCATACATTACAATCTGGTAATCTTTGTCATTCCCAGATGATTGGCTCTTATATTTTTGAAATATATATACCAAAAAAAAAAGAAAATGTATATACATTGTGACAAAGTATTTTATTGATTACGGACACGATTGTTAGCTTTTAATATTTTACTCATGTTGATTTGATAATTTCTAAAACTTCCGATAGCTATCATAATTATCATTTCTTGATGTATTATAAATCCGTTTATTATTCTCGTTGATTAAATATATTTCTTGTTTCAAAATTTATTGTAATTAAATATTTAATCTGTTTTATGTTCAAAATCACTTTGCGATAATAAAATAGCTGAGACCTCATCTTTAGTTGACTTATACAAAATGTCATTATCATTTTATTTTATTTGATAGATAATTTATTTTTATTTTATATTGTATCATTTTATATCTGGTTTTAGTGGTCTATTGCAACAAGGTCTTTTTCTTGCAGAGGATAGGCGAATGGACTTTTATTGCAAAAGTCGTGGGTTTGTTCACCACAAAATCTTAACTATATTATTATTTATTCAGTTCAGAGCGTGTGCAAACAAACAAGCAATCAAGATCAACAGAGTTTTATAAATATACTAGCTACCAATGACCCTTTCTAGCGATGGTCATCCATCACCTTCCTTTTTAAGGTAATCTTGTTCACATAAATGTAGATAAACTATAAATAACCCTACTGAGAGCAACATGTAATTGGCCATCTTGAAATACTGCTTTACCTAAATGAGCTAATACTTTCTGTAGTTTCTCCCCTTGAGACTTATGAATAGTCATGACAAATGGTAACTGAATTGGAAATTGAATCCTTGAAAAAGAAAAGTGGCCCTCTTTAGATAAAACAACTTTCAATCATGGAATTAAAACTATTTCCTCTTGAAACCGTCATCCAATAATTTGGCAAACAATGACCTTATCGTAAAGCTCCTCAGTTACTAGTCTTGTTTCATTATATAAACTTTAAAATCTTTAAGTAAAGGCTTTTTTTTATTACTATTAGATTGTAAAGTGGTTATCTGTAGTTATTTACACTCATAGATACTATATTTAAACGTAGATATATTTAATTATTAATAGTATATCTACAATTTAATTAAATATACTAGATATATATCTAACAAAATTTCGCAATAAAAGTACGTGAAAAAACAATTAATGTTCAAACCACAATAAGAAATGGAGAAAAAAGACTAAGATTTTTCAACTGTAACAAGAGGTCTTCATCTGAATCAAAATCCCTTATATACATATATATTTGAGTTATATATATGTATATATCAAATAATATATATCAGTTTTAATAAATTACATAAACTTCCTGAATATTTTTAGTTTTTGCGATTAGATTTTCTAGCTGATACAAAGAATCTTTGGCTACGATAAATTACATGCGGTGGTTTTTGACTTTCTAAGAATTTTGAGGCTTAAAAGCTTCCCTTCTCAGTAGAAACGGTGCATAAATTAAATAACTTAACGATAGAGCCTCTCCAGCACCAGAAACAATAACTTCTAGTTGAATATTTATAAAATATAATATTCCTGTTTAGTGTTAATAAAATAATAACTTATTTTAAATACTCCTAAATGTTAAATTTTAGAATGAATTTCGTATTTAATAACTCTTTGATAATTATTATATTATTATTGGTTTGTAGATTTTAAAAATAACAATTTAACAAAATAACCGTGTATTTTGTATTGTACTTTTATACTTTTATTTTAAATTTGATGGCACTTCGCATACTATAGATAAATTTAAAACATATAATCATGATTTGGAACATGCTGTTAAATAAAAAAATATAAAAAAAATAATCAACTACTGTACCCCATTCTAGAGGGAATGTTGAGTTTTTTGAGGACTGTTGCACCTATTTTCAGGATGTCCTTACCCAGGAGCTTATGATGCTTCGCCTTGAAGACCTCATTTTTGGGTCAAACAAGTCGTCATTTGAAAAAAAATAACAAAAAATTATAAGTTTTCAGATTTGATCCTGGCGTTTCTCAAATCTTTTATAAAACATTTCTCCTGTCCTTATTGTCACTTCGACTTTCAACCTAATCTCTATTAATCTGTTATTCTGTTCGATCGGTGCTGTCTTGTGAACATCGTTTATCATAACAAAGCAAACAGCAACTGAAATGGTCAATGCCCTATAAAACAACAAAATGATATCACAAGAAAACACAAGCTTTCGACCTCGTAGTATCTCCTATAATTTAGTTATGATTAGTCTTCAATATATATGTTATCAGTTATTGGACTGTGTTATTGCCTCCAGTATGTCCCTGGGAAATTTGTTTTTTTTTTTCATTGCCTTTGCAGTATAGAAAGGTGATTAGAAAAAAAGAACAATTGCTGAAAAAAATCGTGAATGCAGAATCTGATCTGCTATTTAACAATATGTGCTTAGATGAAGACCTGCTGCCAGTTTGTATATATATTGAATTTGATTGCAGATTCTGCATTCATGATTTTCCTATTTATAGCTTCTATTTTTCTTAAAATTTTCTTTTGAGCAGGTGATAATTGCCAACACATCACATCAACACAACACATCGGTGACAATTACGAATCTGCTATCAAATTCAATAATACATGCT
This sequence comes from Hermatobates lingyangjiaoensis, assembly GCA_026182355.1. Taxonomy (NCBI): domain Eukaryota; kingdom Metazoa; phylum Arthropoda; class Insecta; order Hemiptera; family Hermatobatidae; genus Hermatobates; species Hermatobates lingyangjiaoensis. The sequence continues at coordinate 1,746,409 of JAPFBL010000062.1, forward strand.
TGAAAGAGGACTTGCTGCCGAAATACACTAATATATGTATATATATATTGATTAATTGAGCTGTTATTATGGTGGAGAAGGAGAGGGAGAGAGAAAGAGAGAGAGAGTGATGAGAGCACTCCTTTGAGCCGTAATGATATCACTAAGGTATTAAGTCACTTTGAAAGGCGTAGTTACTGGCATCTCTTGTGCCATTAATTCAGTTCTAATTTCCTTTGTAGTCACCACTGAAGCATTTCCTTTTGAAAAAGGTTTTCACCTCTCTCACTACATTAAATTGCTAATTTTAAATTTCATATCAGTTTTACCAACAGTTATACAACTAAAAATTTTAAATAAAATGTTACTATAAAATTTTTTGAAACAAAAGTTCAAAAAAGTTAAGTTAGTTAACTTAAATATTAATTGAAATTTAATACATTCTTTGATGAAGAAAACAAACATGTTTTTATTTTGCTAAAAAAAAAACCTTTCCAGTAGTTTAAAAACCTGACGATTGTTTTTACTTACAGCTGCTGTTACATTCATGACAATGCCAAAATTATCCAGTGTTTTAAAGTTCTCAATATCACTCCATTTGTAATTCTATACAACAGTAGTCTTCTGACGGGGCAGTATTTTCGAGTTTATTGTTAAGAGTTTGAAGTCGGATGTCTATATATCTTTTTCAGTTATATCAGCCGAGTCATGATTTACACCTGCAATTGTAGTCACATTTAGTAAGGGTGGATAATCGATGATCAATGTGATATTTTTTTTCCTTCTTAAATGTACGGAATGTTTTTCAAACACTACTTGTATTGTGGTGATTACACACTTTAAATACTGTGAATTGGTCACCTTGTGACCTTGTTTGAACTTCCTTAATGACAGGAAGTGAGATATCTGACACTATGTGAGTTGCTTTTTATTTCTCTTTGGCTCTTAAAAAAATCAAGTGCAGCCTCACATATGTTCTCCCACAGTATCCGGCATTTCAGTGATATCAGCTCAACCATTATATCTCCAGTACAGTGCTAATTTTTTCAATGTTACCTTTGTCTTTGGACACATCACAGAAGATGAAGTATTCTGCAGCTAAATTAATATCTTTAATTTGCTGTTTTTTAATATTTTCTGCCATTTTATTGTTCTGTCTATAGCAGTCGTTCCTGAGAAATATCTCTCAAATTTTCTGTACCATTTCATCCTTGTTTTTAAAGTCCACTACATGTCTTCTGAAATCTTAATAATAACTCTGATTATTTTCTATCTGCGAACAGGTTCCCATGCCTGACTATTTTTTTAACTGACTCAAAACTTTCACATGTAGTTGAGTTTGCAGAATTTACCCCCTTCTTCAAGTGATTTTCTTCAGATCAATCTTCCTCACCAGTTCCACAGTATTCTCTCTCTTCTGCTTCTTGATATTTTCCAGCAAAGACGCTATGTATATTTTCAAAATGTGTTACCATATTTGAAATGCACTTAACTTTCTAAAACTAAATCTTTCATGCCACTATTCTTTTATTAACTTCTAATTAAGAAAGTATTCTTTTATATTTCTAACATTAACAAGTTCATTCTTGGAGATTTCAAAGGCACTACGAGTTTAGATATTGACTTTCAAATGAACTGTGAGAAGGAAACTTTCCTAATCAGTAGAGATGAACTTTATTAATGGATTAATTAAACGTATACTAAATTCAATTGAAGTTTTTAATTATTTATGTTTGGAAAGTTATTAGTTATAAGTTTGCAATGTAATTTTTGACAGAAACATTCTGTAAAGTAATTTTTGAATCAAGGTCATAATATTTACCAGTTTTATTATTTAAGGAAATGCAATACTAAATATAAACCAGCCTTTTCAAAAGAAAATTTGAGCCGATTAAAGTTATATTGGAAGCTTTTGACAAACATTATGTTGTAGATGACCTTTTAAGAAATTCTTTGGCAGTCATGCAATGTTACTTTCCCTATCGACATATCACGCCATCTGAGACTAGTCCATCTGCATAATCGGACCCTTGAGTTGCAACTGAAAATTAGAGTGTTTTCGGAACTTGGCTTCTACTCATTAGCTCAAGTAAGAGAAAGGGGTCTTTTAATTAACTTCTAGCTTGTAGCCTTCATCTTCAAAATTAACGACTCACTGCTACCCCACAACGCCAATAATTAAACGGAAGATTTAATTAAGTTGTACTGGAACAACATTTCGCGTGAATATAAAATAGCTTTCCTAAAGGCATTATCTTCATAAACCATCCAGGGAATGTGTTGAATGTTAAAATTATTAACCTTTTGCATAATATTTATAAACATATTTACCTATGTGGAAGTTTTTTTTTTGTACAAGAGATAATCAAAGATGAAGGAATTATGTAAAAAAGTCTGGAGTGACCTACGTTCAATTTTTCTATAGTAAAAGTATTATCAGAAGTCATTGACACTGAACTTCATTGTATATTTTTAATTTAACTTATTGCTTATATTTAACTATGATGAAGACGTTATCTGTAGATTAGGTTATGGAAAAATTAGGTCTTCAAGCCGACATAAGGTATTTCCAATTGTCTAGGTATCTCACCTATGGGAGAAAAAAGTAAAAAGTACTTCGCGGTCCTATATTCTTTGGAAAATTGTGCATTTTTATATAAGCCCGCTCTTTGTTATGTTATGTCATTTGAAAAATTACTAACATCTTCAATACATGTAAATAGCTCCAGACTGGTACAGTTGGCTTGCATGTTGTAACACAAAATACATGAATACCCATGAAAAAATACTTTTTGACACCATGCTCTAATCTTAAAGTCTGTGCATCTTCAAGTAATTTAGATCTTTTAACAACCACATGGAAAGATTTCTTAATCGCTTTGGAAACATGCTAATCCCACTTCAACTTTAATGATTTTAATGACCATGCATAGTCCAGTAGTGGTAAACTATGTTCCAGCAAATACGTGTATACATATTAACTTTTATTAACTGTTTGCAACCATTAATACTTTTCATATTTAACACCGATATTAATTGCTAATTTATTCTGTTTCTGATTCATATTTCTGTTTAGATGAGTCAAATACATTGAGCAATCTATTTTTTTCTGACCCTTCCAATGCTCTGAAGTCAAATATCTCAACTAATTAGTTATACAAATTTTGATACATTCTTTCAACATACCTGCTGTAAAAGATAAAAACTTTCCTAAATGTTTAAACTCGATTTTTCAGTTTCCTCTTCGTAGAAATGAGGTAAATAATGGTATAAAATGTCTAAATCTCTAATAGCTGTTGGATTATGCATTATTTATCACGTAACTTCATTTTTATATTTGTAATACTTATAAGATTGATTATTTAATGTATCTAATCTCCTGCGGACCAATTTATAATTATTCATTGAGGATAGTTATCTACCCATGGTGATTTTAATATATGACAACTTCAAGTTACGATGTTTCCAAAATAATTATCACTGTGTAATTTTTATGAACCTAACGTTTTCGATCGAAACTTCTTAAACTATTATGGTAGTAACTATTGCTAAACTCCTTTTCATGAATTTGCTATCTGTAAGTAGGTCCTAATTTAGTTTTTAATGCTATCACCCCAGACCTCAAGGTTTTCTATCTCTCAGTCAATATTCTCCATATATATCAACACCTCACATTATCTCAGTCTGTACGTTACTGTCCATTAACGTATTCCATATTTTTATATTCTTCTTTCAAAAAACTAATATAAACATATTGCAAACCACTATAATTTCCATCTTGATCAATGGTAGTAAAAATGCATCATCTATGCATCTACAAACTTACAAAATTTGCTCCTCTACTGAATAATATAAATTTCATATATTTCGTTTTTTTAACAGAATATCCCATTTATTTTGCAAGTATAGTAGTTATTTATCTTCTATGAGCAGCTCTACCAGTGTTTTTAACTTACTTGATCTTCCCATGGCTTTATATTTTCACAACTAATATTTGTAAAACAACTTTGCATTTTGTATGCAAAGTTAATTAAAAGAGGCTAATGTATGACTGGTTTGCAATTCACTTCCTTGAGTTTCTATATTCAGATTTAACCATTCCTTTACTTTTCAACAGCATTTCATCACAGAGCAAGGTGTAGTGTCTGCTATATTTTCTCTAACCAATACTTACTGACATTTTTATAGCATAATGTTTCAATTTCTAATACACATAACATGTACTGCTTTTTTTTTCCATTTATACACTGATTTTTCATCACATGTAATCACTATCGTCCACTTTAAATATATATGACTACTCTCAGAAAACAGCATTACAGTGTTGAAGATTTGCTTCAACTAAAAAAAAAAATTAACTAATGTTAACTAAAAATTAATTAATTCTTATTAATTAATTATTAATTAAAATTATTAATGCTTGTTCATATTATAAAATATTAACTTCAACAGTTGTTTAATGCAGAGGTCCACTAGAACAGAGGTTCATAGCCTTGCTTGACACACACCCCCCTTGAATCCAAAATTCACATCTGGGGAATAATTTCACCCCCATTAAGGACCACCCCTTCACTAATAAGGTTCTTTTCACCATAGCACTTTTACGTAGTGATTTGAATAAAATGTCAAAATAAACTTCGATTTTACTTCATATTTGTTTAAATAGAAAATATACATTCGTAAAGTAAATTAACTATTTTTCCACAAAAAAAAAACATTAAAAATACCCTTCATAAAAATTTGATTCCCTACTCAAAAATCCAAGTTACTTTTAACTAAATTCAGCTGAATAACAGTACTTTTCATGCAAAGACTTAAATAAATGTAAAATAACCTCAGAGTCAAAAATAGAAAGTCGAAAAATGTTATTTGATCAACTCTTCAAAATTTATTGAAACCATGAAGCTGTAGATGAAATGCTGATAAAATATGCAAAATCTAATATATATATATATATATATATATATATGTATAATATATATATAAATTTTTCACATAAACACGTGAAATAACATCCAATGATCAAAACACAATAAGAAAAAGGGAAAACAAGACTAAGATCTTTGTTGGGTACTCTGATAAGATCTTCAGTTGGGTTTTTGACTCTGACGAAGACCGCTTGTTACGGTTGAAAGATCTTAATATTGTTTACCCTTTTTCTTATTGTGGTTTGATCATTGATTATATATATATATATATAGAAACGATTCTTCGAACTGAATAAACTAGAATTTAAAAAAGAACACATAGAAAGGAAACCACTGAACTCACTACTATATTTCGATGTCCTCGTCTTCAGGAAAAGAAGTGAATCGCTCCAAAGGCTGATAACGACTCATATATATATATATATATATATATATATATATATATATATATATATATATATATATATATATATATGGTACCGGAGAGATGGAGGAATAAAATAAGAAAACTCGAGAAGGTATGTAAGAAACAACTAAACTTAAAGTTAGTAAGTTATTTAATGATATATATATAAATGATCAAGCGACAATAAGAAATGGGAAAACAATACTAAGATCTTTCAACCGTAACAAGCGGTCTTCGTCAGAGTCAAAAACCCAGCTGTTGGGTTTTTGACTCTGACGAAGAGCGCTTGTTACTAAGACCTTGAAAGATCTTTGTCTTGTTTTCCCATTTCTTATTGTGGTTTGATCATTGATTGTTATTTCACGTGTTTATGAAAAATTTATATATATATATAAATATATATATATATATATTCTGATTAATATCATTTCCATTAGCAGAGAGAAATGGCTTTTGTTGTACTAAAGGTTGCAAATCTTAGCCACTTTACAATTGAACAAGAAAATTAATTTATTATAATCATGGCTCTAAAAAAAAGTAATTAATTTTTACTTAATATATTTCTCCCATGAAAAGAAGGCGAGTTTAACTTTGTTGAAGTAAATACTGAATGATAATTAGTGTTAGTAGGATATTCAGTCGAAACTCGTTTTGAGGTAAAGTCATTGTTTGGGTCTAAACCAGCTATTCTCAAACGGGTCCATGTGGACCCCCTGGGAGTCTATGGGACTTCATGGGAGGCCTATGATCACCAAGGGGTCTATTGGGGGCCTATGGATGTCTCTTTAGTAAAAATAAATTAATACATAAAAAATAAAAATAAATGAATAAACAAATAAATAAAATGAACATAATAATAAATAAAGTAATATTTATAAATGAATATTAAGGTATTCGTATTGTAATAAAAATAATAAGTAAATATAAACTAGATTTGGGGAGGAAGTGAGCATGAGTAATGAAAAAGTATGTTTTGATAACTTATAAAATATGTCCAATGTTTTGATATGAGAGTTTAATTCCGAAATTAAAACCCCCCACTATACCACCTACTAGAGTTGGGAATTAGTCGATTGAAATTACGTTAATATTATTTGTTTTATTTATTATTATTATGGTTTCCATGGACTTTAAAATATAGATATAATTATTGATCATTGTAGGGTAAAAATCTAATGAAATGGTCTCCACATTTAAACATTTTAATGATATAAACAACGCGTTTCGAACATGTAGTGTTCTTCCTCAGGCATTAACTAAAAAATACAATGACACCAGAGAGTTATCAATAGTACAAAGTAAATAAGCACAAAAATTAATATAAAATAAAATAAGGCAGAAAGCATTTTACCCTACAATGAGTAAATACCACATAATAACTGATTGCACTACATTAGAAATAATTATTGATATTTCAGTTTCTTTCTTCTTTACAATTTTCCGTTATCTTCCTATTACTATGTGTTTGATGAATGAGTCGTCTGTGTTAGCCATTGCACACACACACACACACACACACACACACACACACACACAATTAGATGTGTATATTTATATATATTCCTTAGGTAGGGGGTCTATGAAAAAAAATATAATTCCTACAGGGGGGTCTATGGAAGAAAAAGTTTGAGAACCCCTGGTCTAAACGCTGTTAATGGGAGCGATTGGAAAGGATCTGTTTTACTTTCGGCTTGAATAGAAGCCAGCGATTGGGCGAGGAGTGCGATTCATAGCGGAGATAAGGCGGGAGTGTCAGAGCGAGGGGGTATCGATTTGTCACCCGTCTCCTCGAGGGGAATAAGAGAAACATTGACACAATTCACTGCTCTGTTTCTGTACAAATCACCGGGAAAATTCAATTCCTCTCATTCTTGTGGTCTTTTCACTAAGCCAAATAGAGTCTCCTCTCTACCGTCAATTTTTCACTTCACCCTTCCCGCATTCCTCCAGTTATTATTGGTAAGCCAATTTAGAATTTTTATTGTTTAATCTATCTTGTTATAGTTCACTACAGACGATTTATAAGTCATCTTTAAATATCTACATCAATGACATTTCATAAATTATTATTACAATAAAGTGAAAATGTACAAATAACCAATACAACGGAAACACCTTACTTAATAAATCTGGTTACAACGAGGATTCTCCTGAGACTGTTTCACTACGACGCGATATTAATTATCCTCAATGTTATAAAAAATCATTATAATTTCTAAAAATGTTCAAAAAATGGAATTTTTTAATAATTTTCTAGAAAAAATTACAGTCTTTAAAAAAATATTATTGACCACTTTGAACAAAGCGATTTTAATTTTGAATAAACATCCAAAATAAAATATTGCTATCATATCAAGTTCGGTGATAATATTGTTGTAGTACATTATCAATTATTCAATTAATCGCCTAACTGTTATCATTGTTTGTATAAATCTTCTCTCTAAATGAGGATTTCATGAAAAAGTACTGAATGCATAATAAAATGAGCAAAAAAAATTATTGAGGAACATTTTTTATGTACTCAATAATAGTAACAAAGATTCGAATCAATCACATTTTCTTATTAACTAAACCTCTTTCGTAAAAACAAGTTTCTACTCTTCTACCGACTAAGGCTTTCTATAATCCATGCAGTCGGTGGTCGATATGAACACATTTCCGACTCGTTTTTTTTACTTTATATATATATATAACAACATAAATTCCAATAATATTAATTATTTCTTTTCTACATAACGCACTTCTTTCTCATAACGCAATTCTAAAATTCAGCTTTTGATTGGTGTTATATAAAAGTGTTTTTTCTTTTTTCAACTTCTAATGGTAATTAGAAGTTACTCACTAATAAAATGGTATACTGCAAACAAATGACAAATTCTACTAATTGTTAAATTAATTAATTTAATTCCTTACTTAATGATGAGGAAATTACTTCCAAAAAACTCTGACACATTTGTTGAAGTGTCAACATGTAAACTGATCACAACACTTTCGCCTGACGACCATGAACTTAGACCACCACATTTGAAAACATTTTAAAATATATGGTTGATTGATTTTCACTTTATAGTTTTAATAACTTTATTTTTCTTACATACCATATATTAACTCTATAAAATATCTTCGAATTTCTTTTATAAAACCATGAAATAATTCAGTTTAACTCGATTCTGATACAAAAAATTTAAACAAATCCAACCGGGTACGGTAGGTTATTCATTATTCCAAGTTGAGTTTTCAGTTTTTAGAGCTCTATTGTCTTTTTTTGATTTCAAAATTATTTATTTATTTTAGTAATGTTTTTATGAGATACTAATTTCAGGTAGGTTTTTCACAAAGTTTTATTTTAGTGTCCGGTCAAACCGTGTTAACCTGAATTGAGCTTAGAAACCTTCAGAATCAATAAGACAAAATTATTAAATTTTATTGCAACGATGGCTTTTATAGTTGTTGAAAAAGTTCCATTTTTTTTAACTTATTCAAAAATTTAGTAATTTTAATAGTCTCAAATTTTAACAGTTTTGAGGTAGAAGTAAAGGAGAACAAAATGTTCCGTAAAATCATATGTTTGATAAAAAAAAAGTAGCTCTTCTTTGTAATACGAGTATATATCAAAAACAAAAGCACATCTATCACTGCAGATTCCACTATTTAGTAAAATATGAATATCATTAGTGCGCTCCTTAGCGTACTCACAACCTTTTAGATATACACACCCACCCAGGCGCGCATAGCCATTATAAAAAAAAAACCTAAAAAAATGGACTTTGTGTACCTCAAAATGAGCAAAGTTCATCCAAATTTTATGATTAAATTTTTTTCATCATGGATCACGGCGTTAGTATAATTTACATTAAATGATCAATTAATTAATATTCAACCTTCAGTGCTGGTCTCGAGTCATGTGATCAGTTCATCTTTAAACAGGACTGAACTAAATTGTTGTAAAACCTATATGCATTGGTTGCATGCTATACACAAATAAGCCTGTATAGGGATAAAAGCAGCATTGACCATATCCCTAAACTCTAGATTGAAAAATTAAGAAACGTCATCCAGTTAGATGATATGATGAATGATTAATTTCCAATTTATTGAGACTGCTACAAAAGGGAACAAGTTTTTTGAGAGGCAAAATATTAAAAAATCTAATAGAATGAAACATATTTTTTTTTTATTTGTATGTTGCCAGATACAATGCCTCTCATTAAATACTTCGCAAGAGGCATCAAATTAAAAACAAATGATCAACTGGATTGGAAGCTTAATGATTTCAAGAAAACAGTTCCAGTATGATATAATGAGGGACCAAAATTAATAATTAAACATAGAAAAACCTTCAACGGTCTCGATGTTTTTTTTTTCACCATATACCTTTCACAGGAGTGAAATAATTAATGAATGAAGAAGAAAGTACGTGGAATGGAAAGAGAAAGAAAAAAAAGAAACACACTGGTCTATTTGGTTTAAAAAGCTCATTAGAACTAAACTAACATCTGCAAATCTTCAAAGGAAGGATTTTAAAACATGTTTTACCACTGCTGCTGCTACTTAAGCAAGCTGTAATTAAAGTCATACAAAGAATGCAGACTCTGCTTAGAAGAGGAGGAAACCTCCCTTCAAGAAGCACTTGTGTTAAAGAGGATAAACATTTTAAAAAAAACTTACCCAAGACCAATAAAAGTGATACTTCTCTAGGCAAAATTACAAAGTTCATTAAAGGACATAAAATCTTAATATGAATTTAGATAGAATGAGTTGCACAATACAATAGAAATGGGCTGAATTCATTTTAAACTTAGTTTTTTCGAAAAAAAATTTACTATTAAAGATTAATTTGTTTCAGATATCGTCTACATCACTTGAATATTTATTATGCTATAATAATAATGTTAAGAATTTTGAACAGTGGGAAGAGAATACATTGCATTATAATGTGAAACTAACTTAGAATAATCTCAACTGTTCTCACCTGTCGGATTTGTTTACATCGACATGAATATTTTATCAGAATTAATTCAAACAGATTTGTAAAACTTTTAAAACCCTTTTAAAAAAATGTGAAGTGCTTTCAATGAATTAATTTGATTGAAATACATGAGTTTAATATTATAATGGTACATAAAAGTGGTGACAGGAAATCATAGTTTACAAATTCTGATTACATAAATACATACCCTTAAACTTTTAATGTCAAGAAATCTATATAAATAAAAGAAAGGTTTTGTCTATACATTGCTTAGAACTGACTCATTTCAAGTTATCTTTGCGTTTCACACATTAAAGAAACTAAGTCCACCCATAGAAAAATTTCTGTCTGTCTGACTTGTCCCCAAAATTTTGTCACAAGTAAACTCAACTAGCATAAAACATAGCAAGTTCAAACTTTGACAGTAGATTTGTTTACCTCTAACTTAAAATCTAACCTTTAAATGGATTTAAAATTTAACGTAAAAGCGAAGTTATGGACTTTTAAGCTGTATTTAGTTAACTTCACAGACATGTTTATTTTGAAAATATACAGGTATAGCAAGTAGGTATTGTTAGTTCATTTCAATTTTATTTGCATTTAGGCTCCAAGCAAGAGATAATGGCAAGATGTTTCCCGAAGTTCAAGATCTGCCATTAATTCAGAATAACTGTCTTTGTGAACGAGAAATTCTCACCCCTATAACTGAGCAGGCAGGAAAAATCAATAAACAAGTTTTTGCTTAATATCAAACTGAGGAAAGAACTTAAGAATTAGTAAACAGAGTGATGACTGATGAGTAAGCAGATCATTATCCAATTGAATTTCTTGACTCTGCGACTGCTCTTGGACTGTCTGCTCATGAGTAAAAACTTAAATTAGGAGCACCAAACATGCTGTTACGCATGTTTGGAACCTGTTTGGGATACGAAACCTGAGTGTCCCAAAAATGTGCAACGGGACACGACTCCGAATACGTGCTTTGCACATATACGTCATAGAAGCTGATATCATGACTGGGTGTGGTACTGAGGAGTCAGTGTTTGGCACGTTTGCTAGTTATATAATATAATAGTAAGATATATTAATAGAAAAAGATGTGAAACGATTAAATCTAACTTACGGAAAGATAAGTATTAAATATGTTTTGAAATTTGAAACTGGAATTTAATTCCAGGAGTGAAAAGTGCCTGGAATGTACAGTTATCCTTCGTATGGTTTTCTGTTTGGACTTATACACATATTATTTATTAAGCAAAGTGAACATTGAAATAAATTGAGTATTCTAAAAGTATATAGTGTTTTCTTGTTTCTGTAATATTTTATACAATTTTGAGTTCTAAAAAGCATCCTAAGTTCAACTACCAGCATTAGCATAAACATGAACATATAAGCATATGAATTATTATATTTATCATTTTTCTTTGCTAATCAACTTAGCTTTATATAATATTCATAATTATATACACGAATGTAGAAAAATGCTTATAAGTAAATTGGATTAACGATGGATTTTATGTATGTTAAATTGTTTTAGATGATCAGTGAAAATGTTATTATAAAGCAGAAAAAACTCAAAAAAGTTCTTCCCTTAATTCGTTTAATTTGTTTTTTTCTTTCACAAAGCTGAAGAAAAAACAAAGTTGGTTCTGTTATTGTTCATCTCTTTTATAAATAAGCCCCAAGAAATACTGTTAAGATTTTTATTACTTTCTTACTTCAAACAATTTTCTTCCCATTTTAAAACAAATATATTGAACTGACGGTTGTCTTATTATATTAGTGTTTTCATAAGAACTCAAGATTTATGAATTAAATTACCTACCTTATTATTATCTCATTAAATTAAACGAAAAAAAGGAAGGATGAAAATCTGTTATCTTGTGTTAGAGCTGAGTCATGATATATATAGTTTGATAAAATCATGGTTCTTTTTTAATAATATTCAGAAGTAAACAGGATTGCTTTCATCCGGTATCCATTAGGGGTTCCATTCTATAATTGGTTCCTTGTGCTTTCAGGTAATCTTTGACAGTCAGTCGAGTGGTATACCTGTGAGCGTTGCACTAACCAGTCAACAAAGGACTTAATAATATGTCCTCTATGAATGCATTCTTAACAAATATATGAGAAAAAATACGCAAGAAAAGTTATGCAGGAGATCAAATGGTATTAAAAATATCTAAAAAGCCAACAAGAAAAGTAGCCTCCCTCTTTATAGTTTTAGGGAGACAAGACTACATGCTCTCACAATGTAGAATGACACCACCGGTGCTACAAGTAAACCTATTTCAAATTGTATTCAGCAGTACAATACAGTACGTGTCATGAGCAAAAATATATAAACCCTCTTAGGAGTCGTCTTTAGACAAAGAATTGATAAGTCAAACAGGAAGTAGGAAGTATATATATATATATATATATATATATATATATATATATATATATATACTTTAACACAGAGAAAAGAACACAGAAAGACACTACAATACTTCGCACTTCTTCCCGATGACGACGGATGTCGAAATATCGAAGTGAGTTCTGTAGTGTCTTTCTGTGTTCTTTTCTCTGTGTTAAAGTGTTTATTGTCCACACAGACCTTTCATTTTATTCGAAGTAATATATATATATATATATATATATGATCAAACCACAATCATATATACAACTCAGTTGGGTTTTTGACTCTGACGAAGACCGCTTGTTACGGTTGAAAGATCTTAGTCTTGTTTTCCCATTTTCTTATTGTGGTTTGATCATTGATTGTTATTTCACGTGTTTATGTGAAATCTTTTTATCGATATACTATATATATATTTGTTACGATGGTGACCAATAGGAGAGTAGTTGTAGTCCCATGAGTGGGGTTCTTAGAAAGACCCATTTACCCGCTGCCCAGCGAACCCTCCGATATTCCGCCAATAGAAACCTGATAGAAACCAGTATTTATATACTCTTCCCCGGACAACTCATAGAAATCAATATATATATATATAATAACTAGAAAATTTTCTTGACTAAAAATTTTCTAGTCATATTACATTTTCTCTTTACCGTTATTTTATTTGTTATTTCTCTGTTTTTACTTCCTTCTACCTGAAGATGACCTACGAGGTTGAAAGCTTGTGTTTCCTTCTAGAATTTATTCATAGTTAGCCCTTAATATATGTTATCAGTTATTGGACTGTGTTACTGACTCCAGTATGTCCCAGGGAAATTTGTTATTTTCATTGCCTTTGCAGCAGAGAAAAGTGATTAGAAAAAAAGAACAATTTCTGAATAAATTGTTAATGCAGAATCTGCTCTACTATTTAACAATACATGCTTAGATAAAGACATGCTACCAGTTTATACAAATATATATATATATATAAATACATTCAATGATCAAACCACAATAAGAAATGGGAAAACAAGACTAAGATCTTTCAACCGTAACAAGCGGTCTTCGTCAGAGTCAAAAACCCAACTGTCAGTTTTTGTTTTGTCTGTTTGGTTTTTGACTCTGACGAAGACCGCTTGTTACGGTTGAAAGATCTTAGTCTTGTTTTCCCATTTCTTATTGTGGTTTGATCATTGATTGTTGTTTCACGTGTTTATGTGAAATCTTTTTATATATATACATGTGTTTTGTTGAACGACCTTTGTGGTATGGCATGAATAAATTTCATTGTCCATCTTTCAAGTTTTCTCAACTTTGTTTTAAATCTTTTTGGTACTAAATACACTAGTTCTCCAAATGATTTATTATTTATAACCGATATGTTTCGGTCTCCTTCACCATCTTCAGGGTTATAAACCACCAACGACCTTTATATATATATATATTTATATATATATAAAGATTTCACATAAACACGTGAAATAACAATCAATGATCAAACCACAATAAGAAATGGGAAAACAAGACTAAGATCTTTCAACCGTAAAAAGCGGTCTTCGTCAGTTGGGTTTTTGACTCTGATGAAGACCGCTTGTTACGGTTGAAAGATCTTAGTCTTGTTTTCCCATTTCTTATTGTGGTTTGATCATTCATATATATATATATTTACTAAAAATATAACCATAATTTGCAGAAACTTGCTTCTTGTTAAGTTTCTCTGTTTCTTTTCGCATCTTCATGAGAAAGCATAATTCCTGCCGTTAACATGTTTCAACTCCTTCCTAGTGGAAGGAGTTTTGGGGTCAAAATGATTCTCAAATGATTTTTTCTTCTTATATTGTCAAGTATATGATGGTCAGGAGGATCTTCCTAACTGACTCTACTTTGCCTATATAAAAAGAAAGAAAAAACATGATCGCCAAATTGTCTCCAGGAAATAGTTAAAACATGTGAACACTGGGAATTATGTTATATAGTGAAAATGCAATAACAAAAACAGAAATGGAGAAACTTAACAAGAAGCAAGTTTCTGCAAATGTTGATGATATTTTTATTAATATATACTTAGAGGAAGGATTGCTACCAAAATGTACACACACGCATATATATGTACTTGACAAGAATCAAATTTCAGCAAATAATGGTTATATTTGTAGTAATATATATATATATATATATATATATATATATATATATATATATATATATATATATATCAATGATCAAACCACAATAAGAAATGGGAAAACAAGACTAAGATCTTTCAACAGTAACAAGCGGTCAGAGTCAGAGTCAGAAACCCTCAAAAACTTACAAAATTTGAGTTTGTAAGTGTATTTCTTTACTTTGTGTGCTACCTATCTTCATTTTTGAACTGTTATTGCATCCAGGTTGATTCGTCTTTCAGTTAATTAAGTAACATATATATATATATATATATATATATTGTATTTATTATTATTATGAATTATTATTAAAATTATTATTATTATTATTAATTTTCTTAATCTATTTATTCTCTATTAGTCCAGTTATACCGTTGACCTTTCAACTCTTTTATTCTAACCGCTTGTTTCTTGTTCATTATTGACCTTTGACCTTCCCTTTATATTAACCTATACTATCCTTTTAATCTATTTATAGCAATGACTAAGCATGAGTCATCAATTTTAATTTAACATGTCACTTGGCCTTTCTTGAATTTCTTGGACTTTCAACTCTTTTATTCTTACCGCTTCTTTCTTGTTCATTATTGACCTTTGACCTTCTCTTTATATTAACCTGTACTATCCTTTTAATCTATTTATAGCAATGACTAAGCATGAGTCATCGATTTTAATTTAACATGTCACTTGGCCAACTCCTTTTCCAGTTGAACCCTGTTAGCAGGAGGTTAGTTCGTAGGATCGAATCTCTCAGTCTTAAGATCGTGAATACCGAGACTGCGGTTAATTTTAATGATACTTGTTTAAAAGAAGATCTACTGCCTATTTATGCCAATATATATATATTAGTGTATATTGGCAGCAAATTCTCTTGTAAACATATTTTATTAAAATAGACGGCAGCTTTCGCATTCATGACCTTTTTGCTGGTGTTTCTAGTTTTCTAACTAGTTTATTTTTGTAGGGAGTGATTTCATGAAGGAGTTGTCCCAGAGACGAAGAAATAATTTCGTAGGTTACTCAATAATCTATTTTTACTTACATGCTTTCGATTTCACTGAAATCATCAAGTATATCGTATATATATATATATGCGCAAAGAGAGAGACAGAAGGGAGATATGGTCATATCAGTTTTTCCATATACTGACATATATTTAAATAATTGTGAAATATCAAATATAATTAAAATAAATAGCCCAGTTATTGTTGTTTGTCGTTAACAGAATAAGTTAAACGATAAATAATGAAGTAATTAGGAAGCAATGATTAAAGTATAAAATGAAATGTTTTAAATAATTAGATACAGAAAAACCTATATAAACGCCGTGTTTAGATCATAAAAAGTAATTCAATTCTAGAATGAAAGGGTGAAATAAAAAGCCCATGATGGTAAGAATATCAAGATTGTTGTGTTTTGAGAAAGAGCGTTGACGGAGTGTAATGAAAGTTTATGGACGGCTGTCAGATCGAATGCCATCTGGAGAGGGCCTGATAAACCCCCTCTTGCTGGGGTCAAGGACACATCACTCCTCAAACCATGTAACAAGAAAAACCGATTATATCAGTAAAAAAAAAAAGTTTCATTTTCGTTAAGTGAATCAGGAAAAAGTTTAACTGAATCAAGTTATTGCTGGGTTTCAAAAGCATAAAAATTGAACATGGTGAATATTCATCTTGCAATTCACTTTATTTTATTCATCAAACTAGATAAATCAATAAAAAAAGTTTCAATAATTGCATTTAATTTATAGTTTTTTTTATTTTCGTGCATTTTATCTTTTTAAATTTTATTTTATAATCATGAGACATGTAAAAAAGTAAATTATTTTTTTAATTGTATCCAATATTATATTAATGTTGCAGTATATTTGGTGTAAGAATGTAAGTTGGGAATTACATACCCACATATATTATTATTCATTTTATATGTACTTATACTCTCCCGGGATGAGACGTGTATTTCACTTTCTCATTTAGTAGTAAGCTTAGTCTGCGGGTCTGTGAGACCGAAATATGTAATATTTATTTAAGATAATAGTTAGTTGTGCCTCTCAGATATACCATATATATAGTGTATATAAAAAGATTTCACATAAACACGTGAAATAACAATCAATGATCAAACACAATAAGAAATGGGAAAACAAGACAAAGATCTTTTAACCGTAACAAGCGGTCTTCATCAGAGTCAAAAATCTGACTCTGGTTTTTGACTCTGATGAAAACCGCTTGTTACGGTTGAAAGATCTTAGTCTTGTTTTCCCATTTCTTATTGTGGTTTGATCATATAGTGTATATATATTACCTTCAAGAAAACCATACGAAAGGGACAAAAGCGTTTCATGGAAGAATATAGGGTTAGGGCTTACATCATCAGGATAGAAGAGATCGCAATTGCAAAGCAATGGTTGGAGTCCGTAATCTCCAAAAGGTACCCAACCGTAGCTTTGCAAGTGCACTTGGTGTCCTTTACACTTCTTCCCTAATATACTTCTTTTGTTATATAATATATATATATATATATATAAAGATTTCACATAAACACGTGAAATAACAATCAATGATCAAACCACAATAAGAAAATGGGAAAACAAGACTAAGATCTTTCAACCGTAATAAGCGGTCTTCGTCAACTGATATATTAGTTGGGTTTTTGACTCTGACGAAGACTGCTTGTTACGGTTGAAAGATCTTAGTCTTGTTTTCCCATTTCTTATTGTGGTTTGATCATATATCGTATTATTAAAGGAAAGTATCATAAAAAAATAATTAAAGAATCGATAATGCCAACTAAGTATTTGAACAATGACAATGAGTCGCAAGAAGGATAGTGTCTCCTTAAAGAGCAAAAAGGTATTGAAGATGTTATATAAATAATATATATTTCAAGTTTGATTCAATACCTTCCCTTGAACCACTAATGTCTAAACAAATATGGCAGGGTTAGCTTCAGTCATTTCCTGGCTAAGGAGACCTTAATCACCAGGTTGCAAATAATTTCAATATTGTATCTATTATACTAAAACATCAATGTATATTTTAATTTATTTGATTTAAACATCCATTCAATGTTTTGATGAAGATTAGCACTCAGTCGAAACAAGACTTTCCATTAACATAGTTACTACACACTGAATAAAGAATGAACCCACAAAGCTTCTGATTGTTAAGGAAATTACGTAAAAAGTAAAATTCATGAAAAATATGATAATGTATATAAATATTTAGACATCTAGGCTTCAACCTGCCAGTCTAAACAAATTTCTCTTTTGTTTTTAATTCATCTTCTCAGGAGTAAGACAATTACCTCCTTGTTCTGTACTGTGTTCTAGATATTTCAATATTTGTAATGTTCGGTTAAGCCGACTTTTTTAAACATACGTTTATATACAGTGCCAGCCGAACAGAGCAATTCATCTACCTGACGACGATAGGTGTCGTTATACCGTATTGAGTCTTGTATTTAACTTTCTGTGTTCTTTTCTTTATGGTAAAATTATGTTTATATACTCAAAAAAAAGAAACGTTTGAAAACTAGACACTCGGACTACTTTCAATTTTTGACCTTTTTAACAGTCATCAACAAGAAAGGAAGAAGTACAGTGAGAAGACGAGAGTCAACCGGACAACGTCTCAGAATGTGGTAGGCTGGCTACAATGAAAAAAGGTATTAGGAATGATTGAAGATGGATAAAATAAAGAAAATAATAATAAAAAAATAAAAAGCTTTTAATAACAAATAAATTTAACCTAATAGAAATTAATAATATTAAATATAATTAATTAAATAAAATAAATATAATTATAATTAAGTCAATTAACAAATGAATAGAAATGAATAATTTAAAAAAAAATAAAAATGTTAGAATACGACACATAACGGTTCAGTTTGATTCCTGGATGTAAACGAGTTCATCAAAGGAGCATATGGGTTTCTTCAGAAGTTCTTTAAGTGACCATTTTTGGTAGTTAGCTATCTATTTCAATGCTAAAGAGGCAGTTAAACATGCTTTACAGAAGTGCAGTATTTTAGACTTGTATTTTAGTTTGATCTATAGTTCTTTCTGACGTCTGGGAGAGCCAGTTCTACAAGAGGTGGTGATGAAAGTCGAAATATTAAAGTCAGTTCAGTCAGTCTTTTCTGTGTTTTTTCTGAGTAATTTTACTGCTCGCTCATAAGGACCGTATCTTCTATGTATATATATAAATAGACTTGTTTGTTAACAATCTGGAAGAGGTATCAGTGGTTCAAAGTTAGTACAGAAACAAAAACAATGGTAGAAACACACTTGCAGTATCTATTTTTTTGGTTTCATCCATCCTAAGGTAAGCATGTATAACTGAACCGTCAAGAATATTAATCTTGAACACATGCATTCAAGTTTAGTTGCATCTTTCTAAAATTATAATAATATGTATAGTAATAAATTGAATTATAATAAAAATAACTTGAACATAAAAAAAAAGATATACATGGATTTAAAAAATTGGGAGAGATAACATAATTATAAGTGACTAATATAGGCAGAGAGAGCTAGACTGGATAAAACTAAAAATGTAGAATATGTAGGTTCCTTGGTTAAATAATATCCTATAACTTCTAAATCAGTTTCCTACTCCTTTCAACAAATAACTGTAATTGTAAATCTCAGATGTATCCGAAATTGTAAATTCATTGCTCGTATCGGAATCGTTAAAAATGTTTGTATCGTCCCATCACTAACTTCAACTTAAACTAATAAAGCTAGTTATTAATAAAGTTAAATTAATAAAGTTAGTAACAACGGCTTTTACATAACGTGGTGAAATGTTTGTATTTATGTTGTAGTTGTTTATTTAGTAAAAAATAGTGGATAAATGATAATTAAATATGTATCAGTTATAACTTCCAACTATTACATAGAATCACTGTCACTTAACCATCAATGCAATTCTGATTGTGACCTGTTGCTCAGTAACAGATTTTGATTTCAATCTTATTAGAATTCTTCCACGTTCATAGATGAATGAATACTTTACATACCATCATTAAATGCAGAGAAATAATATACACTATCATAGCTCTACTTTAGAAAACAAGATTTTTCCTAATATCTGAAAATGCCTCCGAGGAACTATTTACATTATTATTTTATCTCTAGCACTACACTTTAGTCTTTCACATCCAGCGCTTCTCGAGGAGATGACTGTAGTTCATTTGTTACCTGACACTTTTTTTTTAGTAATGTGTGAACTACTTACCGAGTTGATTCTAAATCATGTGGCCTAAATATTGTCATAAATTTATTTAAATCTATGGCCTTTAAATTAATCAACAAGGATCTGTTCCAACTGAAACAAAGAACTTGGAGCGTTTATATGACCTTCTATAAAAAAGAAAGATCAGAAAGATCTCAATAATCTTTAATGATTGAGATTAACTATGAATATTCTGAACTAAATATTTATAACAGACTATGTAAATAAATGAAGACTTGTGCTATGCTCTATCTATTATTGGCGTTCGAGTTGGTCTGATGCTGCATCCCCCTTCTTTTCTACACATGAACTTAGCAAGCACCGCTAAGTCTTTTCTTATGCTCAATAATAAGCCTCATGATGTTTGTTGCAGGGGAAGGCAGCCTGGTCAGATCACAGACGGATCTCCCTAGCTGAGTCTGCCCACAGAGCAAGGCACCATGACTCTCACAGAAAATGGAGATCCAGAAACAGGGTAACGTTCAAACACTTCACTCCTTTTTATTTCAATAATGAAACATATAAATTCTACATTTTTAAATGTACCATACTACATGTTTCTAAATTAATCTTAAATAACTTTGTAAAATGAAAAATTACCAACTTTGAGTACTTCATATATATATAAAGATTTCACATAAACACGTAAAATAACAATCAATAATCAAACCACAATACGAAATGGGAAAACAAGACTAAGATTTTTCAACTGTAACAAGCGGTCTTCGTCAGAGTCAAAAACCCAACTGAGTTGGGGTTTACTCAGTTGGGTTTTTGACTCTGACGAAGACCGCTTGTTACTATTGCAAGATCTTAGTCTTGTTTTCCTATTTCTTATTGTGGTTTGATCATTGATATATTTGTTTGAATATTGAACAAAATATTTTGTTAGTCGAGCGTTAAAATTTAGTTTTTGTTAAAAATGTTAAATAGTTTAAAATAGTATGTGTTCAAAAATCACCCAGTAGATGGTGGAAGAAGACCGAAACGTCGGTAAAAATAAAAAAATGGACAACAAAACTTATGGTGAGTTATTACACTTAGTTCCTAAAGAAATGAAAGTAAGACTTCGAGATTTGGAAAAGAAATCCAGAAAACTAATTAAGACAAAAGTGGGCAGAAAATTTAATCTCACATATATATATATATATATATATATATATATATATATATATATCATTAAATAACTTGCCAACTTTAACTCTAGTATGTTTCTTACATACCTTCTCGAGTTTTGTTATATTATTCCTCCATCTTTCCGGTACCATATAAATCAACTCACCAAATGATTTGTTTATATTTCTATTTTTCATATTTACACAGGGGCGAATGTTTCGGTCTACACTGAC
The DNA here is from genome assembly GCA_026182355.1 of Hermatobates lingyangjiaoensis. NCBI lineage: Eukaryota > Metazoa > Arthropoda > Insecta > Hemiptera > Hermatobatidae > Hermatobates > Hermatobates lingyangjiaoensis. Next base: position 1,767,828 of record JAPFBL010000062.1, read on the forward strand.
CATTATCAAGGAAATCTTTTTACTATTCATAATATAATTCTTATTTACATTAACAGTCACTTTGCTCTATTCAAATATAATTAATATATAACAAATATATGAATCAACGTCTAAACCAGAGTAAAAAGATCAGAGAATTGAATACGATATTTCAACCGAAAGCAGCCTCAATCCAACTAATACTGACGACGAGTAACACTTGTGTTAGTTCAAAGATCTCAGTCCTTTTTCTGATTTTCTTACAGTTATAAATTTGAAATATAAGTATGCTATAAGTATTATATAATTAATATTATATACATATATTAGTATTATCATATATATATATATGCAAATTATGTATATACATGGATACATATATACATGTAACCATGATACCAGTTATATTTTTTGAACTAATGTATGTAAAGGATGATTTATCATACCGATTCTTAAAATACTAATATTCGTTATTTTACTTTTTTGTAAGTACAGAATAAAAATCATGATATTATTAATCATGATATTTTTTAAGAATTTACAGGTTATAGTGTTCTGAAGTCATTAAGAAGTTTCCCATGATGTCTGTGTGAGTGGGTGAAAGTTTGTGACCATGAATGGGTTTCTACCCATTACTGTCAATTGGGTTGAAACCATAATTTGCCCAAAAATGGTCCGTATAATGTAAATGTGCTCTATTGTTTTTTGGTAATAATGCCACTTGGGAAGTACAGATGTTTATCTAATATATGATTTTTTTATCTTATACTGCCAACTCTAAAATATTGTAATTTTCACGACTATCTGATCAATATGTGTCGGATAGTCAAAAAGCTATAAAGAAATTGAGCACAAATGTGCCCTTTAAATGAGAACTGTAAAGCAAGTTCAATTTTCTTGAGAAGAAAGTTGGGTTGCTTTACCTTGTTACCTGGGTATACCAGAGGAATAAAGAGGAATAAAACGATCCGAATCGTTCTGTGGCATAGAACAAATAGAAAATTGGGAAAGGAATTAAATGTTCTAGAAATTTTTGTAAGGATATGCTTTGGTTGGTATAAAACATATCAGGAATAACTTAAGAATCCTTACAGGTTTCTTGGCTGGACACTATAAACTCAACGGCCATATGATGAAATTGAGCTTTCTTGATTATGGAATCGCCAGGCATTTGTATTGGTATTTTTAAAAGAGTTGAAAGCCACAGGCTATAGTTGACACTATAAAGAAATACGATTTATCCTTGACCATGCAGTAGTAAAACTAATTATCACAGCACCAAAATAATAATAATATTATTATTATACACGTAATATAATAATGACATGGGTAATATTATCAAAAAATAGTCAAATCGTTAAATGCGAAGATGTGTTTCCACTTAGTAGTACTTATTGCACATAAGATATATCGCACATAATGATGAGTGAAAAAGAAAAATCGAAATGAACATTAATAAAACAGTATTGTATGTGTACCTATGGTACTTCAAAAAGAAAGAAAGCAGATCTCAAAAACTTCTTCATTAAAAATATTAAACTAAAACTCTCAGAGGTGCACAAAAATATTGGCATTTCATTCAATGAAAGAATAAACTGAAAAAGCCATGCAGTCAAATACATTAGCTGAGTTATTTGCAAATGACCTTACAAAAACAATGTTCTACTAATGATACAAAGGGGTGATTTGCTTTAAGAGAGTAGTACATAGGGTCTTAATCCAAAATTACACGCCTTCAGTAAAATAACTATATTTACTGTGACGAAAATCAATTCTGCCATGTTCATTGCTTGTAAAATTAAAGATTAACACAAATTAGCCTTAAAAATACTACAAATACAAGCGTTTCTTACGATAACATGAGCAATAACCATTTGGCATGAAAAAGTTATTAACATCCCTCCAACTCTTACTTATATATTTAATCACGAGAGAGAATTTTCAATCTCTAGAAACTGGTGCAAAATTTTTTTTTTGCATAAATAAATGAAAAGATAAACTTTTCAAAAATGTCAAAATAATGATATTTTGGCCTGTGTGTTGACACGTACAGTTCCCCTCATACAGTTTTTATATATAGAGGGAGCAGAGAGGTGATAATGAATGATCACCTTGATTGGATTATGCATTCTCATTTCAAGAAAGAAGCTCCTCTTCTGGTAAACTGCCGTTCAGAAATTTATAAAAAAAAACTTTCTCAAGGATTCTATTGTTGAATGAATGAAGAAAACAGATAAAAGGTGTTTAAAAAGCTTATTCAAAGTGAACTTAAAGTAGTCAAACAAATAATACATATTCAAAGTAAAGATTTAAAATATCTAGCTCGTCATTTTAAATCTAAGAATAATAAATGACTCATCCCGGGCTGTTATATAGGAATGGCTCTGAAAGAGGTAGAAACAGTTGAGCACATTCTATGTAAATGTAAGGGATTAATTTTCTCATACCATATGTAAAAAAAATAGAAGCGACCAAAATATAATACTTCTCCAAGAAAAATATAAAGTACAATAAGGAACATCAAAACTAATGTTGTATAGTCTCATTAAAAGAAATAAATCATTAATTATCCATGTGTTTGGTAATCAATCTAGTCCATCGGTAGTCGCATTAAAATTAAATCAAAATTCAATTGATTGTCAAGAGTTTGATATTATGTTTACTTGTGGTAAAGTTGAGTGCAAGCCACTCCTGATTTTTTATTAATGGTAAACTTCAAAGGTTGTCATGTTTTTAAAGTATTCTTGAATACCACTTCTAACAGAATATTAACAACCATTACTGCTCTTCAACAGGGGAGAATATAATAGTCTGTTTTTAATGAATTTGTAATATATTTCTGTTAATGATGTAAGACTATATTCCTTTATACAAACAGAAAACCATTTACTAAATCCCTGTTCTCTCTTAATGCTACATCAAATCCATCCATCAATGCTACATCTTTGTTTTTGCCAACAGTGCTAAAAAACTAGAACCTCTCCAATTTAAGCCCGGTTTTAAACTAGCCATATTTCTCAAGAATATAAGTATTTTTTGACCTTCTGACAAAACCCACTCATCCAAGTTTCAACACAAAAGTATACCGGAGACCCCCAAACCTAGAACTTGCCTTAATTGGAATATTTAATGCTGTAGAAGATACAGAAAATTCATTATCAACGTTTGTATCAAAAAAATCTTTACGTTATCCATGTAAAAAGGGATATTTTTGATAAATAATTGGTAAGCTGGGATTGAAGGCTGCTACTTTGGCGTTAAGATCGGTCAGCTATTCCTGGCTATACTCACAGTAGCTTTGACTTTCAATATGTTAATGTCTTTACTTGCAACCACTATTTCATCTAAGTTTTCTTAATGTTTTAAATTAATTGTAGTTGTAATTACTTTTCATTATTAGCTTGATTGTGATTCCACTATCGTTATATATCATGAATTACATCTGTAAGTGGTTTTACGACATTCATTGAGAGGCTTTAAAAGCAACCTGTTCCGCCTGATTTATTCAGCAAAAATGTATACAAATTTTATTTGTTCTCTTCTATTCGCACATTTTCTTCAAAATCTGACAAAGTAAACTTTGATCCAATATGCCAGTTTGTTGCCGTCCACGAAGATGGTAATAGCCTTTGTTTATAGGCAGTCTGGTGTGGTTGAACTGTTGATGCTGAAGTGCATTTAGGATACGTGACAGAGCTGATGGGGACATTGCAGCTATCATGATATAATTTGCCATAAATTTGAAAACCTTTGGTAACCAAATACAGAAATTAGCCATTTCTTACAACTTAAGGATTATAGATCAAATGTTTGTATATAGTTCAACTTTTAGGTCACTACCACTCAGTCCCTCTCTAGACTTACTTATTCTGACTAAGATGTTTGTAATTTGTGCAACTTAATCGTTTACACGATTGATGTATCTTGTCCAGATTTTTTTTATTGAAATATCTTAACTAAGTTTCTGAATTTCTTATTGTGGTTTGGACGCTGATTTATACTTGATGTGTTTACTGTAAAATCACAAAGTAAACTGAAATAAACACAGGAAATCACAGAGTTTACTGAACAAAAAAATTACTTCTATTTTCCAACTATATGACAAGTATATACGAAAGAGTTTTTCTCTCTAATTTACTTTTCTTATAACAAGTGTCATTTAATATGTCTGTTTCAAACATAATTTGACTAAAATCAATTTGGTACTTAAGATCACTTTTTCTCCTGATAACGAAAGGTATCAAAAAAGTGTAAAGTATGTTCGAGTCGATGTTTTTACGTCATTTTTATTATTTATTTTATATTAAATATAAAATAAAAGTCAGATTATACCATGATAGATGTCTCTTCGGTGTCATGGTTTTAATTTCGGTTCTACGCTGCATTTAGCAGACATATTGAAGTAACTACATAAGAAGAAATGGAAGTCTTTTATAAATAATACAAAACTGCTTAAATAGTTCCCTTTATTACTTCTTTAAATATTAAATTTTAAAAATAACTGTTTATTCTCTTTATACTGTCAACTCAGCTTGAGTACCTTAAATAAAAACAAAGGCTGTAAAAATGCTCGGAAGGATTATTAAAGACCGTAAAGGATTCTCCATTGAATTTCGTTGTTATGAGAGTTCGGCTAAGGTTTCATAAATATTCAAGCAAGTAAAATAAAGCCATTCACTACTTCTTAAATATTCATTTCTATACAAAAAGTAAATTTGCAATGGGAAATGTATTCTTTACTATGATATGGGTAAATTTAAATCTTAAATGCTAATCACATTGTTTTGAATAGGCATAGATGAAAAAAAATTTAGAACAAAGTCTAAACAAACAAAAATATGCAAACCATATTTGAAAATGTTAAGACTTACTGTTCGAAAGTCTTTATTTTCTCTTTAGTTTTTTATATATTATTATAAAACGTTGATATTCAACCATTATTATTTGTTAAGTTCTATTACTGAACTTTCTTTTAATAGTCAGTTTTTTTTGTTTCGAACCAAATTCCTTTGTTTGGTTCCAACGCCTTTCTACAGTGGTGCACTAGGAGAGGAAAGTGGGATTTTCTTCCGACTTGACACACACTGTAGTTTCAGGCAATATAGGGCCAAAATCACTGAAATTTAGCCATTAATTGAATAGCTGAAGTCTTAATAGTTTCTTTATTTATGTTTATTAGACAAGAGATCATTATGTGCAAGTATATTGTGCAGACTTGTAACCAAATTCTTTACACGATCTCTAAATGACAGTGGGTAAAAATTTCCATTCTTTCCCTTTATTTTTTCATTATTTTCAACAGCTTCAGTTAAATCATAAATTATATCGGCTAAAATTATAATCGACTAAAAATGATTGCAGCTATCCAACAAACAAGTTGTGTTTTTCTTATATCTCCTAAACGTCAAGAATGTTAACCTTCAAAGGTCTTCAGTGGTCCTCAGTCAGTGATGCATATCACTTAGGACAGCAATTTGAGTCACTTCTTACCATGAACTGTAGTCGGTTAATTTTCATAATTTTAAATTTTTAAATGATATTGTTAAGTAATATCACCCTTAGCAAGGTAGTTTTTTTGACTGTTCTAGATTATCTAAGCCACAGGATACCTCCCTGGTGTAGTATGATGAACTAGAATATTTTTCATGTGTTGGCTAATCATGCGTCATTTTTTTCAAGTCGAATTCTAAATAAAGCTATACATCAATATTTTTAGCGTTAAAATCATTTTAATCTACCAAGGGAAGTACATTTCTTCTGCACGGCCTCGAGAGCTGATGTTTATTTGAGAATATTCTCTATAACACTTAAAACAAACATAAATTCTGTTTCCAGTAACATATTTAGAATTTCATCCTAAGTGCACTTTAACGGTTGAATTTACGGATTATTTCTTAATCCACATTAATGTAAGCTATATGTGAACTATAACTAGAAGGTTGGTTCTGCATGCACAATTCTAAATCGAGCTTTACTAAAGTCGAGTGGAACAGGGATCTCTAAGTTGCTGACAAGGTTCAAGCTCACGACAGACATTTTTCGTCCTCTCCCACGAATTTCTTTATCCCATATCAAAAACCACGTATCTCCAAGAGCCCAGCTAATCTTTCATTTTAACAAATAGGCTACCTCTAAACACACCTAACCCAATATGTTTCAGCATTGTCCATCATTGTGCTATTTACTTCATAAAGGTATTTCTTAAGAAATATGTTTTATTAATGATTTATGATTTGGGATATACTCTTGCCAGCAATATTTTTAGGTACTATATTTATTTTTCAATACAATTTAAAAATTCAGTGACATTATTGTTGACGAATAACGCCTATATTAACAGCATTAAATCAATTAATTTGTAAGTTAAAATGCATTTTAATAACCAAAATTAATTAGTGATTGGGAAATAATTAGCTTCCCACTTTTCAAATACTATTATGTTGAAAATAACTAGATTCTGAAACGAATCATGAAAATAGTTTGTATATATTTGTCTTGACAATTATTTTTCAAAACTTTGTTACTTTTATTTGATTGAAATGAGTTTATGACACTATTTAAAAGATCAATATCTCAACGGTGTTTCATAAAACTGAGTAGAAACCCTGAATTAGTTATTTATTCAACTTTAGGCACAATTTCGTTCTGACTGTCAATTGAACAATGTAAGAATATCTGAAACCTGCATTAGGAAATCATGAGAACCAGTTTCCCAATTGATGTAGAGACAATATTTTCAGCATTCTTCCATATTCTGAGTTCACATTTTTTTCTTCTAATTCAATAAATAATAATCACTGAGAATAATTTATTTCCTCTTATTAAGTGAATAAATAAACGACATGAAATAATTTGCAACTATTATCGCCATGAAAATAAATATCAATCTATATTTAAGTAGTTTAGATTCCAGTGTATTTATAAATCTTGTTTTTGTAATAGCAATAACAATTACCTTTTACTGTGTTCGAATATATCAATTTTTCAATAAATTGTTTTTTAAATATTATACTTTGTACAGAAGTAAAGAGATGAACTTGAAAATTACATATATACGAGGTGGTTAGAGGTGGTAATACTAAAATAAAATTTGGACTAAAAGGCAATTAAACTATATCTGTATCTTGAGGAAACAATCTTTTGAATGTCTTTCCACTCAAAGTTATGTAAATCTTCCACTATTCAAACCTTCATGGTAGAGAATCATGTTGTGGACTATGTTATTCTTTTCACCAAGCTCTTTAAGACCCTTGTTAAGAAATTTTACTTTTCAAATGCTTTGGTTATACTCTCACTCTTTATGTTGATAGGAATGAAAAGGATAATTTGAAAATGAATCTTCAACGATTAACAAGTAGCTTATTTTATTGTTGTTGTAATTGACAAATGATCTTACATTGACTAATCCATTTGCCAAGTGTTATAAATATGCTTAAACGGGAAGGGATGCTCTGAAAAATCTATTTGCCGCATCTATGAAGTTCAAAAACTAAAATTTGTTTTTTATGAAACTATCTTGACATTATTTAGTAAATTTTACAGTTTCCTCTCAACTCTTTAAGTATAAACTCAATTTCATTATTATGCAAAGACTTGCCTGCTTTATATTCTCCTGCGAGAAGACCAAGTCTCGATGCGAGCTCATTTACATTATCCTTATTTTCACAAACAGGTTTTTTGACTTCCATTAATCTCTTTTTCGGTGTATTTTAATATGACTCTTGATGGAGCATATATATTTAATGCCAGAATTTGAATTGATCACCCCCACTACAATTACTCTAATAAACCTGATGTTTATTATAGAATTGCTTGTTAGGATGTATCAGTACAAACAGGTTTTTATCTTTTTACAAGTGTCATTCCACTATTAAGGAATATTTTTGAAAGAAAGTAAAGTTTTACAAACCTAACGTTTAATTGAATCTATTCTAATTTTATCAAAACCTGATCATACCGTCTCCTAATATATTATCCAAACTAAAATCTAAAAGTTAAAAGTTAAAGAATCAAAACATGCTTAAAATTCTCCCTCGCTTTTGAGACTCGCTAATATTCTCTAATATCTTTTTGAAAAACGGTCTCATAGATGGAAGCAATTCTTTTGTTTGCTTTATTGCATAATCACGACATTCTGGTTTCTCAAATTTTTTTAATATAGTAATAAATATTTCTTATATATTCTTCTTTGTCTTCTCCCTTTGCGTTTCCCACGTTTCGCTATTTATTCCTTATTAAGAAGTGGTCTTATTTTGTCTCAACTTTTTAATATTAAAAAAACTTCTATACCATTCAATTATTTTAACAAGGATTTAAGAAGTTTGACAATTGGTATAGTACTTTTTGTAAAATATTCTTCTACAAAATGATATCGCCGCTTGTATAGTACACTATATTTGTTCCAAATATCATCGGCTGTTTTAATAATATCATACCTTAATCGTGTATCATTCGCAAATGTCATATTACACTGGGTAATAATATTGATATGTGTTGTTTTTTTCAAATATCAAATTATCCTGCGATATAGTATTCACATATGAAACATACGCTTGTATCAGGACATGTGACACAATTTCACATATAATGTGGCAAAATTTAGGACTCCCACTGTGTAGAATCAATCTTCATTGTGTGGTATCACAAAGACTCCGTTGATTTGCCCTTCTGATATATAAATTATCCCTTATAAAGATGCCTTTTTATCAAAAGCTTTTCATTTTACTACTGATAAAATATAGCTGTTGTCATTTTTAGTGTAATATTGCAATTCCAATGCCTAAGACCATTAAACATTCGTTATGAGATAACGTCGAACTCAAAAATTGTAGCTTTATTGAATCACTGGGGATGTAACTCTGGATTGAATGAAATTTTTATACGTATTATAATAAACCAAAAAAATGTCTTCAAATTTCTTTATTAGTAGTTAAAGAAAAAGTCTGTTTGACTCAATTCTCATAGAAAATGTCTTTGTCAATATAAAAAAATCTAGTAATTTAATTTTCAGTAGTTATTCTTTATTCCAACTTATACTTTTAGACGTGTATTGCCTTTTGATGAAATCTAAATTTCCTCAATTTTATTTCTTAACATACTAATTATTTGGTAGATTTTTTAACAAAATTTTATTCTTTCGTAGATATCTGTTTCGCTTGAAAAATATTTACCAAAATCATAAAATGTAACTTAATGCCTCTCTTCATTCATGTAATTTCAATATAAAAAGTATTCAGCTAATCTTAACAAAAGGTCGTATTTTGCAGTATAATTTGACTATGATCTGTCAAACGGCGTAAGATGGATAAACGCACATCCTGACAACGAACTTTTAGCATCAAACATAAGTTAAGCATTTTACATTTTTTATCAAAACTAGCCTGGTTAATCGTTCAAGAATGCTATACACTTTTCTTTAATAATACTGCAGACATTGTCAATACAATTTCAAAATTTTATATTCTGTTGTCAGTAGTTCAGACAAAAATGTTGTTTAAAATCATATTTTAGCAAAAAAATGTGAAATTTTCATGAAGCAATATTACTTAAAAACTATTAGGTATACCCACAATATAGAAGAGAATGTTAGATAAAATATTGATTTGATTAATCAAATGGTGCCTATCACATACACGCACACATACCACACAGATACGTATATCAATGATCAAACCACAATAAGAAATGGGAAAACAAGACTAAAACTATAATTCATGCAGTCTGATTTTTTCATAAAGTGCTTCTGAGAAAGGGGTGCTGTTGAAAAATTTGGTACATTCGTACACAAATATGGTTGATTCAAATCGTGTTTGGAATGAGTTACTGTGGAAACAAGCATAATGATTTACATTTACAAGCAATGAAAGCTGCAACCTCTCTGTCGAAGAGAGTATGCAAATACACGTGTACGCTGAAATTTATATCTTCATGTCATAGTCCCTTTAATATATTCAAATATCTTCTACTTTACATATCAAATTAATTCCTAGAAAAAAAAATTGGAATATTTTTAAAAATGTTTAATAGTTTACTGCACTAACTTTGTTTTGCCTGTGAATGATAAAACATATTGTAAGTTAATGGAAATAAATACCACCAACAAGGCAGTTATGATCAGAAAAAGTTTATTTTCTCGCTTTTCGTTTCTTTCAATAGTCATAAATAGTGACATTTTTTTTCAGATCTTAAAATTTAAGTAAATTTCTACCTTTGTAACATTTTAGGAAAAAATGATTCCTTGATGCTACAAAATGTACTATAATAATTTTTTTCCACAAAGCAACGTCACCCTAAAATCATACATTTTATTTTTTTGTAAAGAACTATTTTGGTGCAACTTCATTAAGGTCTATCAAATAGTGCTATCCAATAAAAGAGGAATCTAAATTCACAAAAAAATCAATAATATAGCGTTCCCATGATGCAGCACTATTTTTTCATTGTAATAGATTTTTTTATGAATAGTACCAATTTTATCTAGCTTATAACAGTGACTCGAAGTTTGCCTCCAAACTGTTAGACATGCACCCAACCACCCACCCACACACACACACACACACACACACACACACACACACACACACACACACAACACACACACATACACCACACATACATAATGTGTGTGTATGTATGTAAGTACATACAGTATGTACAAACAACCACAGAGATCATTTAAAAAGAAAACTTTAAAAATGATTTTAGGGTATCCAGAAAAGTGTAAATCAGTTAAAATTTAAAATAATTTTTTTCATTTAATTATACATTACTTACATTTTTTATAACATTAGAAAAAGTTCATGAAAAAACAAATATTTCAATAAAATGAAAAAAAAATTCTCTTAATTTAATAAATAAATACATTTTTAATAACATTTAAAGATTTGTAAATAAATATTAGGCTCATGTGAAATATTCCATACAAAACTCTGAGATTTTCTAGTATGTTTTCTTGAGATCATTCTACTGTTTCGAATTAGGGTTTTGAAAGTTCGTGGGAGTTAAAAAAGAACTGACCTACTTGGTTGTATATGGGCCAATTAAACTTTGGGACACAAACTTAGACCAACATTACCCAGTTCTGTATTTAGAGATGTATTCATTCGTGTAAAATAACATTTTAACTAGAATCACACTTTGTAATTTTTTCTTAAACAGATTAAAATAAAATAATATATATTTGACAGATTAAGTAATAGATTTAGTTGCTTCATTTAATTCAATTTCAGAACAGATAACTTTTTTTTTAACAACATTCAATATTTATAACTTGTTTTATTAAAAATTGTTTATTTATCAGAATACTTAATGCAATTAATAAGTAAATTAAGAGTTGAAAACTCTGTATTAGTTAAAAAAAAAATTCCACCATTGTGCTTGTCTTCGACCATGAAAAAGAATATGATAAAGAGAATGTGGTCAGTGATGGTTATACATTAACACAATGTTAATTGTAATGATAAGAAATGTTGATGAAGACATTTCCTGATCTTAATTTCTTTTTACAAACCAAAGACTGCCACTACTAGAATGACTTTTAAAAAATATCAAAAATTTTGGATAAGTTGAAATTAGGGTCCATATAGTAAAGTATTATTGCTATTTAAAAATTATTCAATTTCTGTTCCAAAGATTTGATTCAGGGTCATTGAATTTGCAATACTTCTTTCGGGGAAGATATTTTTCTTTGAATATTATCTATCCATTTTATATTTAGTTTGTCTTGTTTATTTAGGTCATCCTTTTAAGGGACTGTTAGATTTATCCTGCCGACCATGCTATCTCCTCATGGAAAGTGAATTTCTTTTTTTTTTTTACCTCACCATATATATCTAACCTTCTTTCATTGTTCTTTGTTGATACAGTTGTTCATGTGTTATAACTTGTTTATTTGAATTAACTTGATAATCTTTCTTCAGCAATACTTTTATGTAATCATTTAGTATAAGATGTCATTATGATATTTTCATTGGTTTTTATATTAATATTTATTGGTTATTGTATTCAATGAAAGTAGATAAAAAACATATAGGAAAGGAAAAATTAAAGCAACTTAACGAAGTTTAAGTAATAATATTGTCATTGCTACTACTTTGACAGGAATATATGTGTACATTTAGGTGATTCTGATTTGAACTCAGGTTTTATTCGAGACCCTAAATTATTAAAGTCGTTGTCGAAATCAGGAGACCCTCATTTTTATAGTAGTCGGAGCCGAAGACTGTAAAGATCACTATTGCCGTTGCATTGAATATTACGAGTATATTCGTTGATGCAGTTACTTGGAACTTGTTACCCCAGTAAGCTGTATCTGCTTGCGACAAGTATAATTACCGCACGTTTACAAACAGAGTCTTGTAAATTACAACTTTCATTCTTCAAAAATATCTCAGTACTGTTTTTCTCTGCTAATTAGTTTTATTTCCATTAATTAATATTCAGCGATGCAGATTATTATCATTTTGTAAAAACCCTGCGAGTGTTTACAGGTATTTCTACCAATCTGGCAGCACATAATACATTATATCATCACAAACTTTTAAGGTATTCTAAAATTATATATAAATCTTAATAAACCTTTATCTGCACCTACAGTATTTTTGATTTAACCGTCATTAGTAGGAATAGAAGAGGGAAGGCGGTGGATAAAAGACTGAAGCAACAAACGTGTCCAATCAGAAAAAAGTAGATCGAAGTACAAGGTATAACTAAAAAGAGATGGAACAGATAATATTAAATAAACATAGAGAAAAAGAAGAGGGCCAGAAAGTTAACTAGTTGAAGCAAGAGTAAAGATAATTCTTACATAGAATCTATCCTCTACACCGTTGATATAAGCATAACTATTGTTGAAACAGAATCAATAGTTTAAATGACAGTATAAAAACCATTTTGTTCGCACTTTCCATTTATGGACAATTTCATTGAAACATTTGATAGTACTTTGGATAAAGATTGTTTCTCATTTATGAGGTAGCAGTCTTCTGGTTAGTGGGTATCTGACGAAGGAGCTGTGTATCTGCATTGAAGGCTGTCATTCGTAGGGAATAGCAAACAGTGAGTGATTTTGGCTTACATCTACTTAAAATTACTTCCTTGCGATTTGGGTATTATTCTGCATTCATTCGTGTTTTTGCGTTAGGAGTAATTTTACAGATATACCGTTGTTACATTTCATTTTCTGTTCCATTCTTCCTCTTTATATCGTACGGTCTTGCCTTCACAGAACTCGGTAGTTTCAAATCACAAGTCATCTATGCTGCTCTACCCACAATCAGTTACGAGTATTTCGTATTTTGTACCCCGATGAGGCAGGACTAAAGCTGTTTGTTATTTTATCAATCGTTTATGCTTACAGAACGGGTGATATCCCTGAGTGTTTTAGATTTTTGTTGTTATATTTTTAGAAAGGCTCAACCTTTTTCTGATCATCACTCTCTCATAAACCTTGTACTTGATTTTCTCAAAATCTCGAAACCAAAGCTAGCTCTTGAAAATGTGCATATTCTACGGGTACTTCAATCCAGTAAATATGGCAAAAGAAAACATATATAACAGTGTGACACAGAAAAATTAAGTAATTTATAAATAATAATAGATAAATAAGAAAAAATATTTTAGTCCAAATGGATAGTTTTATTAATTTCAAACATATATTACAAAAATTTAACTGTATTTTTTAGTATTTCAATTATTTTTTTTCTAATGCTTAAATGTTAGAAGTTGTTGTTCTAAGAATCCTGATTTTATCTTTGGCAAAGTAAGAGATAAGTTTTTATTTCAATGCTCATCTTCAGTTTTCTTCTTTTTTTAACTGTCGCCCAAATCACTTAGTTTTAGTTACTGTATCAGTTTATCAGTTGTGACGAGCTATCTGACGCATAGATCAAAGGCTCCGTGACAGTGACTGTTTTGTTTTTATTGATTTTCTTACCTCTTCAAGATAAAAAAACGCAGAGATTGAACTTCAAAGAAAAAGCTGCATTTTTGAGGTTTTCTGATAAACTGCCTAAGATGAGGAAGCAGAGGTTGCTGCATAACTACAAATATCCTAGTCACTTCTATGCAAAATTTTAAAAAGCCACACAAGCCTCGAAATGGACAGGTATCCAAAATGTGTTGTGCAAAATAAAAGGGACTGGAAAAGATACTGAGGTTGAATTAGCTTTGAAAATGCGGTTCATTTTTAATCTCATGAACAATAAAATAGCAATTTTCATTTCTTCGGTTAATGTTATCAATCGGTTATTAGTGATTACATAAAGCGGCATCCATTGTAACACCAAAATGTGAAAAAAATAACAGATTTTCTGATAACTGGAGAAGTTAGTCTTGCATAAAAATGTGAAATGCTTGACTTATGATTGATGTCGAAAGCCCGTGACTACTATACTGCTGACACTATTTGACGGGTAGCAATGAAAGTAGATATATAAATAATTATCTCATTACGGAAGGATGAGCAGTGGTGACGTCACGTATGTGACAGAAGCATTATTATCCATTTTGTGAATTTAAAACATATTTTTTTCATATGCATTGATTACTCAAAATTTTCCATTAGTTATCCACGTTGAATTAAAAATGTTGGAAACTGAATTCAAATTGACCGTTGTAAAAGGAAATATTTGTTGACATTAACACATATTTCCATTTAAAATTCACACATTTCCATGTTACCAATTTTGAAGAAAATTGTAAATTAGTAACATTCATTGAAATATATCATTAATCAAATGATGAAATGGACTGAAAGGCAAGAGATCAGCAATGCAAGCCAATGCATCAACAACAGGCAGAGTTAATGCGGTTAATTATGTTGTCAATTGTTTTGGTTGTCCAAACTCAATTGTTGGTTTATATAATCTCGTAATTACTACTTATTTAATCACTTACTTCATTATTGATATCCGTCAATTATTTATGATAGCTATTGACTGTAATATTATTTTTAAAAGAAATTTTCTTCTAATAAATAACAGTATAACCTTTTTATAAGCAACTATAATGTTTCCTATAAAAACGTTTTCTATAAAAAAATAATTTATATACAAATGTTTCAAAGCAAAAGTTTTCTTTGATACAGTTAAATAAAAAACTCAACTTATTTAGCAGTATGTAGTAGAAATATACTTTCTCTTGTTGAATATTTTAAAATAATGGGCAAATACAAAACTTAAAACGGAGCATAAGATTGCATAAATTACTGTACGGAACTTAGTAAACATTATAACAAAATAAGTGAAAAATGTTGTAACTATTTACCAGCGATTTCAGTATAATCACGAAGTTTCTAGAACATTTATATTAAAAAAATATATATATAAAATCCTTTTATGTACTAAATCAATAGAAAATTCGATACTTTGTAAAAAACCTTAACATACAAAGTGTCTTAGTTATCACAAATAATATCTCGTGGTTTTATCTGATGTTATTTTGTTAGATACCTAGAACTTTCCAAATCATTCGTATACAAGACCGGTTTTAATGACCTGTCCGACTTGAACATCATTCACGGACATATATGTAGCCGTACATATATGTAGATGCCTTTATATGCAGCTTCATGTACTGCGTAGAACAGCAGTTTTTTTTGCGTGACATATAACAATGATAAGGAAGAAGAAGGCTGCTCGATATATTATTGCTATAAATTTCTTTAACACACCTTTATATAAACAGTAAATCTTTTATATTCAAACATTGCAACCCAAAAAAATACTACTAATGAAAAGGACAAGACAGCTTTTCTATTCTCATATTCAACAGAATGTATATTTCTACTACAGTTACTGCTAAATAAGTTGATTTTTTTAATTTGCCTGCATCAAAGAAAACTTTTGCTGAAAAATAAAAAAATATCTTCATAATTTTTTACAGAGAACTTTACGATTTTTATAAAAGAGAGAACTTTTTCATAAGAAATATTATAGCTGCTTATAAAAAGGTTATACTGTAACTATTTTGATATTTAAAGTAAAGCTAAGCTAAACAATTCGACCAATGACAACTGATTGAACGTGGTAGTTGTTCTGTTTTGCACTTGTCTCTTGTGGAAACCCAAAGTCATGTATGAATTAATACTTTCGTAAAAATTTTTAAATTTTCAAGATGATCAGAAAAGAAGAAAAAAAATGTAACCATTTTTTGACATAACTTACTATAAATTATCATTTTTATGGTTCAACATTACCCAAAATGACATTTTTCTTTTTCCATTTCAAGAAATATATATTTGTCTAATTCTATTAAAATCTGTAGGACGGTGAAAGTCCTACAAGTTGTAAAACTTGTAGCTAGTTTACAAAAATTTTTGATATAACCGCAGGAATTATCAAAATATATATAGAAATGGATTCAGGAAACTTCAAAACGTCTTAAAATAGTAAAATATCAATATACATGTTTCATGATATCTACACTTCACTTCCAGAAGTAAAAAAATAAAATGTACAATTACAAAAGTAACATTAGTAATTTGAATGGCATTATATTAAGATCAGTAATGGGACTATTATTTAACTATTAATTAATTATAAAGTTAGTATAATATTTTAATTAAAAAAATGAATTAACAATGTATTATTAATTAAAGTTAAATTAATATAAATTACTAATAATTAATTAATTTTTAATTATGAAATAATTAAATAATTTTGTCTCAATTTAAAAAGAAATAAATAAAAATGCGATCAAAATCTAATGGCAACCAATTTATAAAAAAATAGTAATTTGGTAATTGTAATTTAACTGCTTCGCCAGTAGATCCATGTTCCGATAGAGCTCTTTGTTTTAAAGTTTATTCAAACTTTTCATTAGATAAAACCACTTACCAAACTTCATAATACTGGTATATATGTTGATGTTTTCAATTTCTACCATGATTCAACATTTACACGGTGATTATGATTTTCAAATGGAATTATTAAACGAGTGTTAAATTTACTTATAATAAACTTGTTAAAACGAAAATTGTAGTTTGAAATTAGAGAAAGAACAGCTGTAATTATTTTTAACCTAACTAGTAAATAAGAATACCAATACAGTTGTTAAAAATTATTTTGTTTTTACTTTTGAGACTATTTAAATTTGGCCATTGTATTTAAAATGTATTTTTATACAAATAACCTTAGAAGAGCTCTCGATTAACAAAAAAACGGGATATGCCTACTATGAGCGCAATTCAACGACCACTTGCCAACAACACATATGAATTGTGTTACATTTGAATCAAATTACAACCATCAAATTACATTTGATGGCTCTAATCAAATTAGAGTTCTATTAATATTTGTTCAATTTACATCATGATTAGCAAAATTATAGCATTTATATTAAAATAAATCCCTTAGTTAAATTTATTATCTTTAATTATTTACTTTATTTGCAAGAAAGCAATTATGAAAAAAATCGATATCAAGATTTTGACGGATTTTCTTGTTTTGAGGTTCCTAGAGTCCATTTTTGATGATTGTTTGATGATATTTGTGTGTTTTGGGTCGGTGAGTGTACAAAAGTTTGTGTGCAGCCCACACCGATTGATGGATCAAATTCATGTTACTCAAAATGAGCTCCACAATAGACATAATTTCTGTATTGTTATACTACGTTGTAGAAAAGTCACTTTTTTGAAAAAAAATAAAATAACTTTTTTCTCCGAACTAGTAATTTTAGAGTGTTGAAAGTTTGAGATTATCATAAAAGTGAAAGTACCACTAACAGAAAAAAAAGTTCAAAACTTTTTAATAACAAAAAGCTCAGTTTAGCAATAAAATTTAAAATTTTTGAAAATAATTTATTCAAAAATTTTATGACACAATACAGGTCAAACTGTTTACTTATAGTAATGAAATTGTACCTAAACAGACTACTTTTTAAGAGAATGAGCTGAATACTGTTTTGTTAAAATTTCGCTGTGGTTTCATATTATGATTTCTGATATAGTAATTCCACAAAAAATGTATTACAACAATCAAACGCAAGAATAATTAGTTTGTGGTAAGTACAAGGTACTTACCACAACTGAAATTGTGGTCAGTGATAGCTGCTCTTTGGGGCATTGTTTGTCGTCCTTTTTGTGGAATACTTAAGGAATACTCTAAACAATCAAGGTTTGATATGCAGATTACCTTGTCATTAAATGAAGAGGGATATTTGATGGTACTGACTTTGAGATTATATAACATTCTGTAACGAACCAATCCAATTTACTCAGAGATACAATCTATGAATGCTTACTGGAACAACCAGAACTAATTTAGTCCAAAAACCATATTCCAAGAGGACCAAGAGAATTTTTAACTAACATAATAAACTTTTAGCTAACTTACTAACTTTAACTAACTAACTGGATGTTATCCTCTTAGCTACCACTTATGTAGCTGCAATTAACATTATACCAACAATGCAGACTCAGTGTGAACACATTCTATGTTAAAACAAGGCTGTCGCCTTTAAGAGATTAAAGGCTAACCGTATCTAAAACAAATAGAACTGAAATATAAAAGTAATGTGTAAGATACTTCTTTAATGATTATTATGAATTCATTAAAACATTTAAAATCTAAATTTGATTTTAGAAACGACAATGATAAGTACAATAAATGGCCGTGGTACGCACGTGTACCCACGCCCAGGCCTTCAGTTTAATAATATGTCAAATAATTCTAAATCAATATATTTTAAGCTTATTATTATTAAATTGATTTATAGATATATATTTATTTATTGATAAATTGATAAATTATACTTCTACAAGATAGAAACGTTAAAAAAAACAAAACTAAATTGATTGTCAACATGTTTTATATTGTTTACTTAAAATAATGTTCAGTGTTGATCTCTCCACATGTTTCTTAATACTTTAACTCGTGTTAATGTTGACTGTAGATAGACCTAGTTTTTTTTAGTTGATTTTTATTAAAAAATGTTAGATATACTGAAATATAAAAAAAAATTATTATTTTAATTAAATGATGAACAAACTAAGTAATTTTGAAGCTAATCCAATTTATTTTCCGAATTAAATTTCAATTCAATTGGGTAAGAGTAAACCCCTTAACAGAAATTTTTCATTTTAATGTTGCTACTGAGACATCTATTTTTGACAACACCTCACTCTAGGAAAAGTGTAAGGCTAATGCATCTAAAAGCAGTGTGCTAACAAGAAAATAATTATTTTTGGTAAAATTGGTGGACAATTTTCATAACTTTATTTGTCCGAAGTAACGACAAGATAGCAGATTGAGTTTTTTTTTGTGAATATCCTAACTTGAATCAAATACTTATGGAATGTTTGCATAAAACTAACAACACCCATTCCACACATTTCAACATATAAAACTCCGAACATGAATTCATACATGTTTGATTCCCCAATTCTGATTTGTAGTTCTGTCTTCGTGAAATAACGTTTGCTCTTATAAGTAATCTAAAACCTATGCTCAATATAAATAAAGCATTATAACATTGAACCATTATAACAGGAATTCTTTTATTTTATGTTTAATTCTTTACTCTTTAGCATCACTTAACTATCATTAAATGTTTCAGAACAAAATACAATCCTATTTTTAGAACAAACTTTGGTAGAAGCTATGCGATGTAGCATGCAAATAAACAGCTGGAGCAGCAGTTCTTTGAGAAGTCAACTAAAATCCTCAGGCTTAAGAGATTTATCGAATAATACTATTTAGTTCTAGAATTAGAAGCCTGTGAGCTGCAAGTCTCAAGTAAGCCTACATATGAGTCACTACACCGAGTAGTACATATGTGTCAGCTAACAAAGCCCCCCTGCACGCTCAAACAAATACCAATGCTAATAACAATATGTATAGTTTTTGTTATATGAGTTCTAGTATTGCTTTTATAAGCAATTATATATGTAGAATTATACCTATAAAGAAAAATCTGGAGTGGCCTACACTCTACTTTACTATAAGTAACCTAATGTCAAATTTCTTGAGTATATAAAACATAACGTCTCATTTAAGCATAACGTAAACATCTAAATGGGATATAATTATTAGCCTGTCATTCCTGAGGTAGTACAGATAGTGATTGAAGGACATATCAATTTATAAGCTTATTTTTGTACATCACAAATAATTTATTATTTGCAAATAATTTCATTAGTATAACTACAGCAGTAATAACATTTTTGAAAAACCAAAGTGAACATTTCTTGAAACGAAATAGTATCCTACAAGAGAACATGGCTATTGTTCAAATAGCCAGTAGATTTCTTACATCGTTTACTTGACATCCTTCTACATTGAATATTAATGTAAAATTTTCAAATTTGAAACGGTAAAATACACTTTTTTTCTCTGAAAAACTTCTTAAACAGCGAAGAAAATGTTGTTTTAAGGTGATTTGTTAATTAAAGATGTACGATAATTACAGTTATTAATCTCTAAACGAAAGATTTATATTTTGAATTATCTTTTACATTTTTGGTTTTTAACAGAATTATTATACTGGGAATTTTATGGCTTCTTAGTATTTAATAAGATCATTTTCCTTCCCCTTTGTCAAATAACATATATACGAATTTTTTTTTTATTGAGTGTTATCATTTACCTGCACAATATTATTCCTCTTACAGCTCTTATAAGTCAATAATATATTTTCATTTTTCCATTAGAAACATCAATTTTACCTCAGTGGATTCGCTCAAAAAATTTCTAAGTCAATGTAAACAATGTAAAAAATACAAAAAATTCGACAAGTATAGCAGGTGATCTCTTAGTCTAGGATAAACAAAGAGTTTTTATATCGTTATTGCTCTTTCCGTAATTGAAACTTCATGATTTTTTTTTTATGAATTGCTAATTTTTTGTTCCATTTTTGGTCAAATTTTCATTTTTTTTTAACAAGCCGTTTAGCGTCAAAAAATCATTTTCTGAAAACACAAATCGTACTGTAACGCCCCTTTAGCGAAAGTAATTCCAAAAAAAAATATCTCAACTCATTTGCCATATAATGTTCTATTTGTAGGCATAGTTTCATTCTTGTCCGTCAAACAGTATGGCTTGTATCGCTCTCACAAGGTTTGAGATTGAATTATAAGTCAAAATTTGTACATTTTATTGAAAAAAAAATATTTCCTGTTGTCTTAAAATTCTGAATATATTTTTCGTTTGTTGCATTTGTAACTTCCAAGACAATGTCAAAATTTCAAAACTCTAGGGTTATCAGTTTAGGAGAAATAAATGTTTTAAAAAAAACGGTTTTTGGCAAAAAAAGTGACTTTCCCATCATGCATAATTCTTCCCAAACAATAGGGATCTTCGTCTAAATGGGGCCCATTTTTGTGTAAAATATCAACTTGATCCATTAAAGATTCTGGACCGTAGCGTGGTAACAAGCAATGCTAACACACGCACCCACCCACGCACCCACCCACCCACCCACCCACACACACACACAGACATCATCGTAAAAACGTCATAAAAAGACTTCTGGTACCTCAAAACATGTAATTCCGTCAAAATCTCGAGATCGAATTTTTTCACGATCACTATACTTTACTTATAGTAAAGTAATATTTAAATAAACAGGTATAATAAATAAGTATAATAGTACTAAATATACCGTTAAATTAAAAAAAAAATTCTATACCATAAAATAATTATAGCTGACAGTAACCATATGAATAATTATGGTCATTTGAAATATTTTTTTATTACATAATATATCAATCTAAGAATATATAAATAATTAAAAGGAATGATTTAACTATAGAGTTATTAAGTCACCAGAGGCTGAATTGAATTATTGGAGCACGTTAGGTCCTAAATTAATTAGCACTAACTTGTTTTTATGCTAATTAATTAATTATAATTAACCTACTTAACTGCTCTTGTATTTAAATATCTAATATTTTAATAAAAGAACAAATTTATTAAATATCCACTTCCGATAGGATTCATCGAGTTTATTTAACATTTTCTTTTAGATCTGTCATAACGTATAGGGATTCATTCAGCCTAGTTAGACTGCTGTTACCACAAACTTGTGACTCCAGGTTGTTCTTGCAGAACAGCCTTTAATGAATTAAGGAGTGATTACGTCGGGCAGTTTCGTCAATATGAATTGCTGGATTTGTATTCATATTGATTTCTTTCAATATAAATAAAACAGGCCTAGCTTCAAACACAGTGTCTGCAGCAAATCTTTCTGTCATTTCAACTATTTTAACAGAAGTCGTAGGCATTTGGTAAGTCATATACATACAAATTCGTAACTCCCCTGTCGAAAGCCTGTAGCCAGTGGTCGACTGTCAGTGAGTGCCTCTTAACTCCGTACTTTAAAGCATCTATAAGTAAAGCACTATTTTCTATTTTAAGAAAAATAGACACTATCAGTTTTATTTGCATAAATTTGTAAAGTATCCGACATGTCTAGCAGAATCAAACTCCTTTATTCCATTTGCTCTAAGGTAGTTGCAGTTATTTGGTGGCGTTTAATTCCTAACGACTGTGATGCAATCTGTGAATCATTTTACTCGTAGTACTAACTTGAACAATAATTTGTTGAAAACTAAATTGGATATCTTGAAAATATAAAGATATATATACCTTCAAGCGTGTTGCTAAAGACCGTATATCAGATTACTTCAGTCGCTTTGGAAGTGTAGAATGAAAACTCACAGCCCTGAAATGAAATGAAATATGGTAGTTAGAATATAAATGTGACTCTTGAACCTACACTAGCAGGATGCTAGAAATGATTCTGTCATCATAACCAATTTTTTCACCAAAAACCACCTACAGTTATAATAACAACTGTCAGTCTAAATCTGAAAGACTCCAGGGCAAGGAAGTTGACGTAATGTGTCGAACTTATGGCAAAGTAAGCACTCTGAGACCTGAACCTTCAATGTCAGGTCTCCAAGAGTGTTTCAATCCAGCGGTGGGATTCAGCCGGTTCGCTAGAACCGGTTCTAAATGGTCACATATTTTACGAACCACTTACTAAAATTTCTGAAAACGTACTAGTATGGCAATATTTGATAGTTGATTTGATCGCTACTGGCTTTTTCCAAGCAGGTTTGGCTTGC
Source organism: Hermatobates lingyangjiaoensis (assembly GCA_026182355.1). Classification (NCBI taxonomy): domain Eukaryota; kingdom Metazoa; phylum Arthropoda; class Insecta; order Hemiptera; family Hermatobatidae; genus Hermatobates; species Hermatobates lingyangjiaoensis. Next base: position 1,790,872 of record JAPFBL010000062.1, read on the forward strand.
AAATCTTGGTTAGACTTTTTGGTTGTTTTTCCACACACTACTCTGCACAACAGTTGCTATACAAATAAGTGATTTCACACAACTGATAGCAGAAATAAGTTGAGACATCTTTTTTATCTCAGAGTACAGTAGGCTCGCCTACTTATAGTTCCCTGGTTCATCATAAAGACGTAAAAGGCGCAAAGCGGCAAAATTACGCAAAAATATTAGTATTTTTAAAATTATTCTATCTATTGAGCTATACATAAAATTTTTCCAGGAAAAAAGATTATATTATAGTTCCTCAACTGCTCAACTTTTCTTTTAATATTCATATAAAAAAAAAAAAGAAAAAGAAATATTATATTTTTTCGTTATTTTTATTTGTATTTCGTTATAGTTTTCTGTTTATTTTCTGTATTTAGAATGTACAGGGCTTTGCCCAACCTTAAGAAATGTACCTGCTTCCCAATATGAAACAGATGTACACTCCATACCCCCACCCACACCCACCCCTGTTAGTTGTACCTTGTACCACAGATACCGATCCTTTGGGTATGTACATCTCTGTATCCTTATTTAATTTACTAGAATTAATTTTATGCTAAAGATAACTTTCTGATGTCATTATATTTTTTGGTTGTATACTTGAAGAAGAACGCTATGTGTTCGAATCGTGTTGTTTATATTATTAAACGTATATGAGACTATTTCATTAATTTTTTACCCTATAATGAGTAAATACCACATAATAACTAATTGCTCTACCTTAGAATCCTTGTAATATATTTAATTTTTTTACCAGTTTTCTGTTTAATTATTATTGAAGAAATGATTTTAAAACAGTTTACTTTATTGAAGGCCATTTTTTTTTCCAAATTGTCTTACCATTTAAATGTCTCATAGAATCCTGTATAAAAATATTGAACGGTTGAAAATCAAAAACTATCAGGTTATTTAACTATCTAGTTTTAAGAAGAGTAATTGCGAGGAATAAACTGCTACTTTAAATTAATTTAACAATACAGGACATAGCAATATTCATATTTCCAGTCTATTTTTATTGCAAATAAAATGTTTATTGGAAAGTTTGAACAGTGTTTGAACATGGATTATTTGAGAAAGACTCTCATCGCTTTTTGCTCAGATGGTGCAAGTCTTATGCTTGGATATTTTTCAGGTATAGGTGCTGGAGAGATGATTTTCCTAACATTATTATTTGGCATTGTTTGAACCATCCACTGCAACTTCTTATGGACGATTTTGTGAAATAAATAAAACAAGTTAATCACTTCGAAATCTTCATGAATAAAATATATACAATTATTCACCAGTCTAATTAAAATCAAATGCAGGTCTACAATATTTCTGCGCCGCTTGGACAAGAAATCCTAAAAACAGGCAGAGTTTTAGGCCCACGATGGGCTGCATGTAGTTTATGAACATCACAAGCAGTGTGGCGGCATTATCCTGTACTTTATGAATTTTTCTGCAGTGAGGTTAAATTTTGAGGGCTGGCTGCTCGGATATCAAACAAATATTTCCTATATGACTTGGCTCTCATGCTAGACATATCATAAGAAATATCTCTGCTTTCTAATGCATTGCAAGACAAAAGTGTGTCCCTTTCAAAGGCTAAAAAATTAATAAGAAGAACAATTAAAAGAGTTGAAATGTTCAAGAAAGGTGCAGGATAGCATGAAAAAGAATTTTATGGTAAAACTAGCCCCTGATAATTTAAAAAATATAGTTTTTTCTGAAAATGCAAGTTTGTGACTTTGTCAAGAGAGAAGCTGCTTGAATCTATAATCTGTAACATGCTGTAGAGGCTAATAGATTCAAATGTGGTGCATGAGCTTATAAATTTGATAGAACCTCATTCATGGAATATTGAAGAGATCACTGCACCGTGGATGGAAGTGGAAGAAAAACTTTGTAGATTCCAGGAATTTTCTCCCACAAGATTAATATCAATGACTTTAAAAACTATGCAGAAGATGTAATACAGAATTGAGAAAATCATACTATGTCATAAAGTAATAGAAAGGCCAAAACCATCTTGAGTGCTACAGCAGGCAGTTCAGCAGAGGCTGAAAGAGAGTTTTCTAAAATGAATTTCATCTATTTAGCTAAAAAGAAGTAAATTACTTGTAGAAATGTCAACAACTTAATGACTACTAGATCTGCTTGGTCTTCTACAAGAAGAGTGGAATCCCTCGTCATCTGTGAAATTATGGCTGCGCCAAAATTATTCTGCTGATGGCACGTGTGTTAAAAAAGAAAGAGTAGAAGAGTTCAATGAAAATCAAGTGACTATATGGAAATATTTGAAATAAATTTGTCACTAAGTGGATTTGATTTCATTTTAAATTAGTCTATATACATGCATGGTCAAGTGGATTGCTAAAACTGCAAATCTGTGGTACTTGATGTACCGAATAATAATGGTATGTACGTACCAGAGTGCTTGTAACTTAGCGAGGCATACAGCCTCGTGCCGTAGGTTAGAGGCAGTTAATTCTCTTTTGATTAATGCATACCAATCAAACACAGCAGCCTAAAATAACCATTGTAGTTCTAATATTTGAGATAGAACCTGTTCCTAAAATATTTGAATCTCACCACTGGTTCGACACAGCAAGTACTGCTAACTTAACATAACTCTATTTTAGTTTATTAATGGGTTTTTTTGTCATATGGCTAGCCTCCGAAACTTTATTCGTTAGGGCTGAAACTACTTTAAATTACCATAATTCTTTTCCATTTGTATTCATAGCTTCAATTTTGCCTTGAATCATGGTTACATATGTCGTAAAATACTTGGAATATTATTTTTGTGTAATTGGTACATAAATTGATTTCAGATCCACGACAGTTCATATGGAGGCAGCTCGTCGGAGGAGGACGAAACAGTCGGCCTATATGGGGAGCAGAACGCAGCTGCGAACGCACTGTTATACGTAGGCCTGGGGACGGTGGCCATCGGCCTGGTGATAGCGTTCGTGGGCACCGGCGAGAAGGGCTTCAAGACGGTGGAGCTGCGCCTGATCGGCCCCAGCCTCATCGCCGGTGGCGTGCTCTGCTGCCTGCTCAGAGTCTTCCTCTGCATCTGCCCCTGCGCCAACCGCAAGCCCAAGCCGCTCGACCCCAATCGCGAATACTACAAGCACCTTCCCTTCAGCTCCCGCGCAAACCAACAGGTTTCCTTTAAATACTCCGCAACATTTTAAACAACTTTAAATGTTAGTATTTTCATAAAAGACTAGTTGTGTCTTCAATCTGCTGTAAAAAACGAGTCATTGTCATGTAAAATACAAAATTAAATCCTTCATTCTTAATAAATTTGTTTGTCTGTTACAAAAGAACAACACAGTGGATGAAAATAGAAAGAATTACTTATATTGAGGAATAATCTATTAGTGAAACAATAAAAGTTGACAAGATAAAGTTAGATGTACCCCTGGAGCTGTATCTGGATATTACCACCTCCGTAGAACCTTCATTAAAAGTTAATTTATTAAAAAAAAATTTATTATTAAAAACAAATACAACTGATTAGTAAGGAAACTCAGTTGTACATATGTACAGTAACATGGTAAAACATCTTGTACTAAGAACGAAAGAGCAAAAAGAAATATACACTTTTCCAAGTATTCTGAGCATATATTTTCAGATATATATATATATATATATATATATATATATATATAGAGAGAGAGAGAGAGAGAGAGAGAGAGAGAGAGAGAGGAGTCTATTCTAGTAGTTTATTAAACACTTAAACTGACAGAGTCTGATAACCTTTAATATTACCGATTGTATTGAAGAAAAAATTAACGTATTCATAATGAGAACCACACATTTTTATGGTTTATGAACCAACAGTTTTTCTTCAGGCTAAGAAAATGTATCTCTTTCGATTTCGACTTGGCTGACTTGTATTGGACTGGTCATGGATTGACCATGATGAACACATCTCGTTGAGAAATCTGATCCATGATTCCTCTGACCATGTGAAATTCGACATGTGGTGTGGTATGAAGGAAAAATATTGTGGTATCGTAAATGTGGTAATATCAAAAAGAAATAAGTAAAACATTATCTTTTAGTTCCTGTTAACCCTAGAAGAAAAGGTTATTGTTTTCGTTAATACCGATTCTAATTTAAATAACTCATTGATATTATATATAGTATTTGGTCTCATAAATTCAATTAATGAAAACTATAATATTTCTTAACTATATTGATTTATCATGCATGACTATTTTTAAAAAAAAAATGTTATATTTAAGTTAAACCTCATCAACTTAAATGGTTACGATATAATGATGTTATATATAATTCTCTCTTAAATATATTAAATGGTACCTTTCTAACAAAATTGAATTTATTGGTACCGACAATCCAATTCAGAATCAAAGAAGAATCAAATTGTAAATTACCATTCTTAATTCAATCCATGGATTTCCTAAAGGAGTTGCTTTAGTGCTTATACAAAACCCACCGATGTAGTTATATCTATGGTACTTGTTATGTCCATTTTTATTCGCTGAATCCCAGAAATCTTTAAATACAGTTTTAAGGATGTCAAGCGTTTACTTCCCTAGATTCCTTAATAATGACATTTAAAGCATTATTTCCACTGCTCCCTCATCAGATATCCCCCTTCTATCTTATATTGATATCTTTGAAAGGTGATAATGACGAAAACCCGTTTTAATGTTAAATCTCATAGTTTTACCATATCATTAGTCACGGACCCACGTCCTAGGCTTGCTCGCAATCTTGACTTTCATATAGTCTTATTTTTTTCTTAAAATAATAACGTTAGTAATTTGTTAATTACAAACTTTACGAGATACCTCGAGGATAGTGGATTTAAAAATTTTCGTGTAAATATGGTCATAAAATATACATCTTAATATTATTCGATAAAAAGATTTCACATAAATACGTGAAATAACAATCAATGACCAAACTACAATAAGAAATGGGAAAACAAGACTAAGATCTTTCAACTGTAACAAGCGGTCTTCGTCAGAGTCAAAAACTCAACTGAAACACTAGATGCAGAAAACATCTGGTGAGGGATTGAGAAGAGTGGGAGGAAAGAGTGGTATTTTAAAAGGGTGAAAGCACAGGAAAGTACTAATGTCCAGAAAGGGATGTTTGGGAAAACAAAGGAGTACAGTAAGAAAGAGTAAAAAACTATCCGCTAGCTGTCAACCCTCTTAGAAGAGGCTATTGTCCTCGTAACGAAAGTATCAAGTTTGATCATGATCATTGATCATTAATATTACGTCTCAAACAATATCAATAGTCACAGTTGGAGTTGAACAATGTTAAGCCTTCTTTCTGCTTATAAATAATAAGAATTATAGTCTAAATTGGGCAGAAGCCAAAATGATTACGTATGAAAAATATAATGTTGTTTAAAAATATTATATAGACTTCATTAATTAAATTTGACCGATCAAATAAACGTTAGTAATGATTTATTAAAATTAGACTGAGTATTAAGGAGAGCAATAGCCTTGAACACTGGAGTTGACCACAAGTAGAAGATAAAGTTCCTTTATCAACTTCTTTTTTTATCCAGATTTGCCCAGTTTTTTGTTTCTTTTTCTTTTTTTTTACCTGTTACGTCCTTACCTCTCTTACCCCTTCAACTCTCAATGCCACTCCACACCTTCATTTTCACTTGTTTCAGTTTAATGAGATTCTAACGAGAACATGTTGAAACATCTTAAGCTCATTTTACGATTTCCTACTGTTGTTTTCTCATTAGTTTTGCTTCACATGTTTACTTGAAAATTTTTATATAGTTTCTGCAAATATTTTATGCGATAGTTTAAACGCTGGTGGTGAACATAAAGAATAATCCTTCTATATGTATTCAGAGGTAAACTAAAACGTATTTATTGCCAAATTACTTTTAAATTATCCTTCCTACAAATGTGTATGTTACTAAAGATTCAAAAGAGTGATTTTTTCTTCTTCTTTACGTTGATTGTGTGTATTAATGAAGATGTAAATGGACATTAAACTTGGATGGGTGTTTTGGATTGATATCATATCCTCATACTGAAAGCATTGTCATTATGAGATGTTTTTTTCACAGGTGGAAGGAGGAACTCGGTCAGAGACGGCAAGTGCAAAGAAGAAGAAGCGAGTGTCGATTCTGCCGAGCGGAGAAGTGCCGCGCATCGTAGTGCCGGCCTCGGACAGCCTGGAACTGGGGCGCGTGGGCAGCTGGTGCGAAGACGACCTGCCCTCGACAGTAGGCGACAGCCAGGAGTCGCTCGACCCCGTCCAACAAGAGCGCCTCGCGCGCCTCAAGTCCACTCTCACCTTTGGCGACTCTCTCGACTTTGCCAAACACCGGCTCGTCACCAGGATCTCCGAAGAGGACTCAGACAACCTTGACGTATTCCCCGCCGCTTCGTCCCCTCTGCTCGCGCCCGAAGACTCTCGACCTTCCGAACTTGTCCTCACTCCCTCACAACTAAGTAACCACTAGTCTAGCTGTATCACTTCTTTCAGCCTCTCTCTCTTCCTTTCTCTCTCTCTCTCCGTCTCTTGGAGTTCTACCTTTCTCTTTCACATATCCTTCATGATTCCCCCATATTTTATTAGAACACTACCTATATAACTAAAGCTCCTATTTCATAAAAGCCTCTTTAATACCCTCTGATGCCCTCTCTACTGCTAACTAGCGTGAATTAATAAAATACTAATATAACATAAAATAAAAGAGTCCTGGGGTGTTTTTAAGTAACGATTACACTTGAATAACCACCTTATGATCGATCCCGTTTCCTTACAATGGCACGAAAACATAGTCAATGACTTTTTTCACTTTTCATGAAATATTGAATATGCCAATATTTGACAGTTACTAAAAAAAAAGTTACTTTCAAAAAATGCAATATTTTGTTAAAAGTACCAATTAATATATGCATTTATATTCTTAATATATTAATTTATTAATATAAATTAATATATTAAAATATATAATTAATATTGTAAAGTATGAACGGAAAGAATGTAAATGTGATGTACACCCTGAAATCAGCAAATTTTAGAAGCAGTACAGTTCCACATAATATGGAACTCTTAGCTTGACAATTATTTAAAAGTAATTTCACTAAAAATCTTCAATCTTTCAAATAATAAAATAATCAAATAATATGATTATCCATGTAATCAACACTGTCTTATTGAATAACTACAAAAAACTTGTTTAGCTTAATCAAAACGGTTAACTTTTTTTTTAAATAATGTTTTCCAAAGCTCTATTGACAGTTTTTGATATATACATATAACTCATAACCCAGATGTCCTTTTCTTTAAAGATATTTATGTTATTTGTAAGAAGAGCAGTATTTGTTTTGTGGGAATACTTAATTTTTTTTCTCCATCTGTACTCTTAATCAAATAATCACATCTAAAGCAATCTAGCTCTAAACCATTAATTATATTGCCATGAAACAGATATTTACAAAATAAATTAAAAAAGATTTAAGAATTGATTGTAAACTCATTTTATTCTTTCGCAGTAAGAGTTAAAATAATTTACAAGTAGTAATTTTTCATTGACTCACTCTGAATGATGACTCTGTATTTATATGGTGCACTTTTTAAGCTAAACGGACACTCACTTGATGTGAGAACTAGTTCTTCTTCTCTATTCCATGTTTAAATTTTAATATATATATATATATATATATATAATATATATATATATATATATATATATATATAAATGATCAAACCACAATAAGAAATGGGAAAACAAGACTAAGATCTTTCAACCGTAACAATCGGTCTTCGTCAGAGTCAAAAACCCAACTGAACGACCGCTTGTTACGGTTGAAAGATCTTAGTCTTGTTTTCCCATTTCTTATTGTGGTTTGATCATTGATTGTTATTTCATGTGTGTATGTGAAAGCTTTATATATATATATATATATATTATATATATATATAGGTGTGTTCTCTAATCGGGGTTCGGTCAATTTTCCAGGATAAAAAATCAAACTCTCGTTGCCAACGTTTCGGTTTTATTTAAAACCTTTTTCATAGGCAGAAGTAAGAATTTTTTAACTAAGAAAATGAAATTTACATTGTTGTTCCTTTAAATAATGTAAATTTTATTTTCTTAGTTAAAAAATTCTTACTTCTGCCTATGGAAAAAGTTTTTAAATAAAACCGAAACGTTGGCAACGAGAGTTTGATTTTTTATTCTGGAAAATTGACCGAACCCCGATTAGAGAACACACCTATTCTATCAAACGGTCGATATATTATTGAATCTGTTATATATATATATATATACAAAATAACTTGGACTACATGACAAATCTAAATATTTTAAATATCTTCGTCATCAAAAGAAGACGAAAGACGTGATGAAGAGACGTGTCTTCTTTTTTTAGTCTGCTGTGATGGCGAACTTCAATGTGATATATTGATTAAAAAAACTGTTTTAATTTTTACCATGCATATTTTAAATTTATTGATTTTAATATCACTGAATTTATTAATCGTGTATTTTAGAGTTGGTGTTAAGAAATTATTAAAATATTACTTTTCCTTTCTACCGAATACCATTTTTAAAAATTGGTTGAAAATACTTTTAAAACTCTTCCACTATGTTTAAAAACAATACTGAAGAAAGTGTTCAAAGATTTGGTTAGAACTCCAAGGGAAGACCAAGAAAATTGAAGTTGTTCCTTGTAATCCGGGCCTGGCATGACCAATCTATTACACCACCATAAAACTAATGCAAATTACAACAAACCTGACTGAGTAACACGTACTTTTTTCTGTTTACCGAAAATTTATTTTCATATTACAACAATATTTGAAATTTTTAATACTTACATTTATAATAGTATTCAAAGATTTTTGTACTTATAATGTATATTTCTCTTATATTAGATTTCATTTATTGTTTTTAATCATAAAATCTTTATCTAGTCAATATGGAAATATCACCTTGATATCAAACAGTTCACACTTAAATATCAATCAGTAAAGTCTGTAATAATGATTGTTTATTGGCAGAGTTGGATGTAGATTAGGAAGTATAATATATTTATATATACATAAATATATTATGGACGTATAGCGTATATATACATCAACGTCCAATCCACAATATGGAAAGAGAAACAAGACTATAGTCTGTTTTTCTTTTCTCTTATTGTGGTTTGGATGTTGATTTTTATCCCAAGTGTTTATTGTGAAATCTTCTTTTATATATGTATCTACTCAAAAGATATTTTTAATTTTTAGCAAGGAACTGTGATTAAATGGAGCACTGTGTAAATGTTTAAAGTTCCTGGTTCCCCTTTAATTTCAAATAGGCAGTATTCTAGGACATGTTTTTTCATTTGTATAAATTTAAATTTTGTTATGCAAGCATTGAATTTAGTTAAACAAAAATTTGACGATATAAACAAAAAATATATCAAATGATATATATATAACAAATAAGAAGCAACATCGAGAAGATTTTTTCAAAGGCCTTAAATTCTCCAAATTCAAATTTTATTTTACTTATTTTTTCCAAAACAATTCTCATGTATAAACATATACACTCATTGAGCATATAATGCTTTTTAATTGTTATTCTCTTATTTATAAATTTCCGATTTTAGTTCGTTTTATTTATTCTTTCCTCCTTTTGCCTTTTAATAATAACCATATAATCTTACCACTATAATATAAACTGAAAGTTACATATTCTGAATAGAAATACGGTAATGTTTGCTTGAGAATTATTGATATTCGGATCAGTTATATTTTAGTTTGTATGCGAAAATACTAGGGATATTTCTTTGACAAAAATTCAAATGAACATTTTAGTTCAACAAACCCATATTTAGACATATTTTTAAATGATAGATAAACAAAACGTTTAATTTATTTATGTTAAATAGTCAGTCCTACATATATCTTCCTTCATGCTTTATTAATTATAAATCATTATTTTAAATAGTTTTTCCTAACTAATTACAATTAATCAATCATTAAAAAGAGAAAATATTCGAAAAATTGTTTTATTAACATTTAAATTAATAGCATTTAAAAAAATAAAATAGTACTTAATAGGAATGAACGAAAAATAAACTTAAATTAAATTAAATCTAAGAAATTTTGAATAAGAAGGCACTCCGTTACCTAGTTGGGAGGACAGATTTGGGCAAAAAGTTATTGTACAAATGTCACATCTAAAAGTGACATCCTGTTTCATCATTCTGATGCTTAATATCTGAGTATTGCCTATAATTGTCTATTATGTGTAAATTTGTTCATAGATTACAATAGTAAATCATTTTTTTCTGAAATCTAGACATTTAATAAATTTAAAAAAAAAAAAGACATTCGATTGTGTATTAAAAATTTACTACTTATTTATTTAACATCTCACTTATTCAATTGTTTGGTCATTAATTTGAAAAACTAAAAAAAAAAAAAAAAAAAGTAAAGCTAACTCTAAAAGGTATATTACATAATTTAAAATTTCATCGAAATGTTGCAAGTCTGGGGATAGAAGGTTTTTGATTTTTGTTAATGATAACTGAATAAACATAAAGCCTTAATTCCTAGGCGATCCAGCTGTTTCTCGAATGATTAAACTCGTAACAAACATTCATCCAAGTAGATAAACAATCAATCAGCTTAATTACATATAGAAAGAAATATGGCTAATTCCGTTCAAAATGATATTTCTTTTTTCTGGTTTCAATATTAGAAAACTCATGTCACCTTCTTGCTACTAAGTAACTGACGTTTATAAAAGTGTTTTCGTATAATTATAAAATTAGAGAAAACAACAAAGAATAAAAAAAAAGTTAATAGCATTGTAACATTTATAAAATCTGTTAACTGAGGAAAATTAAAGTATACGCTAATAATTTAATGGTGGGTATATTTTAAATTAATTAATTATTGTCAGTAATTCCTTTTTAACTATGCTTGCTCATTCATTTATTTACCACAGTACTTAACTAGTATTTGAACTGTTGAAATTAGTTTTCTTTTATAATTTTTTTTTTCTAAACTAGAACTGTATGTGATCGATAAAAAACATTATTTTTTAATATTTCGCTGTATTTAATTTTTTGTTGTACTTCATTACTGTGTTTTTTTTAATCAATATATAGGGTCTTTGATTGAACAAGATTAATAATGAAGTATTGACAATAAAAAAAATATATTTCAAATAGAAGGTATGGTTCCTAGAAAAAATCACTCTCCAGGAATAATAAACAATCATTATTATTTTAAAACTCACAAATATAAAAAAAATGTTGTTTTTTTATTGTCTGCTATTTAATGGAAGAAGTCTAAATTTTATGTGTATTTTTTTATTCTGGGTAAATTTAATTAACACCGTTTATAGGCAGATAAAGGAATTAGAATATTGATCTAAGACAAAAAAAATAAAAACATGTGTAATTCTATAATTAACAGTAATTATATATCAAAATGTTGGTTTATGTAATTAAAAGTAAATCAGAGATTCAACAAATTTATAAAGCGTCATTATTTCTGAAGAGAAATGAATCAAAAAGAAAAAAAATACAATATATATTAATTTAATAATAAAGCAATAACAACATTTTAAAGAGAAATGTGTAAGTAAAATTATATTTCATTCAAATTTTGAGTAGACGGAAATTTAGCTAACAAAAAGCAATGAATGACTGATAATTCTTGAAAAATTTAATTCTAATACAAATTTGAGTACGGCTGCGTAGATAAATCATATAAGTTATATAAAATGCTATTTGGAAAGTATTTGTCATTCATTAGGACTTGGTCAATGTTTCAAAAGTCCTGACAAAGAGTTTTAAACGATTTACATACAAATGTGTAAAACACATTAAAATTTAAGCACTTAAAGTAATCACATAAATTTTATTTATTACCACTGTAAAATTTCTAGGAGGATTTTATATTTGTATGTTATAAATTTTCCAGAATTACACCAACTTCTAATATTGATTACAAGATATTTCTAATCTGGTGAATAAAATCAAACAGATGTAATCATTGCCCATTATGATGACATGATAGAAACTTTGAAAATACATGATTCAAAATAAATTAAGATTTGATTTGAGAATACTCTATAAAAGCCACCCCCAACCCCCAACCCCAACCCGAAAAAAAGTTACCTTGCTTCTTCCCTTAATATTACACTAATGAAATGCTAAAGTCTTTTAATATCGTAATATATGTATATGTGAACACCCGTTGAACTGCGTGTATATAATTATTTACTACAGGTTTTAGGATAAAATTACTAATAAGTTTCTACGGTTTCATGTGTACACGTCTTGTAGGCTGACTAGATAGGTGTAATGCAAAACGCTTTTCCAAGTTTAATTGTAAGCAAACTGCTTTTGACATCAATAGGGAAGACTAATTTCAATTATCAATCATTATATATGAAATTAATGTATTCTTGGAAGAGATCTGTCACATCTCGAACTGCATTTAAATTAATATTAAACATATTTTCTAAACAAAAGAAAGATATGAACAAATTATACCATTCTAGACCGAGAGCTAAAAGGATATGTACCCAGAACTGATCAGAGGTTTTGAAAACCTTTTATAATTTTTTTATCGAGAGTACAAAATAATATTTTTGATGGAAGATGTTGGTTAACCAAGGTCAATTATTTTCTACCAGTTGGAACAAAAATCAAATTTATATAAATAGCGCTATTATTAGAAAAATTTGGAATGGAAAAACACTTTTTCAAATACAAAATTTTAATTTTATTTTTTAAGAAATTAGCTATTTCAGTAATACTATAAACTTGCAAATAAATTATGTTTGTTATCACTTTTCCATTGAAATTTTAAGTAAATATTCAATTTTATATTAAGTTATTATTACTTTCAATGAAAACATGAACTCTTGGTTTCACACTTTAATAATAAATTAGAGAACTGTTCTATAATAAATGATAAGTAAAGATTTATTTATATTTATTAAACAATATATGCATTAATTACTTTCAATAACAGTTGAAACAAACTAACAAACAAACTTGAGACAGAAGCAAACCAAACACACAAATTTAGCTTCTATTAGTAACATTATTTCAAGGTGAAATAATTATTTTTAGATTGCCTAAATTTATCTTAACTATAAACTAAAAAGGAAAAATTCTTATAAAGAATAAATTGTATATTATATGTAAATGTGTGTGTAATTTATTAAATACATATTCATGAAAACAAAAAGATATGTTAACAAAGTTCAGATTAGTTCAAACTTGTACTTCTGAGGCTTTAATACCTAAATTTCTTTAATTTCAAGAATGGGTCTGTCAGTATTTATTATGTTATTATTTCATGATCAAAGAAATGTTAAAACACAACTATCATTCTGTCAATAATATGTAATACTTTCAATTGAAACCAAATATTTCATCTGATAAAGAAAGTGTTCTATAACCTGAAAATTTAAAAGGTATAACCATGTGTAATGTGTTGTTTTTTTTATCAAAAATCATGTTAACAACTGTTTTTCATATTAATCAATTTTTTTTCCAAATATACTGAATTCCAAGAGTTCATTCAATTTCTCAAATGAATGCAAGAATGAAGTTTCCAAGTAGTGATACTAATTCTTTTGGTTTTAATTAATTTTGGACAATCAAATAGATAGAAATTAAAATCAAATATGATGGAAATTTTATATTTCACTGGTACGACAAAACACATTATACAGAAGTAAACAAAACCGAAATTAAAACGGCATAAAACTTACTGATGATATGCAACTACCAATGTCTTAAGTATATTGATTAGTTTCTGAAAAAATATGTATATATAAGCACAACTTGTATATTTGTAACCAAATAATGAAATGTTAGTAAATAAAGAATTTTAGAACGAAATTCATAATATGTGTCAAATAAATGTTGATATCGACTGATGTTAAGTGTGTATATCATCAAATACATACATTTATACAATTGTTGTACAAATGTGTGATCAATCATATCTAAGAGCATATGTAATGAGTCATCATGTGTTAATTTGTGGTGTGCTAACCGTTAGCTGCCTGATCTATGTTTCTACAAAGCTTATACAAGACTACATAGGCTTTTTTCAGGAATAGCTTTTGTTAATGAAATATGTATCTATAGTTATAAGTTGGGTAGACTTTTTTTACCTTTTATCGGATAAAAAAAATCTTAATTAAATTCTATTAAAATGTAACGTTGAAACTTATTTGTTGATATCTTCCATTTGATTAATATAAATATGTATTTAAACTATTTTATATATTAACAGTATATGACTTTCAAATTTCAAATCGGTTGTGAGGAATAGGCATATAGACCATGTTAATATTGGTAATCATGCTTTGTATTTGACTCATAAGTAATTTCTTGGTTAAGTACATTTATGAATTAATTTCTTTATTTAATTCATGCACAAATAAAATGAATCGTAAATTCAGAGGTTTTTTAACTATATTTATTATTAAGAACTGATTTCCTTTTATTCACAATTGCTATTAAACCAACACATTTCCCTTTAAAGTTATCATTTAACAGACAGGAGTTTCTGTAATTAATTTCCTACAGATTATTCCTACCAGATGGTACCTCCTTCAATCAAAAGATATGTGGGACAAATATATCTGTCTTTCATTTATTTATAGTACTTTGTTATAGAACTTATTAACATTTAAATTTGTTAGACACCATTTAAATCGTTATAATGTTGATAAATAATACCTAAGATAGATTTATTTTAGACAGTAAGTCTATATGTGAAATAATTGTTCAATGTATATTACAGTACAACAGACGTCTGAACATCTCGAGGAAAAAGGTTTTTGCACCAGTACGGTAATCCTCTGAAAAAGTCATTCACTATGAAACCTTAATGAGCAACATTACTGATCAAACGACCTTAGTTATTCTTTTTATTTTATTTACTGTTATTAATTTTATATATAATGATGGTTCAACCGGATATTTATTTTTATGGCAGAAAAAATTAAAATATATCGTGTATATTGCATATATATAAATATATAAAGTCCAAAACCACAAGGAAAAAGACAAACAAAAGAAATAATGTTCCGAGGCCAATATAATAATAATGTAAGAGAAAGCAACTTTTTTCTTATTAGAATTAGTAATAATACTGTCCGTCATACCTCGTAAAGTCTCAGAAAATCTCGACCGGTTTCGGGTCCGTCTGGATCCCATCTTCAAGAGCACCTAACTGACTGTGAATGTTATTTTCCTATAACCTACCTATACATCTCATCTACATTGTGGAATCAGTGTTGTCTGTGTAGTTAATTTCTTTTGCATATTTCTTTAATTGCTATGTTTTTTCCTTTTATTTCTTATTTCATTATCTATTTCCAGTTCTTTGTGTCGTCTTTTAAATGTTATTAGTGGTTTTGTTAAAATGTCGGTTTGGTGGTGAACTAACCCATTAACTATATTTAATATTAACCATTATTTGTATTTGACTCATAAGTAATTTCTTGGTTACACATTTATGAATTAATTTCTTTATTTATTTCATGCACAAATAAAATGAATCGAAATTCAGAGGTTTTTAATTTTTAACTATATTTTTATTAAGAACTGATCTACTTTTATTCACTATAGCTAGTGAATAAATAGGAATTTTATTTCTTACTTTTTTTCTTACTTTTGCTCTCTGATGACATAAAGTGAAAGACCTCAGAACATTTATTTCTTTTGCTTGTCTTTTTCCTTATAGATTTGGACTTCATTGATTGCATCAAGTGTTTAATTGTGAATTTTTCTGTATATATAAATATATACATTTCTAAATTTTTGTAGCAGTCCTTCCTTTAAGTACATATGGTACTATTAAAAATGTAACCATCATTTTCGGAAATGCTTCTTGATAAGTTTATCTGTCTTCCTGAATAACGATTCGTTATTGCATCTAAACTAAATAACACACTTCCTACAGTCAACATGTTTCAATTCTTTCCTAGAGCCATCTTCGGGACGAGAATGATTCTCAAATGCTTTTCCTTTTATATAGCAAAGTAGAGTCAATTAGAGGATTAAGGTTGTTTGTCCAAAGCTGAGAGGTGAGTGACCTAAGTGATCACTGTTACTACCTGGGCCGGGTCTATTTGGCCCTGTGTTCCAAATAACTTCAAAAAGTTATGGCTGATTTTTAACTGAATTCTGATATGTAGTTTCATTTTTTGTATGCATACAGCTTCAATAATTTTAAGTCTTTGATGATCTTGTTCTTTTTTAATTATTTTGGTGCTTGCTACCAAAACCATATATATATATATATATATATATATATATTAATATAAGTGGCCAGCAGGTCTTCTTGGAAACAGATGGAATTAAAATGTGCAGCCGCCTCTGCATTAACGACCTTTCTACTGATAGCCTCTATTTTTCATACAATCGTCAAATTACCTCTAAAGCAACGGACGATTGTACGAAAAATAGAGGCTATCAATAGAAAGTCGTTAATGCAGAGGCTGCTGCACATTTCAATTCCATATATATATACAAAACTACAGTTTATCGGGACTCGGTCAGTTCTTCAGGTTCAAATTAAACTCTTATAGGCAATGAGAGATTAATTTGAACCTGAAGAATTGACCGAGTCCCGATAAACTTTAGTTTTGTTTCTATTCCACGGTCGATACTTTTATCAATATATATATATACGAGTACATTTATGATCAAACCACAATATGAAAAGGGAGAAAAAGACTAAGATCTTTCAACCGTCACAAGCGGTCTTCGTTAGAGTCAAAAACCCAACTCTGACGAAGACCACTTGTTATGGTTGAAATAACTTCGACCTAACACTGTTCAATTGGTCCACAAACTTATTCAGTTTTTCTTTTTATACAAATATGTAATAAGGAATGTGATTCACCAATTGTGAACTTTTGATTAATACAAAATCTCTTGTTTTTAATATTTAATCATTTTTTCTTTTTATTTATTTATACCATTGTATATAAAAATATATATATTAAAAACTTGTAAACTTTCAAGTAATATACTTTTTACTTTAATAATAATCTAGACGAGTAATACAGTTATATAAAAAATATTACTTAACAAATACCAATGAAGTCTTATCAGATGCAATATTTATCAGCTTTATTAATGTCTATAGTAGTAGTCTACAGTCTTTTTATCCCTTTTCATATTGTGGTTTGATCAATGATTATTATTTCACTTGTTTATGTGAAAGTTTGTTTTATATATATATATCTATAAATTTGAGTTTTGACTTCTACGAAAACCGCTTGTTATGGTTGAAAGATCTTAGTCTTTTTTCCCCTTTTCATATTGTGGTTTGATCATTGATTATATATATATATATATAGAATATGTAAACTTGCAAGTAATATATTATTTACGTATTATGCTGACATAATATATTATATGCACAAAATATATTGGGACTACACAACATACACAAAACAAAGACTATTTAGAGCAAATATAATTCAAACTACACTTTACATTTAACTGTTATAGTATTATAGAACATGAAGAAAATGACTTTGTTTTTGTTTTGTTTATCTCTGACCATAATTAATAGGAACCGCCATACTCTGTATGTTCCCAAATGCTATGTCCTTCTTTCAAAATATAATTTCAACAAATCTGTCAGTGTTTTACTAATATTTTTTTAATAAAACTTATAAATAAATTGGCATCATTTAGATCTTTTAAATTTTTATATTTTAAGTAAATATTTTAATAAATACTTTTTGATTGATTGCAGATTTGTAAGTTTATATGTGAAATATTTTTTTCAAGATATTTCCATCGGCTTTTAGACTCTGGCTGTTTCGAAAGTAATTGAAATAGCGACTGTTTTTGCTGGTGATGGTCGAGTAGAGGAGGCCAAGGAGGATGAAGTGGTGAAGAGGGTAAAATGTCCTTCCAATCTGCTCCACTTCATTAGAACCTCATTCATACTTACTTCTGTCGTACTAACTAATTTAATTTATTTTTATCTTTTTCAGTGTCACTTATTCCTAATCAGTTAAATTACTCAGTTTAAACAGAATTAAAACGGATTTCCCGTTATCAATTAAATTGAAATAATTTCTAACGAAATGAATAAAATATGAAACACGTGTTTCTCAATATGGTTCTAGAAGACAAAAAAAAAAAAATTTTTAATAATAAGTCTTTCGTGCAATATACTTTGTAGAATTAAATACTGACGAATTCCTTTGGACACAATGTTCTATATGTTCTCATGCTAAATATGAAAAAAAAAAGCTTTGCTTATTAATAACCTGTCTGTTGTACATTCGAGTCACTCACTATTACCAATTCCCGTTAATTTATTTAAAAACATTTGGATATTTGCAATTGAAACAGATATTATTATTCATCAGTACCAATTTCATTATGATTTTCTTATATAATAATTAACGTTATATATTCTTTTATAAAGTCAATACATGATTTTTATTTAGACAATATAAGTAGTGTTATGGCAAATGCATCCTGTGAAAAGCCTGTCAATGTGGTCACGCTTCATACTGAATGTTACATTAACGTCAGAATAATTGTTTGTATCTATTGAGCATGTATTTAATGAGAAGTGGCATATATATAATGTGTATATATAAATAATATATGTATATATATACATATATATATATATATTTATTGATTAGAATGATTCCGAATATACAGGTTTCTAGAAAGGAGCCAAAGTTACTTTGCTGTTATCATATACAGAATGTAACTCAATAAAATGTTATCTTTTAATATGAGTGAACTTATTTCCATGACCTTGATAGTTTAATTATAAACATGTGTGTATTGTTTAAAAATAAATATCTTCCTAATCAGTAATGTTAAAATAGTATTACGATATCGTATATTTATTTTATATTTGCTTATACAGACTTTTTTATTAATTTATTAAACAATTCTATTATAAAAAATGTGTTAACTGATACATTGGAATAAATGAAGTTCTTAAAATTACAAGCTATGTTGATGACTGCATTATAGAACATGATTGATGATAGGGGTATCAGATAAGGCCTTAGTTTACGACAGGGATTCTTAAATATATTCCGTCTATAACCAACGACATTATCTGCGTATTTTTCATGTTGAATTTAACTAGTATTTCACTCTTGAGTCTTTCATCTGCAAGTCAAGTTTGTCCTGTTATAACAGTACAGGTGAGTTCTGGTCAGTTAGAAATGGTCTGATGATTAGTATCTATTTTATGGTCGTATGGTCTCAGATCACTGAGTCAGTCAAGTCTGTCCTGTTATAACAGTACAGGTGAGTTCTGGTCAGTTAGAAATGGTCTGATGATTAGTATCTATTTTATGGTCGTATGGTCTCAGATCACTGAGTCAGTCAAGTCTGTCCTGTTATAACAGTACAGGTGAGTTCTGGTCAGTTAGAAGTGGTCTGATGATTAGTATCTATTTTATGGTCGTATGGTCTCAGATCACTGAGTCAGTCAAGTTTGTCCTGTTATAACAGTACAGGTGAGTTCTGGTCAGTTAGAAATGGTCTGATGATTAGTATCTATTTTATGGTCGTATGGTCTCAGATCACTGAGTCAGTCAAGTTTGTCCTGTTATAACAGTACAGGTGAGTTCTGGTCAGTTAGAAATGGTCTGATGATTAGTATCTATTTTATGGTCGTATGGTCTCAGATCACTGAGTCAGTCAAGTCTGTCCTGTTATAACAGTACAGGTGAGTTCTGGTCAGTTAGAAGTGGTCTGATGATTAGTATCTATTTTATGGTCGTATGGTCTCAGATCAATGAGTCAGTCAAGTTTGTCCTGTTATAACAGTACAGGTGAGTTCTGGTCAGTTAGAAATGGTCTGATGATTAGTATCTATTTTATGGTCGTATGGTCTCAGATCAATGAGTCAGTCAAGTTTGTCCTGTTATAACAGTACAGGTGAGTTCTGGTCAGTTAGAAATGGTCTGATGATTAGTATCTATTTTATGGTCGTATGGTCTCAGATCACTGAGTCAGTCAAGTTTGTCCTGTTATAACAGTACAGGTGAGTTCTGGTCAGTTAGAAATGGTCTGATGATTAGTATCTATTTTATGGTCGTATGGTCTCAGATCACTGAGTCAGTCAAGTTTGTCCTGTTATAACAGTACAGGTGAGTTCTGGTCAGTTAGAAATGGTCTGATGATTAGTATTTATTTTATGGTCGTATGGTCTCAGATCACTGAGTCAGTCAAGTTTGTCCTGTTATAACAGTACAGGTGAGTTCTGGTCAGTTAGAAATGGTCTGATGATTAGTATTTATTTTATGGTCGTATGGTCTCAGATCACTGAGTCAGTCAAGTTTGTCCTGTTATAACAGTACAGGTGAGTTCTGGTCAGTTAGAAGTGGTCTGATGATTAGTATCTATTTTATGGTCGTATAGTCTCAGATCACTAAGTCAGTCAAGTCTTTGAAGAAGTCAACATACCATACTTACAGTTGTATTGATGAGTTGAGGTAAGAGCATTCTAGTCAGGAGGTTAGGATGTGGTTTTTTGCCTTCATTGGTGGTTAGTCACTGAATGTATTCCACAGCAACACTAAGTCATTCTAAGGTCAACACTCCTGATATAAATTTAATAACTGGCCATAATGCATGCATATTTGTTTTGGACAAACTGCAGAGTTCTTATTTTTCTTTGCAGAGTTGAACCAAACGGAATATCCATAAGTCATGGCAATTTTACTATCACCTTACAGATGACCCTTTTAATGTCCTGAATAACATCCTTGACTGAAGGACTTGCAGAATTAGTTGAAACAGACTTGCAGACGAGATGGTGGACATTTTCTTGCTGAATAGAGAGGTCCGACGAAGAGCAAAAGTCAGGTCAATTCTGGTCGGAGGGTCATTGCAAACTCTGTTTGGAATTGTCGTTTCACCGAATATCTAATGACACTTGTCTTATTTGGTCTGCTTTGAACAATACAAGTAGTAGGCTTTCCGAACTTTAGTAATTATACTTTATACAGGTTTACAGGTGCAAAAACAATTTAGAATTTTTGGTACGATAACTGTATGAAGCTTTCGAATACAAACAATGAACCTGTTCCTCTCAGTAAAGTCGTTCGGCGATGATAAGGGAACCGTCAAAATTTGTGGATCATTTTATGCTGTAGTTAAAGATATGTAGTCATAAGAGGATTTCCAAGTATGTAGCTTTCAACGATCATTCTAGAAGTGCAAAAGAGGCCTGTCTGTGATCTGTAGCAGGTAAAAATAGGCTGATTTTAAGCTTTAAAGAGTATCTCAACTAGGGTCTGAAGCATCCAAAGCACTTTTCGTTACAATTATAAGCTTATAACGGCCACTTATATCTAGAAATGGGACTGTTCTTCAAATCAAAACTATTCTCCTTGTCAGAGTCAAAATCTGCAGTCTAATTCGAGTCTGACTCGGACGAAAACTGCTTGTATTGATGGAAAGATGTTAATAACATATCTTGAATTTTTTACTAGGGTTAGATGTTGTTTTTATTTCACGTGTTTACTGTGAAATCTTTGTATATATATATATATATATATATATATATATATATATATATATAACTTAATAAAACGAAACACGATCCAAACTGGACACAATAAGAGTTCAAAATTCAAAAATAGTAATACACAGAGAAAGGAAACACACTTTTTCAAAGGCAAAAGTAGGAATATTTGAATGCCCGTTTTATTAATCAAATAATTAATTTGAATGTCTCCTTCTGCCCGTTTATTAATGATTGTCATTTGAATAGTTCAACCTTCCATATTGTTTTAGTAATGTAATTTGTAATAGTTTGTTCATTTTCAAATATTCCTACTTTTTTCTTTGAAAAAGATTTTGAATAAAATCGAAACGTCAGCAATGAGAGTTTGATTGGAAGTGGAAGAAACTGACAGCATCCCAATTTATCCTTTTTATGTTCTATATCTGCCCCACGGTCGACAATTCATTACTGTTTTGTATGTATATATATATATATATATATATATATATATATATACAACTAAAAGAAACGGTCCAGCGGACTTTTTTACAATAAAATAAAAAACGAAGGAAACACACAGAAAGACACAGACATAACTCACATCGATATTTCGACAATCGTCGTCATCAGGAGGTGCGAAGAGCGAAGAGTCCCGCAGGAAGACAGGGCGGTACTGAACTCGGAAACCGCAGCCAGTACCCCACCACTTACCACCAAGCGGGGGAAGGGAGGGAAGGAAATGAAGGGCCAAATTAAGACGTAAAAGGAACGAGTAAAAATTATAACTATAAAAAATTATAAAAAAGTACATAAATCAAATTAAAATTAATAAAAATAATAAATAAAAAGTAAAATAAAAAATAATAAATAAATAAATAAAAAATAATAAATAAATAAATAAAAAATAATAAATAAATAAATAAATCATAAATAAATTATCGGTTGAGGTTGAGTCCGGGGGAAGAGCGAGCATCAAGTAAGCATATGTATGCCTCCTCTGAAGCTCTTAGGGTAACTTTATTGTTGGATTCGGGGATCTGTTTCAGGATCTGAACCCTGAAACAGTCATTGAAACTGAGTCCATGCGAGTTCGCATGGATGGCTACAGGATAGTTACTGCGTTGACCGACTGAAGCCCTATGACCATTCATACGAAGGCTCAACTTATTAGAAGTTAAGCCAACGTAAAAGGAGTCACACTGAGTGCAATCCAGTCGGTAAACACAGTTGCTCGAGGTAC
Source organism: Hermatobates lingyangjiaoensis (assembly GCA_026182355.1). Lineage (NCBI taxonomy): Eukaryota > Metazoa > Arthropoda > Insecta > Hemiptera > Hermatobatidae > Hermatobates > Hermatobates lingyangjiaoensis. The sequence continues at coordinate 1,813,649 of JAPFBL010000062.1, forward strand.
AGGAGGAATTGACCTGAACCGGGTAGGAACTATGGTGGAGAGGGGAATCGAAGGAAGGATTAGGATTTACAATCAGGCAAGTTTGACAGCCACGGCGTCCACATTGTTTCATTCCAGGAACAGGATTGGAAGGCTGAGGGGAAATATGAGAGAAAATGCTTTTTAGATTGGCAGGTTTACGGTAGGAAATAGAAGGGGGGTGATTAAAGATGGAAGAAGTAGAAGTAGAAGTAGACAGAATCGGAAAAGACTCCTTAATAACAGCACGAAGCTTATAAGCGCCAGGGAAGTAGGTTGTCAGGAAGAAGGAAGTAAAAAAATACCTTCTTCCTTCGCTCTTCCCCCGGACTCAACCTCAACCGATAATTTATTTATGATTTATTTATTTATTTATTATTTTTTATTTATTTATTTATTATTTTTTATTTATTTATTTATTATTTTTTATTTTACTTTTTATTTATTATTTTTATTAATTTTAATTTGATTTATGTACTTTTTTATAATTTTTTATAGTTATAATTTTTACTCGTTCCTTTTACGTCTTAATTTGGCCCTTCATTTCCTTCCCTCCCTTCCCCCGCTTGGTGGTAAGTGGTGGGGTACTGGCTGCGGTTTCCGAGTTCAGTACCGCCCTGTCTTCCTGCGGGACTCTTCGCTCTTCGCACCTCCTGATGACGACGATTGTCGAAATATCGATGTGAGTTATGTCTGTGTCTTTCTGTGTGTTTCCTTCGTTTTTTATTTTATTGTATATATATATATATATATATATATATATATATACCAATCAGGTTGCTGATTTTCTTTTAGCCGGTATTACTACATGTTGTACTAAGATCTGAAAAACAGGTTCAGTCCTGTAACTCAGTTACCATTTTTCGTGTTTGAGACATGTCCTCTCGCACTTGATGTTCACGTATCTCTTAATTTGTTTTTATCTCTGTATTAATAAAAACCTAATAAATATAACTTACATAATTACATGCATGAATAACATAAAGAAGATCGAAATATTTCAATTGGGCATTACAAGAATATTTTGTAATTGTTGTTAATTGCTAAGGAGTTGTGTACAGGAGCTATCCCCTTCTGTCCATTCTTCAGTACTCCTTCCTTCCTCTTCTCACCAAATAATCGACGATTCCTATTCCGTTTGTAGGAATGAAATAATAGATTTTTGAATCTTGGAAAATAAGTTGAATCACCAAGATATAGTTCCTAAAAAGAATTAATTACCATAAATCAATCATAAACTAATTTGTCAAACTAGAATGATTTTAGCTCTTGATAAAAGTTCTAAAATTAATAGATGGAAATCTCCTCCATCATAATTAGAGATCCTTATATTCTCCTGAAAATTTCGAAATGTTAGGATTGTCGTTTATGAAGACAGCTATAGCTGTGCTTCAAATATTACGACTTTCAAGTTTATTAGTCTTCCTTTTGTTAATTCTGTAGAATACCAGCACTAACCTTCAATTATATCACCTGTTTAATTCATAAAACAATAAATTCTTCCAATATGTTAATATGAATGAATGTCATATGTATAGTTTAAAATACAATGATTCCTTTAGTTCTTTATTTTCCATTATACCTCTTTTAAGTCAAAAACATAGCAAATATTTACCTTTTATAGTATATTAAAGGTTATATATATATAGTGTATATATATATATACACTTTTTCGTTGGAAATACGATTCAAAACGGACAAATATAGTTCAATATAGAAAAAGAAACATAGAGAAATCAAAAGAACACACTTACAGTCTCTAATTTTCGGTTTGAACCGTCTTCGGGAGAGATAAGAGAGGGAATCCAAGCGCACTGGTTCAGAGACGGTTGGAGACCTAACCGGTATATATATAGTAGCAGTTTGCTTCTCAACGCGAGTACTTCGCACTTCTTCCCGTTGACGACGGATGTCGAAATATCCAAGTGAGTTCTGTAGTGTCTTTCTGTGTTCTATTCTATGTGTTAAGTTTATATATATATGGATTAATTTACCACAATGAAACTAATTTATCCATCTATTACATCAAGTGTAATTTGATTATTATTCATATATATAATATATATATATATATATATATATATTTCATCTGACTAAATTAATTTTATTAGATTAATTAGTTAATTTTATCTATGTCACAAACCAACATTTAACAATAAATGTTTTGTTCACATGTAACTTCACAAGTTTTGTTCAACGTTCACCATTCAAGCTGATACTTGGTATGGACAATTTTTTATAGTTCAAACTATTACAACTATATCAAGAGGACTTTAAAACAAATTATCATATGCTCTAATAAAATAAATATCAAAAAATGAAACTAGCTATTGAAAATAATGCGAATTATCTGTCTGGGGACAAAGAGATCTCTGTCTTGTCTGCTATGGTCACTATTGAGACCATACAATAATATATAATATGAGTCACATAATATATAATATGTACAATAATATTACAATTATATAATAATATATAATGAGGCACTATCGTTATCTACGAGAGCCTCATTGAGAGAAGCCAAAATACTCGTAGTATTTTCTGTGAGTCTATTAGCCACTTTGGATGGGGCTTTGGCACAGAAGTAGCAACCAGCGCACGCATACGTGCAAGAAGCTGTGATGGTTGTTGGTCGCCAGAGGTTTGACTCCTTGTAGAAATGTCTGCCTTTACGTTGACTCATTATCAAAATGAAAATCAATTAATTACTATTTGAAATGCCTGTATTTGTTAATCTCAGGACTGTTATGGATAATGACAGGCAAAAAACTAAGAACTTTAAAGTCTGTGGAAAGAACAACATAGGTATTTAGTGAGGTCTTCCTTGATATGAACAAGCGTAAACTTTGACTCAAGTTGAATACACTATAGCAGGGGTTCTGTTATAACCAAACTACTGCAGGTGGGCTGGATCCAGCCTGCAACTTCAGCATTGAAACTGCTATGATAAAAAAACGTATGGTGATAAAATATAAGGAACAGGAAACTTTTTTATATAATTTTAATTTAAATATTATGTTTAGAAAACCAGAAGTTGTCCCAGTTCTACCAACTCGCTGCCCCACTTCTCGCATTTCATTAGTTATAAAACTAATGAAGTATACTTGATGAAAATCTGATAAAACTTATTTTTTGCAAAAAAAAACAACTAATGGATTTTGAAGGTATAAAGATGGATTAAAGACTATGGGAAACGCAGCTTCTCCGTGAAAGATTTAAAAAGCACTTTTAGAAGAGTAATCTCTCGCTTCAGATTTCTCCCAGCTCTTCCCTGCCTTAGTAGATCCTCCGCAGTAACCCTTGAACCTTCTGTTTTTCATGGGTTTCAACAAGATTTTAATTACGTTTCTAATTCAATGTTTTTTTTTTCATTTTCAGATTCTGTTTCTTCACCCTTCATTATGGCTACTAAGAAAAGAAAAGTGGACGCCTAGTACTGTGTTTTCAATGAGGCATCGAGAATAAAGTATTTCATTGAGAAAGCAAATGACTTTTCTGGAAATGACTCTATCACTCGTACAACAAGTGCATAAGATAGCAGACTGAGGAAAACTTTACTGATGGCAATTTCATGAAAGAGTGCAGCAGAAATTGTGCAACTGGAACACAGAGATGGTATCTTGAAAACCAATCAGTTTTACAATTCACATTAACCTTTTTTTGCTGCTTAGCTTGTAAGATTTTTCGGATATGTGCACACTTTCATAAGTTTTTAGTAAACATATTGGTTGTTTTTGTTTTTGTGTATCGCACACCCTTCACCTATTATTAACATGTAATGGTAAATTAGTTTTTCGTCTATTTTTTCAAAGCTTTTAAACTGGCTCGCAAGTGTTGAACAGGGTGATTATGTGTCTTCGCTCACCCTCTTTCACAGAGTCAAAAAAGTTTGGTGATCCCTGTAATCTAGAGTTGGAGTATTTTTCTAAAATGGTAATGATTTCATCGTCATCGTCAGGTTTTTTTATATCTACGTAACACGTGATCGTTTTACTTGTTATATCTAGTCAGGGGCATTTTTCTACAGAGGAGACATGTTTAATGACGTTTGAAAATACTACATTATATCACAGTTGTTGAGAAATGCTGGAGGTGCGATAAGTTGCACAAAGATCGGACTCACTTACTACTTGTGTTGTCTGTTTTTACTTTATAGCGATAGTTTTTATTTATTTTTTATTTTTCTTTTTTATCTATGGTTTAGTCTATCTTCAATAATACAACACCCTTAAGCCGACGTTTTACCTATATTTGTAGACATCTTCAGGGCTACATCAATATTATTGAAGATAGACCAAACCTCGATAAAAAAGAAAAAATAGTGTTAAATATATGTGGTCGAGATAAGGAAACGTTTATTTTTTTTTTTAGCAATACTCTACTAATAATCTTGCTTTCGAGGGACAAGACTTGTTATAGGGTATACCCACAATCTCAATTTTTTTTTATTGAATACTGAACGTGTTCGAATTGAAAAAAAAAACCAAGTTAAAGAAAGCTGCTTCATGATTCATAATCAGCTAGATCTACCATATATATCCAGTACTTTACTATTTAGAATATGATGCAAATAATAAAGTTCATAATAAATTCAAACAGTGTTTACTGCTTTAGAATATTATTCTGTATGTTACAGCATTACATATATAATTAAACTTATGACCAAAATACGGATATATATATATATATATATATATATATATATATATATATATATTGGTTTTTGACTTGTTTTGAGTTCCTTCATAGCTAATTAAGCAGGTCACTGATCCAACAGTACCACAATTGACTACTTCATTTGGAAATCCTTTTTCAAAATTACCTGAGTGTGATCTTTTTTTTTCTTTACAGCTTTGATTTCCGTTTGTAGTTTCGGTCCCATTAAGGGATGAGAACAAAACCTTAATCCCAGTAATTCATTTCTTATTTCTTTATTAGTTTTTCCGCCTGTTCTCCAACTCATTTTCTGCTCCATTGGTTCTTCTAATAAAAAAAAAAAAAAAAACAATCACATCAGTATACAAAAGAAAACAGATATCGTGTAAATTTAAAAATATAGCATTTAATCTTACATTACCCGAACTTTTCCCAATCACGTTTGGAAATAAATTTTAATTTAATTTTAAATTTTGTCCATCATTTCTTTTAGCCTTATTGAATCATAATTTAACAATAACTTATGATTGTTAATGAAATAATGAAATATAATATATATATATATATATATAATATGAATGATCAAACCACAACAAGAAAATGGGGAAAACAAGACTAATATCTTTCAACCGTAACAAGCAGTCTTCGTCAGAGTCAAAAACCCAACTGACTCAGTTGGGTTTTTGACTCTGACGAAGACTGCTTGTTACGGTTGAAAGATTTTAGTCTTGTTTTCCCATTTTCTTATTGTGGTTTGATCATTGATTGATATTTCACGTGTTTATGTGAAATCTTTATATATATATAACAATTTTTTTTATTTATATTTATTTGTTTATATATATATAGAAACAAATTAAAATAAATCTTATTGTGTGTATATGTGTTTGAGGGGGGGGGGGGGGGGGAACTGTTGGTTTAAAACAGGCATGGGCACCCTGCGGCCCAGCACGTGTTTTTGTGCGGCCCTCAGAGATTATCTGAAATTCTATCTAAATATTAAATATTCTTTTGCTTTTTGCTTATTAACAAAAACTGACATAGAATTTTGTAAGGATATTCCAACATTAGAGAGAGAGCTCTATAGCAATAAATATTATACATTTTTTTCTTATATTACGCATTAATATTTTTGATATTTTATTGTTATATTGGTTACCACGGTTAAATAATGAGATGAATAATAATTTTGATTATAAGAACAATAAAAAGTTAAATAATTATTGACACATTAATACAGCGCACAGTATGTATTTCTATATATACAGAAATAATATCGCACAGTATGTATTTCTATATATATATAGAAATACATTATATATATAAGCTGTATGTATCAACATACCTCAGAAATTACCATGCGGCCCGCGGTATTTTGGAAATATTATATAATGCTGCCCCCAGTTCACGAAAGATTGCCAATACCTGGTTTAAAACCATTCAAGTTTGTAATCAGAAATTGTTTTAAACAGCTGGTATAGGAAGAAAACATTTTTTAAGATTGCCTTTTGAATAATGCAATAAATGTGGCAAGCATACAAAACAGGCTTGCTATGCCCCTTTTTCATTTACAAACTATGAAAATTTCTTTTTTTTAACCAAAGAGAGTTCATGTTTTGAATTTGATTTATTCTTTATAAATTGTAATTATGTCCGTCAATTGATGCAATTTATAAGGATCTATAGAAATGTTTGATATCCGCTCAGACATATACATCATCATCATCATATAAAATAATATTTAAAATAGATCTGCGAGTTTCAAAGAATAAAACTTAATCAGAAATCAGTAAAATAACTAGCACACATATCCTCTGTTATATTTCAAAAAATGTAGAAATGTTACCATGCATAATTTGAAATCGTCTAATGGTCTTTATAGTAAAGTAGAGCCTTTTTAATATTTTAAAAACGCTTCAATTAGAATTAAACATAAATGTGAAATCATTTATATTATTTTCGTGAATACTGGAAATGTCCTGTACTTAAATAATAGTTTTCCCCAAGTATCCTTACTTTAACTTATATAGTACGTAATGAATAATGGCATACAAATTTCACCATAATAACCACAAAATCGAAAAGAACTGTAAATATTTCGTTGAAACAATGTAAACTTGACCATTGACTAATATTTCATTCATTTTGAGCCTGTCGAGAATTTTTAGGTTTACGAGAATTCTCGTACTTCGTTTATTAGTGCATTTCTTAAATAAGATATATGAAAAACAATAAAGATAAGTAAAAGAGTTTATGAAATTAAAATTTTGAATATTATTTCCACTTTTTAGAAAGATATGTTTTAAACCCGTTATTAACTAAAGATTGTTATGTATTAACTAAATATGACGATAAAACTGAGATTGAAGATTCTTTGAAAAATATAGCATGTGCAATGAGTTTAAAAATATAATTATTATTATTTTATACCCAATCAAATGGAATATATTAAATGAAATGGCTTTAAAGCAGTTTTAACCAATAGGAACAGTTAAGTCAGCACAGGTCAGAGGCCGTCTAAAGTGGATCGTCCTCCGTGTCTTCGATTTCTTTGAAGGAGGAGCAGCGAACTCCAAAGCCCATATTCTCGTATCACTGTTGATAAGCACCTGTCGAAAATTTTTCTTATATTAATTATAAAAAAAATAATATAATAACTTTTCATTTAGCTATATTTATATCCTTCAAAATTCAAGATTCAACATAAAAGTATAAATAATTATGAAAGTTTAAAAGAAAGATTAATTGAAAAGAGTTTGCAATGCACCTATCTGCGGGATACTATGTTTGTTATTTTTGCCTTAATAGAAGTATGACCTAAAGATGACCTGCGTTATTCATTCTCATAAGTTTTTACAAGAAATTTCCTCTATTAGCACATTGCAGATCTTGTTAAACTCGCTCTGAACCTGTTCAGGGAAAGAACAACTCTTCCGAAACAACTGTTTGAGAAGAGTATCGGACATGGATTGTGAAGACATTATCAAAGAAATAATACGGAATCCATGCTTTTACTGTAATTCTATTATATTTGTAGTTACATACAATACCTTTTTCTCCGAAATAATATGAATTAAGATTTTAATTTTTTTTTATAGAAATGGAATTGTTGATTTGAAAATTCGTTACCTAATCCTTTTACATTAATTAAATGATTATATTATATATTTTTTCTTTTAATTTATAAGTTTTCAGAAGAAAACTTATTGTAATTGATACATTGATGATAATTAAATACGATATAGAGTTTGTTATTTGACAGGTGTCAATAAAGCAATGAATATACATGCACGCTTGCAGCTTATCTCGCTGATCTGTAAAAGTGTAAAAATAAATTGATTGTGGTTGGTGTACAGTAAGGAGGGTATGGAACGTTTTTTTAGCTGCGGGGTTTAATCGACCCTAGAACTCAGGGGAGTTATTTCTTAATAATCCTTCCCCTCAAAACATTATGATTAAAACATTATAATGTTTTAAAACATTATGATCTCAGTCATAACAGCCTTAAATATGATCATTCAAATATTGTACAACAATTATGTGTTACTGTAATAGTTACACATCATTTTAAACGTTTTCAAAATTATTTTTTTCGAAAATAACTAATTTAGTTTTTCGGAAAAAGGAGTTATTTGGTTCGTTTTGTGTTTGATAATGTTTTTATTCGTGATTTTAACACTCTGGTGTGCACCAGACACTGTTAAAGACCAGTCAGGCTTCTTAACATGTTAACTAAGTGAGACTAAGACGAACGTGTTGTATAACTCGTTTATAAGCCCCCATGACTCTAATGTACATACCTTGAAGTGGGTTTGATAGTCCATTAGGTAGAGTCCAGCCAGGCTTCTTAACATGTTAACTAAGTGAGACTAAGACGAACGTGTTGTATAACTCGTTTATAAGCCCCCATGACTCTAATGTACATACCTTGAAGTGGGTTTGATAGTCCATTAGGTAGAGTCCAGCCAGGCTTCTTAACATGTTAACTAAGTGAGACTAAGACGAACGTGTTGTATAACTCGTTTATAAGCCCCATGACTCTAATGTACATACCTTGAAGTGGGTTTGATAGTCCATTAGGTAGAGTCCAGCCAGGCTTCTTAACATGTTAACTAAGTGAGACTAAGACGAACGTGTTGTATAACTCGTTTATAAGCCCCCATGACTCTAATGTACATACCTTGAAGTGGGTTTGATAGTCCATTAGGTAGAGTCCAGCCAGGCTTCTTAACATGTTAACTAAGTGAGACTAAGACGAACGTGTTGTATAACTCGTTTATAAGCCCCCATGACTCTAATGTACATACCTTGAAGTGGGTTTGATAGTCCATTAGGTAGAGTCCAGCCAGGCTTCTTAACATGTTAACTAAGTGAGACTAAGACGAACGTGTTGTATAACTCGTTTATAAGCCCCCATGACTCTAATGTACATACCTTGAAGTGGGTTTGATAGTCCATTAGGTAGAGTCCAGCCAGGCTTCTTAACATGTTAACTAAGTGAGACTAAGACGAACGTGTTGTATAACTCGTTTATAAGCCCCCATGACTCTAATGTACATACCTTGAAGTGGGTTTGATAGTCCATTAGGTAGAGTCCAGCCAGGCTTCTTAACATGTTAACTAAGTGAGACTAAGACGAACGTGTTGTATAACTCGTTTATAAGCCCCCATGACTCTAATGTACATACCTTGAAGTGGGTTTGATAGTCCATTAGGTAGAGTCCAGCCAGGCTTCTTAACAGTTATAAGTGAACTAAGACGAAGTGATATGTTTATAAGCATGCTTAGTACATACTTGAAGTGTTTGATAGTCATTAAATCCAGCAGCTCTTACTTTAATGGAACAGATGTTGTATAACTCGTTTATAAGCCCCATGACTCTAATGTACATACCTTGAAGTGGGTTTGATAGTCCATTAGGTAGAGTCCAGCCAGGCTTCTTAACATGTTAACTAAGTGAGACTAAGACGAACGTGTTGTATAACTCGTTTATAAGCCCCCATGACTCTAATGTACATACCTTGAAGTGGGTTTGATAGTCCATTAGGTAGAGTCCAGCCAGGCTTCTTAACATGTTAACTAAGTGAGACTAAGACGAACGTGTTGTATAACTCGTTTATAAGCCCCCATGACTCTAATGTACATACCTTGAAGTGGGTTTGATAGTCCATTAGGTAGAGTCCAGTAAGCGGAGTGCCATCCGTATTCACCTCAATGTGTCTTATGAGCTCGTCTTTTAGAGGATCCCATATAACAAGGACACCGTTCTGACAGGCAGCCAGTATTGTCCCCGACTCGATCATCAAAGCATTCACAGCTCTGAAAATAGATTATAGTAATGTTGATTTTACTAACTAAAGTTGATTCTAACTAAAGTTAGAAGACTAGAAAACAGCACCAAAAAAGTAGACAATACAAAATCTGCTGCTAACTTCAACACTATATGTTTGATAAAAGACTTGCTGCCATCATGCACTAATATATATATATATATATATATTTTATAAATATTATAATTTTATAAATATTTTATTAATAAATTTTATTAATAAAATATTATTTTATAAATATATATTTATATATATTATTATAAAATATAAATATATATATATATATTTGTGTATTTTGGGAGCAGACCTTCAATCAAACATGTTTTATTAAAAATTATGCCAATTTTAACTTTTGTTCTTTTCCGAGTTAATTTTTCAAGTTTTCTCACTATGGATTTCCACCTTTATATATATATATATATATATATATATATATTGATAAAAGTATCGATCGTAGAATAGAAACAAAACTAAAGTTTATCGGGACTCGGTCGGTTCTTCAGGTTCAAATTAAACTCTCATTGCCAATGTTTCGGTCTTTATTTAAATTCTTTTTCATAGGCAGAAGTATAAATTTTGAAACAGAAGAACTAAGTATTACATTACAAATTATTTTACAAAGAAAAATAGTATGTGGATTTTAACAACAACTGTAGTCTGACTGAACACGTGACACAGAACTGTTGTACTGTCACAGTTCAGTGTCATGTGTTTATTCAAACTACACTTGTTGTTAAAATTCGCATACTATTTTTCTTTGTAAAATAATTTGTAATGTAATACTTAGCTTTTCTGTTTCAAATTTATACTTCTGCCTATGAAAAAGGTTTTAAATAAAGACCGAAACGTTGGCAATGAGAGTTCAATTTGAACCTGAAGAACTGACCGAGTCCCGATAAATTTTAGTTTTGTAAATATATATATATATATATATATATTATATATAAGCTCCTAGAGATAATGTGTTCCATTATCAACAAGCATGACTTGTTGTTTGTTTATTAAGAAAAAAATAGCGCTTTTTTAAAAGTTTATAAATTTGCTTTCAGTTGATGATATTCGCTTTAGAGTGTCTGATTGGTTTGAAGCCATAGTTCCATTGCATCTTTTTTTCCAGTTCTTTAAACATGCAAGAAATCTCTAATAACTTGAAACCTCATAATTTTCCTATTTTATTAGGTTTTAGCAAGAAAATTGAGTCTCTGTACAGTTATCTAAGGACTTTTGAATCATATTAAATTTTAACTTTTGAAGAATAATACTGATTTGATTATATTTAAAATGATATCAAACCCTGTACATTCTTAGATGATGTAAATGTATTATTACGATATTTTTAAGCATCATTTTATTGATAGGAAGTCACTCAGAAAGCTCACACCGCTTGTTACGGTTGAAAGATCTTAGTCTTGTTTTCCCATTTCTTATTGTTGTTTGATCATTGATACTAGTTGGTATATGGCACTCGCTACGTCAACTAGACTAAATTTATTGGAATGCCATTCTCTCGCATTTAAGTGGATGTTCTATGATATATTTGACCTGGTATGGTTCAAATCTAGGTGCCTTATCATACTGTACTTCTACTAAGCCAGTTATAAAGCCACCGATGACTATGTTCACTCAGAGTATTCAAAATCTACAAACCACTGATTCCTCCTCTTCTAATGAAATTATCAGAAATTCAAATTTGATAAATCTAACTCATATTATAAAAACTATCGTGATCTGACTGATTTCTGTCGCATGCCTCTAGATATTTATTCTACAATCACGCCTACAAACTCAATTAATAAGATGTGTTTAAGGTTATTTGATATTGTTATTTATTAACCTTGAGAAGGATGTTCGAGCCACGAGCTGCCTCATGCCCATGTGCCACACCATCGTCAAACCATCGATGCCTGAAGTCACCATAAGGGCATCTTTTGTGGCAATGCATGTAACTTCTCCTTTGTGGCCGGATATCTCCTAGATAAGTAAGAAATTATTGTTTCAAAATATAATGCATAAGATTTAAATACAATATATAAAATGTTATACTAGTTGGTAAAAAGATTTCACATAAACACGTGAAATAACAATTAATGATCAAACCACAATAAGAAATTGGAAAACAAGACTAAGAACTTTCAACCGTAACAAGCGGTCTTCGTCAAGAGTCAAAAACCCAACTGAAACACACCAGATGTTTTCTACATCTAGTGTTTCAGTTGGGTTTTTGAGTCTGACGAAGACCACTTGTTACGGTTGAAAGATCTTAAGTCTTGTTTTCTAATTTCTTATTGTGGTTTGATCATTGATACTAGTTGGTATATGGCACTCGCTACGTCAACTTGACTAAATTTATTGGAATGCCATTCTCTCGCATTTAAGTGGATGTTCTATGATATATTTGACCTAGTATGGTTCAAATCTAGGTCATTATCATACTGCACTACTACTGAGTAAGTGACAAAAGGCTATTATAAGATAGTATGTGCTTTATAAAGTATTTAAAATGACCATGTGTATTGGACAATAAAGCTTGTATTACAGGGAGTGCACATAATGCTACTAACACTAAATCACCTTTGTGGTAGCATTAAATATATCTAACAAGTCTGTTTGCTTGATTTTCATGTAATAAATTTGCGAACCACAAAAAAACAATTCATTTTCTCATTTCAGCAGTGTTCCGGTACACCAATCTCATAACATGGGCGAAATGCAAGCCATTTCTTATAGTTGTAACCTTTGTTATCTTAGAATATAGTGACTTTAACCGTAATTGCCACTGTCGTCGTAATATACAGTCACACTGTTTAGCAAATCTGCGAGTAAGTTTAGTATGAGTTTCTTGGAATACACTACGTCTGTTTCTACGCCTTTCCTTTTCACTTTGCTCTCCTCAGTAGTTTCAATTACCTTTCTTAAGTATATTTTTGTAATCTGAAAAGAAAGGACTCCATGTAGCATGTACAGTTTTAATTCACGCTTTAAGAAGCATCATTTGTAGAGACATTAATTGGCAGATCATAGGTAGTTTAATCTACTTCTTTTCAACGAACAGTAGATATATATCGATTAACTTTGCTTTCGCATAGCTTTTAACATGTCTATGCACTTAAAAAACGAATTACAAATACATAAACCAAGGATCGGAATACACTCTAGTAGTAAGAAAAGTAAGTGACAAACTTCAGAAATGTATTATCCCATATTAATAAAGAAAATGAAATTAAATTAATATTATAGAAGAAAGAAGTTACTACACCGTTAAAGGGAAAAAAGGAAGCTTTAAGGATTTTCAAGTTCTATAATTTAATTTCTTTCAATTTTTAATGTATAACCAAGCTCAAAAATTAGTTCATTGTCATAATTAATAAATAAAATTAAAATAAATATTTTTTATATAGTACTGAGTTAAAAATAAAATATCTGCTTTATAATATACCTTTGTATTTCCACTATTATAAGAAAAGATTAAGCACCGTTTTTTTTTTGTGGCTGCACCGTTTATATTCCAGTGAATTGAACTTCATTTATACTATGTGTAGTTACAAAATAACTTATTAATTCATGCTCAAGGTATGATAATCAAGGGATTTGGGAATAGAACCTCCTAATAGAGGAATCTCATTCCTCTGGAAAAAAACAAACTACCTCCGTGCATGGACCTCCACGAGCCATAACATAGTTACCACACATCACAGTATCCTGAAAAAAGCTTTCAGTTCATTAAAAACTGACCATAATCCTCTAATAAACATTATCTAATGATTATCATAAAACAATTTAAGAATTAAAAGTAATTAAAACAGAATTAAAATATTAAAAGTACTCAATTAAATTTTGCATGTGTATTAAAGAGGGTAATTATTGTTTCCATCATAAAAACACCACATGCAATAACATTCAATTCGTTTTCTTTTTGTATAAAAAATTGTTAACTATGTTGTATTTAAGTTGTATTTAAATACACGAAGAGTTTTATTTGGTCTTACGAAAATTTCTGTTTTTTCTGATGCGTTGAATGAACACAATGTTCCATTAATACTACCAGTAACGAAGACATCGTTTTGAGTAGAAGCAACACAACAAGCACGTTTCTCCATGTTGTCAATGGACCACACTTCTGTCTGGGTATCCCAGTTAAAGACTGAAACAACATTATTACTTCTGACCACTGACGGATGCTTTAATGGTAAACTACCAACTCTTCCTATCTCAATTATTTGTCAAAAACGATTGTAAATCTGATTAAGTAAAGGAACTTAAGTTTAAAATAAAATATAGAAAACTACTCACTTTTAATGTCAGACTTTCCGATGACAACAACAAATCTTTCTGTAGCCGCCAAACTTATCAGAGAATTAAGTTTAACAGAGCCGACTTCCTCTGCGGACCACATATCCCAAAATCTACACAATTCAAGCACATTAAAGTATTTTTCAAAGACATATTAAATTAAATAATGTTAAATGGAAAAAATAAATCACACAATCAATGTAAATAAATTTACGTTTAAGTTTAATTCTATATGGATCATAACTAACTTCTGATGCTTTATATCAGTGGCTTGGTGCCGCGACAAGAAGTCAAATATAGTGCCATTTATGTTTCAAAAACAGGATCAGAAAAACTTTTAAAGGTTTAAGAGTAATTTATCTCCATGTATTTAGTTTCTAAACAAGTACCAAGTTGAGAAACTTTTCATAGAATCTTTCACACAATATATATAAGGTAACGTAAGGCACCTTGATAGACTAAACAAGGAAAGATATGTATTTACCAAAAGTACGTATCAAACTAAAAAGTCAAGCAAAAAAAATATGCGTTCTCAAATGTGTTTTTCATTTTCTTTTCCTTTTTGATCAAGAAAAGTTATAATGGAGCTTTTAATTCCTGAATATCTAGCACTCCCTAATTATAATATAGATTTAAGATTTGTTAAAATTTGATTACGAGAGTAATAGATATCATTACTCTATGAGAGTAATATATATATATCATCTCATTACGAGAGTAATAGAAGAAATCACAGGTTCTGTTTGTAATAAAGTTTAATAGTATTACAAATTAGAATATAATTTTCATAAACCAGCGTTATACAAAATTGAAATATACATTAAAATCATATATTTGTGATATGTATACTGCCAAAAACATGTTGAAAATATATATTATAGATTAACAAAAGATCATTTTTTAACAATATTGATTAATCATATTAGATTTTTAATTTCTCTAATGTTGTATATAGAAAAGCTTAACACGTTAGGTAATTTTATACTGTGAACTACTTAGAAAACTTAGAAAACATATTAAATGATGTTAAATTCGTTTATCACCCAAAAAAAAAACTGTAACGCTTTTGTTCATGACGACTTTTACTTCAGAATATTTCAGTTTAATAATTGAAAGGAATAGGAAACAGAGGAGTGAAAAGTAAAATTTGTAAAGTGCAAAGTAATGCAATATGAATCACTGCTTACCTAAGAGTGAAGTCGTTTGCAGCAGTCACAATGTTGAAGTTGGGGTCTGAAGGACGAAAGAAAACCCATGAGATGGGTGCCAAATGACCCTTGAAGACCCTAGGCATGACTCCGCCGGTCTTGGCTCTAAGAAGGTACAAGTCCTTGCCTTGACTGACAGCCGCCCACTGGCCACTGCACGCCACTGCTCTCGCGTAACTGGGCCTGAAACACGTCTCAGTGTGTCCAAATGGCCCTTGAAGGCCCTTGGCATGACTCCGCCGGTCTCAGACCTAAGGAGGTACAATTCCTTGCCTTGACTGATAGTCACCCATGGCCACTGCCCTCGCATAACAGGGGCTGAAACACGTCTCAGAGTATCTAAATGGCCCTTGAAGGCCCTTGGCATGACTCCGCCGGTCTCGGACCTAAGGAGGTACAATTCCTTGCCTTGACTGACAGTCGCCCACTGGTCACTGCAGGCCACTGCCCTCGCATATCTGAGTTTGAAACACGCCTCAGTGTGTCCACCAAAGAGCCCATCTTATCTGTCAGCAAAAATTACATCGCAGACATTCATATTGTTGAAATCCTGGTGACTGGCAATTCTGATGACAAGGAATCGATGCAACATGTCTGGTGCTAATTATTCGACCAGACTGAATACTTAAAAAGTACTTTCTTTTACCCTTTTACAAGGAAAGAAATTAGAAACATATAACCTTGGAATACTGAGATCAATCTCATCACTTCAACAGTATAATTTATTCTGTTAATATTTTTATTGAAGTTGTTTGTAAGTTTTTTAACACATGTTGAAAAGTCCGATTTATGCTTTTTAATGAAACCATTTCAAAGAACTCGTGTGACGATTGAAAGTTTAATTAAAATACTTTAATTAAAAATGTAATAAAAATTTTTAGTAATCTGCAATTACAACGCTGTCGTTGATATTCTTATGTAAATTTGAGAAGTTTAATTTAAATTCCTGCTGTTTTGTAAACATTTAATGAACTATGAGAAACTCCATAGTTTCATTAAAATCTCAGACGATCTGTTCCCATTTTAATCTTTTGCGGAGGTGAGAAATTCAATTGAAGTAAATTCTGAACAATAACTATGTTAATAAACTTGTGCCAAGGTTAAAAGTTTAAATAAAATCCCAACTGATCAGGAACCATTTAACGAGTTCGTGGAAGCTAGCAAGTTCAATTGAAATCCCTGTTAAATCTTAACCATTTCAATGATCTTACTCGAAGCTGGAATATTCAATACAATCCTTACTGATGTGAAACTATTTCAATAAACTTCGTAAAGCTCTACCGTTCACTCATTTCAAAGGATTTGTTAACCTTTAATCCATGGTCTTTTGATTGATCATTCAATAATCGAATGTTCCATTGATATCTTTACCAATATGCTCTTAAAGTTTTGTCAAAGGAATATTACTCCACATTATAGTTTCGATATAAAATATTTACGTTAACAAAAAAAATCATCAAAAGAATAAAAAAAAAGTTTAAAAAAGTGCTAATTGTCTTGGTGAATTTTTTTTTAAATACAATTTTTAGTTTTATTTTTTTCTAATTGTTTTATTTTGTTTGTTTTAGAAATTGAATATAACTTTGATAAAAGTAGACGATATGTTTCACAGGTTAATTTTTGTTATGCCTTACCTGTTAACCTGAAATCCGAGCATAGATTAAGTTTTAGACATGCCTTGGATCTCATTCGTAGGATTCCAATCAAGTTTGTGCGAGTATAATGGTAACAGT
The DNA here is from genome assembly GCA_026182355.1 of Hermatobates lingyangjiaoensis. Lineage (NCBI taxonomy): Eukaryota > Metazoa > Arthropoda > Insecta > Hemiptera > Hermatobatidae > Hermatobates > Hermatobates lingyangjiaoensis. The sequence continues at coordinate 1,830,884 of JAPFBL010000062.1, forward strand.
ACCTGGTAAAATTCGCAGTAAGTGATTGGATATAAACTTACCCGATTGTAGTGGAGCAGCGTTCGATTAATTTCACCCAACGTCTCATAATTACAACGTTTATTTTCAGTTAGTTTCCTAGATTCTGTTTCTTCTGTCTAAACCTATCCAACAGGAAATAACAACTCATAAACTCATCACAACACAATCTGTCAAGGTCTAAAGAGCTAAGTTGTTATTTGAAGTACAAACTGTTTTATTGTTTGTGAGCACACTGCATCTTGCATACTGTCGTGCTTGTGGCAGTACAAGTGCTGTATTCTTCTTGTAATTGTTTATATTCGTATTTGTCAAGCAGCTGTACTGATATTGGACTGATTTTGTGATGATACAACTTTAAATTACAGAGTAATGATGAAATGTTCGACTCATAACCTTTTTATGAGTTATGAGTACTTTATTTGTTAAAAGTTCAATTTCACTACCCCCTTTATTTACATAAGTAGTACTCATTTACAACATCCTATGTGGCACCTAGGTTTGATCTCAGCATACTTCTGCGCCTACGAATATTTCAAACTGTTTTTGCCGGCAATGCTGTGATATCTGTTATGTCAGCATTAGTCTTTCTTCTCGTGCTTCCTATCAGTAGGTACCACTCTCGTATTCTAAGTTGTTTGTAGTTAAAGTGTTCAATACTAGCTAATTGTGCTTGTCAATTCTTTTCTCATTGAATAGATCCTCAATGATCTTTAAAGTTAAAAGACTTTTATTCTTTATTCCGGAATACTATTACTCAGCACTGAAATTGATTCAGATTAAATCTCTTGAAAGTACAAATCATCCAGTAGGTCAAAGAATATGGAATCTCGATGTTGTTGCATATTTTCTTTAAATTCGCAGATTCATAGTAGTATTGTTGGATGTAATCGTGCAGGCTGTTCAACCTCCTAAGTGCTAACTTCTGTCTAATTCCTGAAAGTTAATTAATTAATGCTTTTATGGGTATTAATTAATTCGGCAGAAGTTGTTACGGTAATATTTAAGATGATAAAAACATACAACCACTGTTTGGAAAAACGACAACCGCTATTAATATTTCCTTTATTTCTTGAAATTCTGTACCTCAGTTTCTGCATCAGGATGTTTGCGGCCGCCATTTTGGGTTCCTCCAATTAACGTGTCAGCCAAAACCTGTTAGCGTACAACTTTTACTTCTGAAATTATACGCATCGATTAATCTTCTTTCAGCAAGTTTAATAGAAGATCTTTCCTACAATTGTTTCACCGGTGAAAATAATTTGATTTTTCATTTCAAATTATTGTTCAAGTTGGTCAAACGACTCTAGTAAACTCTGTGCAGCAGATTTTCAGCATTTGTCATGCTCTACTTCTTTTGAAATATAACAAGCATACGTAACACTTCTTTCAAAGGTGAGTCACAAGTTTATAATATTTTAGGTCTAATGTACTTAACACCATGGACAGTTTTCCTGATCTTTGGAAACCATAGACATGTCTTGAGAGTAATCAAAAATTCCTCAACAAGTAATAAGTAAAAATTAGTTTTAAAAGTTAAGTAACAACATTAAATAATCATTGCAAATAATCTCAATTTCACCTTAGATTCAGCAACTGTCAGAATATTTTTCAAATTGCTCGAAAAATTTGTAAATCATCTATTATACCAAATGTGCTGTTTAACTCTTCTACGGCTTAGTAGGAATCTGTAAAATGCATAGAAACTCTATTTTTGTTAAACTCTACCGTTTAAAATCTTCTTTATTCTTTTTCATAAATGATGTTCCATTTATTGTAATGACATCATTAGTTAAAATTATACGACTATAAACACCATTTCAAAACAAAAATTATTAACCAAGCCAGCTGTTAGAGGAATGTTTAAATCAGAGTTGAAGAGATTGTTTTGATGGTAGCGTAAAGGGATTGAGTGGCGAAGCGATTGCGTCAGTCGTAAAGAATGGCACATCGGCAGGTGGCGCAGTATTGAGTCTTTACAATTTATTCAGGTTGCCTGCTTGACCAAGGGCAGTCCTTGACCTGCTCTCATTCCTCTCATTGACTATTTCCTAGCTTTCTTATCTTACTATACTACCTCATTCACCTAATATAAACAAATTAGTACATCTATAAGCCATAAAGACTCCGAAAATCCCCTATTTTGTCCCAATATTGTCAATAAAATCCAAAATAATGATTCTTTTTAGTCTTCCTTGACACTTCCATATTTTACCAACTCTTGAATTTCTCTTTAAGCCCTTTAGTATTGATATTATTCTATATATTTTGAAAAATGTATTTTAACTCAAATTTAAACAATTCTTTAAAGCAATTAAGAAATTCTAACATCTTTTTAAAAGTATGTGTCCAAAATTATTTACTTAAGCCATAAAATGATGGAAATTTTGTTTTATATAAGTATTTATAATACTCGATTTCCTTTATTTTAAAACTTTTTTTTTTCGTTATAACGATAAAAATGCCGACTGATTAGTTTATGTATGATTATATGACCTTACAGATTCGTCTGAGAAAAGATTGAAACAATATTATAGACATTTACATAAAACTTGTAAATAAACTGGAATAAATTATTTTGAAAACCTATAAGTATATATCAATGAAGTAAATACACTTAGTTTTCTGCTTAATAAGAAAAGACCTATGAGAATATTAGGATGAAAATTATCAAAATATTTGAATTTGAGTTGCTGACTGATGACTGATAAACCACTATTAAAAAAAAAATAATCTTTTATTTTATTTTCTGTGTCAATATCGAGGGCAACTAACACTTGCTCCTTCTTCCTTCTGTGCCCGCATTAATGCTGGGACAGCTATGTACTATGTATGTAACCACCTCTAACACCTCGTAGAAGTACATGAACCCAACCGTTTGGTTCCCTTGTGTAAAGTTTAAACGACCCTTTTATTTCCTTCTGAGTTAGATGTCCATTTCCAAATGAAGTGGTCCCTACTTCTACACACATCTCATTACATGATTTTCATAGAACTCATTTTCAGGATCACCAGAGACCTACAGGTCTGGAAGCTGAGAGAGAGAGATTATTGACTTTCGATTCTGTTGTGTAAACTTTTATCATATTACCCTTTGGCTTGAACTAAAATTAATTCTCTCACGCCCCCATAAAATAGAAAAATTATCAAAAATCTTCACTTTAATTGTAATTTTAATTAGTAAAATTTATTTTCTTCAATTTATTGTCAATTTTGAAACTTTCTTATTCCAATAATGCCAATATTTCAGAGACATTAAGGATCTAATCTGTAAGGTAGTTAATGGATTTAGTATCAAGTTGGTAAATTTGGTATTCGATTGATGCCATAAATAGGCTAAGATAAAGACATGAATTTAAAAATACAAAATTGTATTCAATTTAATTTCAGATTTTAGCAACTGAATAAATATTTTATAAAGATAGAAAGTGTAAAAACTAACAGAAATGTTCTCTTGAATATTGCAGTCCAGTCTTTCTAATTTTTTAGATGCAAAAGCACTTATGGAAATAACATTTTAATTTTGAAATCAAGAATTCTTTTCAAATGAAAAACTTAAAATCTCTTACGAGTAACCGAATTTTTGTTTTGTTTTCTTACTCAAATTTAAGGATAATAATTGTCAAATACAAACTTGCTCAGCATTAAAACCAGTTTAAAACTGTAAGTAAAAACATTTTTCTTTTGTACTCCCAGAGCAGATTGAAGAAGTTCTAGATCAGGATCTCCCTGTATTGACTTCAATTTTGTGTAGCTTTTTAGACTTGATATGTTATCTGAAGTTCGTTCTGAAACAAGAGCAAACCATTTCACTAATATATTCCTTTTTTGTATATACTTTTATTAAACATGTACATTATCATGTAAGTCAAGTAAAAGAGTAGTGTAGGAGACGATCGTGCTTGTCATCATACTTCTCATAGTTTTGAGACCATATCCTTTTTACACCTTTGTATTTCTTTTTTTTTTTAATTATGAAAACAATTAATTGATTCTGTAATACGACAACAATTTTTAAAGTGTTAATTTACGAGTACATAACATAATAGTTTTGTATACGTTTACATTTGATTTCAGATTTTCATAGATTTAGAGTTTCTATCGTTATTTATTATGCAATATTTACTTATGAAAAATACTAATAAAGGTCACCATATACTTGTTAGAAACGCTTTCCTGTTATCAAAAATTTGTGTGAAAAGATTTTATTACTATTTGTTCAAAATGAATTTATATAAATCATCTAGGAGGAACGGAATGAAAAATGGAGCTATAAATTATTTCTCCAAAATTTTATTAGAATAACAAGTAATAGTGGTAGTAGTAGGCAATCCTTTAGGTTGCAGTGGTTGTCCCACAAGGGAACACACATAGGCCGAACATTTGGCCGTTTGTGATACCAGACAATGAAAACTGATTCTATATTGGGAGTCCTAAATTTTACCTAACTCAAGTGTATTTAAAATATGGATCTTGAACGGAATATTACCTGACATCGTACAGGCTTGGGACAGACGGTTTAACGTCCTCTCCGAGGGACGACGTGCTCAGATTTATTCACCTCCCCGCGTGAATAAATCGAGCACCAGGTGAGTATCGAACTCCGGACCTACCAGTTCAGAGACGAATACGTTAATCACTGAGCTAATCTGACCCCTGAATAATAAGTAACTGAATATTATATGCTTCTCCTTCGTTTTCTTTATCAATATTTTCTTTATAACTGAATTTAGTTTTCTTTAGTCAGGTTTTTTATCATTTTATTACACTCTTAACTCAATAACAAGTTCTCAATTTTTCAATGCTCACACGTATTCACTTACAGACTTTCCTTGTTTTTTACTAAACATGTTTTATTCAACAAACATATATTTCTATAGTATTGACTATACTATATGCCGTGGCTGGATATATTCTGAGGTAAAATGGATAAACAAACAAAAGAGTCCACACAAATGAAGTTTTATTTAACGCGTTTCGAACACTTTGTGCTCATCATCAGGAAGACACTATAATACAAATTATATCTAATCAGTTACAAAATTAGAGTGAAATAATAAAATTCAATTAAGAGAATTCAAGACATACCCAAGGATGTGGTGCTGACGGGTTGATCCAGTGAAAACAACTAGGAGGAAACAGATCCGTTGCGAAAGAGCGGGGATAAGCATTTAGGAGATAAGGTGACAAAGACGTCGGGTATGCTTGAAATACAGAAGACCAGAACCACTAATTTAGAGGAAGGAAACATTTTTTTTATTATTTTTTTAATTTATTCTTTGTGATTCTAGGAACAGTTTAAGAAATTTGGGACACTCTGGAATTTGAATTAAGACATAAAGAGGCAGAAGGAGTATTAATGAAAGCTTTGTTTATTTCGAAAGCTTCCAAATTACAAATTCTTTAAACTTTCTATTCACATGTAGGATGGTAAGGTTCAAGTTTGGGTCAAAGCTGTGATTTTGTGTAACAAGGTGTTTCGCAAAATGTGAAAAAAGTTCTTTATTATTCTTATTGTCATTTTTTCCTTTGCAAATATTCGTTAAAATGTTCACGGGTTCTTTTTTCAAAGGAGCGCATAGCCATACCAATGTAAAAACATTGACAATTGTTACAGGACAACTTATAAACTCCACTCAAGAACTGGGATAAAAACTCGATTTAGGGGTTAACAAGGATTTTAAATTACCATTTGTTTTGTAACTGACTCTAAAATTAAATTTGGAGGTTTTGCCTAGGTTTTGGCAACCCATAGCCTAGCTATGCACATCCCTGAATAAGTTATTTTTAACTACTGCAATACTAAAAACTTTAATATATTTTAGCAATTAAAAATTAAGTAAAAAGTATTTCTTACTCCTGGATGCCTTTGCTTTGCTTTTTATTTTATCTTTCTTACTTGAAATAGGTGGAACAAATGCCTTTGTTGGTTTGCGTGAACTATTCTTCCCACGATTTACTTCATCCTGCAATGAACAATCAAAATAAATTCGTAGAATTTTTATGCACTGTCTAAAAATACATTCTAGATTGTTCCTTTGTTTTGAATTCTATTACACATAGACATAGTTTCTTGTTATAATATAAAATGGAGTTACTTAAATAATTCAAAACATTCTCTGAACAATACAGTCATCTATATGACTGTTATCATTCTACTTGCATATAGTTAGTATTAAATGACGACCATTGTAAGATACGTACGATGTACGATCTTCACGAAGCGGCTAAGTAGACAATGTGACAGGATTCACGTCATGTTAAGGGTGCTGAGAGTCCACTTATGTGGTAGACCTTATGGTACTAAGTACCTTTCTGGTACTAGTTAGGTACTTGTAGCAGTAGTACCAGACCTTGCCTAAGGGCAACGGAGAAGAGAATTTCGTGCCGACAGTCCCACTAAATAAACACAGAGAGCAAGCTAGCCAACTAAACCTCTGCCACCTCTGGTAGAATTATAGAGGCGTTATGCATCTATGTATAACTTAAATACAAATTCAATATGCTCTAGAGGGCCAGGTTATCCCATTGGCAACGTGCTCGCCTCTGGACTCGTACATCCTGGGTTCAATAAATACTCTGCTGCTCGATTTATTCAAACAATAAATAATAGCACGTGTTCCCACCACGCTAAGCCATCATTCCTGATCCTTTACAATGTCAAGTACTTGTTAAAAGTCCCTACTATAAATACACTTGAGTTGGTAACATTTAGAACACCCACTGTAGAATCAATCTTGATTGTGTGGTATCACAAAGTGCCAATTATCTCTTGTGAAATAGCCTAACCTAAGCATTGCATTGGTGCGTCAGACCTTCATGACTGCTCGCCCTGTGCGGTTGTGATTCTGAACACAATATTGAGTAGAGTGTGTGAGCCTAGGCTGACCTACGAGAAGTAGATCCACTTCTCCGGCGGTTGTCCTAGTGAGCAGCATGTGGTGGGTTGTCCTAGTGAGCAGCATGTGGTGGGTTGTCCTAGTGAGCAGCATGTGGTGGGTTGTCCTAGTGAGCAGCATGTGGTGGGTTGTCCTAGTGAGCAGCATGTGGTGGGTTGTCCTAGTGAGCAGCATGTGGTGGGTTGTCCTAGTGAGCAGCATGTGGTGGGTTGTCCTAGTGAGCAGCATGTGGTGGGTTGTCCTAGTGAGCAGCATGTGGTGGGTTGTCCTAGTGAGCAGCATGTGGTGGGTTGTCCTAGTGAGCAGCATGTGGTGGGTTGTCCTAGTGAGCAGCATGTGGTGGGTTGTCCTAGTGAGCAGCATGTGGTGGGTTGTCCTAGTGAGCAGCATGTGGTGGGTTGTCCTAGTGAGCAGCATGTGGTGGGTTGTCCTAGTGAGCAGCATGTGGTGGGTTGTCCTAGTGAGCAGCATGTGGTGGGTTGTCCTAGTGAGCAGCATGTGGTGGGTTGTCCTAGTGAGCAGCATGTGGTGGGTTGTCCTAGTGAGCAGCATGTGGTGGGTTGTCCTAGTGAGCAGCATGTGGTGGGTTGTCCTAGTGAGCAGCATGTGGTGGGTTGTCCTAGTGAGCAGCATGTGGTGGGTTGTCCTAGTGAGCAGCATGTGGTGGGTTGTCCTAGTGAGCAGCATGTGGTGGGTTGTCCTAGTGAGCAGCATGTGGTGGGTTGTCCTAGTGAGCAGTATGTGGTGACTAGAGCACCGCTACTGCTCCAGTTGGTATAGATCAGTCTGTAGAACTGTTCTAGATCAATCCCAGTACTCAGGATTTCTGAACCCTGGATCCGGCACTAAAGTTATGTTAATAAAAAGCTAACTATAGTAAGTCAACCATACGCTATTGCTTGTCAAAATTTGTTCTTGTTTATTACATAGAAAGCATTATTATAATTAATATATACATTAATTATTAACAACAAAAGTAATAAATAAATTTTTATGATTATTAAAAGCTGTAATAAATAAAAGTTTAATCACAGAAGTCTAAATACTATGAAATGTAACAAAAACTTCGGGAAACTAATACCAAACATGATTCAAGATTGTAAAAACAATTTAGCTTCAACATTATTTGAAAATTACAACTTATTTCAATAGTGAAGATCTGCGATTAACACTCTCTGGAATGTGAACTATACAAACCCTGATTTTAAATAATAGTTACTAATCTATTTTTCTAGTAATCATTGAGAATTAAATTGTATGAAATGCCATTATATTATTATTGTTTTTTGATATGGCATTGAATAGTTTATATTTGCATAGCATTATGGGATGTGATTCAAGCAATATAATTTGTTTCCTCCTGACCCAGATTGTATAACATATGTCCACCTATATCAAGTCTTTTTATATTTTAACACATTATCACATAGATGGAAGAAGTACATCGTCATGTTATTAAGGTAATCAGAACGAATCTTTTCAGACAAGTATTTCCTTAAGATCACTTGGAAAACAAATACAATTTATTAAATCTATTTTTGTTCCTTGTGAATCATATTAAAAGTACAATTTGACTATCTAACCGGAGCAAACTTGCATATCCTATGTCAACGACTGGGAAAATTTAAAAACAAGGCGTCTGGAACATAAGCAATTAGATGATCAGAAAAAAAATATACTAAAATAGATGTTAGAATAGTATTTTGTTTATTGAATAACCAGATGTGTTAAAGGAACAGTTAAACATACTTTTTCAGCAGATTTCTGTAAAAATAAATTAATCTTTTCCCTCATTATGTAATCTTTCTTTAAATCTTTGAAGGCATTCTTCCAATATGGGTTTACTTTAGAACATTGTTTCTTCGAGTTATCATCAATATGTTTTAATATTTTTCTATTTATCGACAATGGAAGTAACTGAATCTGTAACATCCAAACTAATTTGTCAATAACAGTAAAAATATATCTAACATTTATTAGTACTAGTTAATTCTCTTAAATTAACAATATATATGCGTTAACAATACATATACCATTTTACACTGATTTGAATTGATGATGTTTGAATGATGAATATGGCGCTCAAGTAAATATTCAAATGTTTTGAAATTATAGAATATATTGAAATATTTGAATATATTGAATGTATGAAAATTGAATCTTTTGAATTGAATTGTGAATGTGGTACTCAAGTCTGATTGCCATCAGTGTATAAAATATTTTATTTTGAATTAAAATTTGGAATGTTTTGTAACTTTTGAATAGATTAAAAGTTATGAATGTATTACAACTGTTGAATGTTTTAAAATAATAACCAACCAATATAATTTTGAATTAATTAAAAGTTACGGTTGTTACAGTTAAAAGATCTTAGTCTTGTTTTCCCATTTCTTATTGTGGTTTGACCATTGATTGTTATTTTACGTGTTTATGTGAAATCTTTTTATGTATGTATATATACATATATTTGTATATTTATGAAGCAAACCTTCGTTTATGCATGGCTTGTTAAATTCTATACCTATTTACAATCCTATACCTTTTCTGCTCTCTTTCAGTCTCTCCCACGTAGGTTCTCCAGGAATGTGGAACAAGACAAACTAATTTACCTTCACTAACATACTCTGACTAACAATTTTTGTGAATTTGTCTATCTTGTTCCACATAAATGGAGAGCCTACGTGAGGAAGGCAGTAGAAATGTCTTAGATTAAAAATAGGAATAGCATTTAACGAGGCAATATGTATACATTATATACAATACAAATATAATATTAACAGTCATATTCATTTTATAACATAATATTATTTTGGATCTCTTCTTGCAACTGCATATGTGTCAGTACTATCTTGTAAAGCTTTGAGTTTTTCCTTATAATATTCTCCTTCCATTATGGCAGTATTGCCAGTTTTGTCGCTTAAAAACTATAATGTCTCTTCTAATAAGGCTGTTGTGAAAATGTACGAGTTTTATTAAAACAACATTCTATACACAAATATTGTATTCTCAGTTGAGTAGATGATTTTTTTATTCCATTACAATGGTTTATTATAATATTTACACACTGGCTTCTGGCAGTGTCACTGTTTTCAACTTTAATGCAAGAAAATATCTGTTCTAAGTCACCTGTAATGTCTGCTGTAAAAATGTTTTCTTGACAATACACCAGACAGTCGACCAAGGTGAAGACAATGACTAGTATGCAGAAATAAAATATTTGATGTTTCCCTTCTTGTAATATTGTATTTATCCTGTTTAATACATGACCTTTACCCCTTTGTCCATCATAACTAAGCTTGTAACTATGATAAGAATAGAATACTCACACACTTGATTACTACTCATAGAATGTTTCAATGTTTAATAAGGTTTAATACAGTATAGAAAGGTCGACAAGAACTGGAATGAAGAGAGGTAGATTCAAACTTCTACTTTAATTTCTCTATAAAAACTTAAGTAAATCAGCAATAAGAATATTAGTACAGAGGGACTTAACATCAATAAATCTCTCTAACTGGTACATTTTTCAATTATTAATAAAGTCAGTATTATTTTTAACATTTTAACAGGAAATGGAAACAACTAAAAGAGTTGATATGCAATCGAAGTATTTACAAACTTTCTTACTAATGGACCCTACGGACTAAGAATTCAAACTTGTGTTTTAATTTACTTGCATTACTTTACTTCCAATATTAAGACTTATATATAAAAATTTCGGCTTGCCGTAAGAAATGTCCTTCCCCCCATATTAAGTAATATTTATAAGGGAGTTTTTTTTAATCTAAGATAATGAGTGATAAAATGCTCCCAGGACTTAAATATTTTCGGTATGTTGATGACATCCTTTGTATTGATTTCATCTTTGTATTGGTTTCATCTTTTTATTGTGTTCATCTTTGTTTTGATTTCATCTTTTTATTGATTTCATCTTTGTATTGATTTCATCTTTGTATTGATTTGTATTTGGTTCAATAAGAATGAAAATGCTAACGCATTTCTCAGTAACTTAAATTTTCCAGTTTCCTGCATTGATTCACTATTGAGAGTGAATCTGAAGGACTTTAACTCTTTCTGGACTGTTCTTCTGCAGAGGAGGGTTTAGAGTTTGGTGTTTAAACATGATCACACATAATGTGACTTCTTATATTGACTAATATTCTTCTCATTCTACTTCTAGTAAGATGTCTCTGTTCAACAGAACATTCCTAAGACTTATTAGGATCTATAGTGAGGAGTTTTTGAACAAAGATATTAAAAACATCTTCACAATTTTGGAAAATTAACGTACCCTGAATCTTTAATTAAAAAAGTTTTAAATAAAACCGAAACATTATCCTTTGACGTTTGATTTTAACATGTAAAATTGACTGTTTTCTGATAAATATTTTTATTTTATGTATAGATAAAACAAGAGTTCACAGCAAACACCTGAAATAGACTTCAATGGTTAACCTCAGTAAGAAATATGACTTAAACCTTTCGACCAAATCAACTGATCTACATCAGAGTTTCACAGTATGAGTGTGACTTAGATGAAGACGGTTGTTTTACAAGCTTTAAAACCTAATAAAAATATTAACATTCACCACAAACAGAAATAGTTTTCTTTTTCTTTTTTTTTTCATTTGTAAAACATATTCACTAATTTTGTTTTATACAATGGTATAAAAAATATGTTATAAAGCAATAAGGTTATGAATAATGACAGATAAAGATGTTCTGTTTACCATATCAGTAACCACAGGTGATTTCTTTCCTTTTTTCTTCTTCTTCTTGGGTTTATGTAAGGAGTCATCTTTGCCATATGATAATTGTCTTTTAACATTGCGTTCTAAATTCTTTATTATATTATTATAATCTTCTAAATGTTCTTTGTATTCATTGACATATTTAAGATAACTTCCTAAAGAATACAATAAACATTAATTAACTTTTAATAAATCAGGGGTAAAATTTATTAATTTCAATATATAATGGTTCTTTATTAGAGCTATCAAAAAGGAAATAATAACTTTAGATGGGGAAAAAATATTGAGAAAGTAAAGAATGATTTAGTATCAAAAATAAAAAAAATTAACCTAAATTGACGATCTGATATCTTTAAGATCAAATAAGAGATGGCTATTTACTCTGTTCTTTTTTAAAACAAAGATTTAATATGACAATCACACTTCCATGTAATCTGTATATATATAGTCAATGGATTAACTATAAATGGATTTAATGGAATTAAATACCATAAAAACAATAGCAAAAAATAACGGGTATAAGGAAAAAATTATACAAAGACTAGTAAACGAAAGAAGAAATAAGTACAATAATAACAGTACAACACCGGGAATAACGAACAGATACGCGTCTTACTTACTTACTTACATAGGTAAACCTAGCGAAAAAATTGCGACTCTTCTAAGAAAATATTCATTAAAAGTAGATTATAAAACGAATAATACTATAAACCAAATCACAAACAACACAATAGAGAACAAAGATAATAAATTTGAAAAAAGCGGAATATACAAAATTAAATGCAAAGATTGTGGTAAAAACTACATCGGGCAAACGGGAAGGACACTAAAAGACAGATTCAAAGAACAAATTAAAGACCACACCAACAACACAAACAAATCAAACTATGCACACCACTTAAACAAATTTGGACATAACCCAGACAGTATGGAAAACACAATGGACTTACTACAGACGGGACAAAAAGGACAACGAATGAACATACAGGAACAAATAGAAATATACAAACATAAAATGACAGACAATATAATCAATGAACAAACAAACCACCAAACCGACATTTTAACAAAACCACTAATAACATTTAAAAGACGACACAAGGAACTGGAAATAGATAATGAAATAAGAAATAAAAGGAAAAAACATAGCAATTAAAGAAATATGAAAGAAAAAAAATTTAACTACACAGACAACACTGATTACACAATGTAGATGATATATATAGGTAGGTTATAGGAAAATAACATTCAGAGTCAGTTAGGTGCTCTTGAAGATGGGATCCAGACGGACCCGAAACCGGTCGAGCTTTTCTGAGACTTGACGAGGTATGACGGACAGTATTATTACTAATTCTGTATATATATGAAAACACTAAACTTCTGTCTTTTGACTTCATATCAACAAATAATGAAAAATACTAAAAATCAAATCAGAAATTTCCTAAGCAGCGAACATAGCATGTATGTATAAGATTTTAAAACAAGTTAAAATAAATTAACTTAATAATGACAATCGAAACTAACGCAGTAATGAAAAAAGTCAGTTGGTTTAAATAATCCTTGTCACAGAATCGCTGAACAAATTTTCCATTTTAACTGAACTTCCTTGTTCTAGGTAAACTAGGTCGGATACAGAGAGGGGTATAATGAGGATGAGAAAAGAAATGTAACATTCATACAGTCCAACTAAAACAAGTTTTACAACCAAAAACTTCTTTGTTTTCTGATCAACTTTCAGTAAAGCTTTCTATTTTAATCTGTCGTGTCTCCAGAGCTAGGATGAAATTTATATATATATATTAAATTCTCCCATTCTCTTTCAGTGTCCCTCTCTCTTTTCCTCTTCTTAGCTCCATTCATCTCTCTATCAATCTCGCTCCCTAACTCCTCTCTTCACCCATACATCCCTCTCATTACTCCCTCTATCTCTAACTACAGACCATATAGGACGAGTTAGCTCAGAAAAAAAAGAAAAGTTCGTTTTACAGAAATTTTTTCAAAAATGTCCTGGTACCATTCCTCACAATCATGACAATATTTTAGCTTCAAGTATATCTGCTTAACCATTTATCACAATAAATTCAATTATAATTAAATAAACTTCAATAAATACAAATTCATTTATATTTATAAGTTATAAATTTTCCAAATTTTGATAGCTTCAAAAAAAAATGTGGCAACCACTTGTATTTCCTAGATATTTATAAATTATATTTTAGTTATCTAAATTATTTTCTCAGAGCATGCAAAACAAATTGTATACAAAAAAAATTAAATTATAAGAGGGATTTTAAAGAATTTGCCACCTACTGATGCAAATGATATCCTAAGGAATCACGCTTTGTTAGTTAAGGTTCAAGTAAAATTAATCTTTTAAATGCAAAACAGCGTTTTTCTTAATATAAATTACAAACTAGATATTTTTTAGATAAAATTGTACTTACGACTGCCTGGAATATCAAGAGGATCCTTGACTGGATTATTGATTTCTGTTTGTAGTGATTTCATAGGCTGAGATTTAGGTTTAAGTAGTTGTTCGTTGCCACGACCTGCAAAAGTATATTATTTTCTTATTCAGCAGGGTAGAAACAATAAGTATTCTGACGATGGAGTTCATACTAAGGAGAAACTGCTCCTCTTTTTCACCCAATAAGTTGTAAGCAATTTGGTGAGCTTGGCAGGACAAAGGAGAACCTCCAAGTTCAATCAAACCTAAAAAATATAAAAAAGAATGTTTACTAGGATAGCAATAAAAATGAGTCAATAATTTGTTTAATGTTTTTAAACATCGACTGAAAGAAATATTTTGAATTTATATTCCGCACTAACAGACGTGCCTGTCTTTGACGGATCTTTTAGAAAAAATCAGAGATGAACGTCGTATTTTCAAATATTATTAGCAAAATTATAGAATAGGAAAAAATATATTTTTTAGCACAGCGTTAAGTAAGTACCTCTGTTTACACCACATTAGTTGTCTGTCCTTCAGGTGCATGGAAGAACTGAGAGTAGGAACCTCTGACTCTTAAGCAAGCAACATACAGTTGACAATGTGAGAAACACTTGGTCTCACTCACTTCAATTCCTGTCGTAGACAGAGTTTGACCTTGCGACTTATTTACCGTCATTGCGAAACAGACGCTGACGGGAAATTGGAACCGTTTGAATTGAAAAGGACAGTTGCTAGATATCAGTGGTATGCGTAGTATAACATTGACTACCAGTACCACATCCAGTCATGATATCAGCCTCTATGACGTATCTGTGCAAAGTAAAAATTCAAAGTTGTGTCCCATTGCACATTCTTGGTGCACTCAAGTTTCGAAACATCATGATTGGTGCCCCTACTTTAAGTTTTAAGTCATGAGCAAGAGTCCAGGAGCAGTCAAGGAGTGAAGAAATTCAATTTGACAATGAACTGCTTCCTCATCACTAATCACTCTGTTTACTGGCTTGTAAGTTCTTTTCTCAGCTTGGTATAGTGCAAGAACTTGTTTATTGATTTTTGCTACCTGCTCATTTGTAGGGGTGAGAATTGCTTGTTCACAAAGCCAGTTATTCTGAATAGACGGCAGATTTTGAACTTCGGGAAACACCTTGTCAATTATCTCTTGCTGGGATCTTAAAGCAAATGAAATTGAAATCAGCTAACAATATCTACTTGTTACACCTGTATGTTTTCAAAATAAACATATCTGTGATGTTAGCCAAAGACAGCTTAAAAGTCCGTAACTTCGCTTCTACGTTGAATTTTTAATCCATTCAAAGCTTAGATTTTAAGTTAGACACATACAAACCTACTTTCAAAGTTTCAGTTTGCTATGCCGCATGGTAGCTGAGTTTAGTTGTGACAAAATTTTGCGGACGAAGCGACAGACAGAAATGTTTCTAAGGGTGGATTCGATTTCTCTAATGTATGAAATGTAAAGATAACTTGAAATGAGTAAGTTCTAAGCAATGTACAGACCAAACCTTTCTTTTATTTATATAGATTTAATTTCTTTGTATTCTAATATATCTATAAACAAAAGTTGACTTTGATATGTACTATACCTCTCAAGTAACTGCAGTAAATGAAATGTAACATAAAGTAATTACTATCGGTAATGCTCATACAAAATCAGCTTAGCAAATATTTATATTTTGAGTGCGATAGAAAATATTTCATGGTATATAAATGTTTAAATCACCAAGAAGGATATTGATTTTGAGTTCTTCACTTTGAGACTCAATCCAAAGAAAGTCATTTGCTTTAGCTGCAGCGAGAGCTTTAGCCTCTAACATTCTGTTGGTGTCCATGGGAACGGAGTCAAGGTGACTGTGGGTGAATCTGTAAAATGTTCAAGTTATTCTATAGCACATTATGTATTATCTGCAGTGTTTAATCACATTTCAGCGCACAGGGTATTTAATAACACCGACTCAAAAAGAGAGATAGAAATTAGCTTATTGGCTGTAGATAAGTTTCCTGTACACTCTACGAGAACTATGACTGTTAACGCAAATTCTTTGCATGAAAGTTACAAACATACATACAAAGCATCTGTATGCTGTAAAGGAGGTACACACTTTTAGAAGATATAATATGCTTGTTACTTGCATTGAAAAATGAAGTAAAAATCTAGAGCAGTACACACTCAACTTTATCATAAGTAAACTCATTCACAATCTAATCATTTAATTCCTTTATTTTGATATAGATATCTGGATTGTACAGCTAAAATTACGTATCATTATTGTAGCATAATCTTACAAGTGCCTACAGATAGAACTTAAAACTGTCCTTATTCGTGTAATATTTCTTCATCCAGTATTCAATATGTGTAAAGTTTTTCTCAAACAATTAAGGCAATACCTAATATGGGCTTAGAAGTTTTTAGAACACTACAAAAGTGTTTTGAAACCTACTTTTGTACAATGTACAAAGAGTAATGTGCTTTTCCCATGCATCAATTTACCCAAAATCAATGAGTTCTTTACGATACAGAGAAATAAAATTTTGTCAAATATCACTAAGATTTGTCAACGGTGTGGTATGTAAATTTTTATGTTACTTTTGGAAGGTCTATATGATTAATAATCAGCACAGTGAACTTCGAAATTTGTAAATCATGAAAAAATTCGAAACTCAATAAAAAGTGTATATTACAAACAGTGTCAGAAACAATCCTTTAAATATATTGGTTCAGACATATTAAGACAAAAGTTCAAAAATGAGTCAGAGGGTTTCAAAACATGTAAATTGGTAAAATCTCGAATCTAAATGATTTTATGGTTACTATACTTCACTTGAAGTAAAGTGAAACAAGTAAATTGGAGGATACGTAAGACAAACACGGTGTCCACCTTGACACCGTTAGAGTAGATTTCAACTCTCTGTGGCAAAATAGATTTCCAAAATTGGGGGGTGTAAGAAAAACGAGAAACATTTGAAGGCTATGTGTTTATATTTCAATTTTGGATTCATTTTTTTTATTTTTAACATAAAACCTTTTAGTAGTCTAACAACTTTTGGGTTGCACAAGGAGTGAAAACGTGACTTATTTGTGAC
This sequence comes from Hermatobates lingyangjiaoensis, assembly GCA_026182355.1. Taxonomy (NCBI): domain Eukaryota; kingdom Metazoa; phylum Arthropoda; class Insecta; order Hemiptera; family Hermatobatidae; genus Hermatobates; species Hermatobates lingyangjiaoensis. The sequence continues at coordinate 1,848,103 of JAPFBL010000062.1, forward strand.
TCGAGGATCATTTATGTCACGAGTGAGTCACATTACCAGGGTTACTAAAGACACAGGGCTTTTTCCACCAAAGTGGCCTCCAACCACGACCTAACTTCAGTGATCCAGAGAGAATAACAAGAATGCTAATTTCTTAAAATGGTAAAATTGGTCGATATTAGGTAAGTCAAAATAATCTATTTTTCTTTCCAATATCTTTTAAAGTAAGACCCTGAACTTAAACAATGTCTAGGTTTTGTTTGGTTGGGTTGCAAAGGCAGTCCCACAAGGAAATACACATAGACCGAATGTTCGCTCTTTATGACGCCACACAATAAAGATTGATTCCACATTAGAAGTCATACATTTTGCTTAACTCAAGTGTATTTTGAGTAGGGATATTTAGCGAGTACTTGACATTGTACAGGCTCGGAACCGACGGCTTAACGTCATTCTGAAAGACGACGTGCTCAGATATATTCACCTACTGCGTGAATAAATCGAGGTCCAGAGCCAAGCACTGAGCAAACCTGACCCTTTCAATAATGTCTAAAACATTTCTTATGGCAAGAGCCGTACATAAGTAACCCTAAGAAGCTCAATTGTCATCTAGTCCTGCTACATTTACATACACAGCATATTTATTGGCATCAGCGATATTAATATAATATTCTTATTTTTATTACTATATTAAAGTTAATTCTTTACCCTTAGCAGAAAAGTATAAACTTTTTTAGAAAATTCTATCTACCTACCAATGTAAAGTAGACAATTTGTTCAGTATAAAACAATATACTCTAGTTTACAGGATTTCTGTAAAATAATACTAGACACACTGTAATAAATTAATTAATTAAATGATTTTTATCAGTTTGATGAAAATATAAATCAGTAAGTAAAATACATTTTACTTACAGTAAAAGTGTTGTAAATATACTGTTACGATTTTATATAATGAAAATATAAATTAGATTAACGCTAACCGAGTGGGGCGAAAATAGCAGTGATTTTAATTTAGTGCACGATCAAGTGCCTTTACCATGTTTCGATATTATCGTAAAACTATACAGATCTTTTGCTGAGGAAATGGATATTTACTTATCAAATTCTACAATTCCCTTTCAAACATACATATATACAAGCATCAAGAACAAAATCTTTAAACATGGATCTATAAAAGATCCATAAAAACATGTCAATCAGTCAAATTGAAAAAAATAATTTTTTTTTCATGATTATTATAGGTTTCTTGTAAACTAAAAAGTTACTAAGGGACACATACTGGGACTGACAGTATAAAAGGTCTTTGGTTGGGCCATCGGTCAGCCAGAGTAATTTCTTGAGACCTTCAGTGTGCAGTAGGCTGACGACTTTCTTCAAAAAAAGCAGCTTTTGATTAAAAGACGCTCTCATAAACCACAAATTCAAAAAGCAGGCATCTCTAGAAATGTTTGAAGGTTTTTCTTCTTTACTATTTATTCCTTTTTTATTCCTACAAAAAATGCTTACAGATGTATTAATTTTGTTTTTTTTATTTTTTTTTAAATTCATCTAGGTTAGGTTAGGTTAGGTTGCAGTAGCAGTTCCACAAGGGAACACACTTATGCCGAGCATTGGCCCTTTGTGATACCACACAATGAAGATTGATTCTACAGTGGGAGTCCTAAATTTTGCCTAACTCAAGTGTATTTAGAGTAGGGATCTTTAACGAGTACCTGACATCGTACAGGCTCGGGACCGACAGTTTAACGTCCTTCTCCGAGGGACGACGTGCTCAGATTTATTCACCTCCCGCATGAATAAATCGAGGGCCAGGTGGGGATCGAACCCAGGTCCCATCAGATCAGAGGCGAGCACGTAACCACTGAGCTAGCCTGACCCCCTTAAAATTCATCTAGCTCCTGAATATTTTTTTAATGCATTGTTTTAATTTGCACTAAATCATAAATTATTAAGTAAGCACCCACGGGATTTTGTAGAATCCTTATGTATCACATTTCCCACAAGTTTCTTTACGTCTGTTATATTTTTAAGAAACAATTACTGAGAACTAAAAACATAATTATGATTTTAAAATAACCAATTCCTGACAAATAGTCCAGGTCCTCAAGTTATGAATGTATTCATACACTAGGTGAGCCTTTTATTGAAACAAACTTGAGAGACAAACAATCAAAAGACACACTTACAGTCACTGTAAGAAAAATTACTTTTTGGATGTTACTATAAGAGAAAGAGAAAATAGTTAGTTATTCGACGTCAATATTTTTTAAATACTCACTGAACGGTATGTACTTGAACATGAACAAGTTCCCTAAGAGGCCTTGCACAGCATGAACCGATTGAAAATTTTCAACTTAACTGTTAAGAGGCAGTAATGCAGATTTTGATAGCAACGGACAAGGAAATAGAAAATTTTGACAAATAAAGCATAGATGTTATTTATTAACGAAGGAAATATTTAAAACCTTTCTTTCAAGGATAAAAAAAAGTTAACATGACGAAAATAAAACCAAGCAATTAAATAATATGACGAGAGAGTATTGAAGGCTGTAATGAACAACAGTAAATATAATATAAAAGGTTTATATTATATACAAAATTAGAAAAGAAAATTTAAATTTTAACAGTTGATAAAAGAAAAGTTAAAGAATTCAAAGAAGAATTGATAATAGTATGAACAGTTAGCAAATAAGAATGGATGAACCATAGAGGTCAGTAACATAATACCATATCTCTATATATAAAGTTCGTGAGTTTGTTTGTTTGTTTGTTCACCCATTTCCCGTGGAGATAGAGACCTGAATTTAAATATATATTATTTATTTCCTGAATAATGTTAAATAAAAGAAAATTAGCACTATATTCCCAAAATTGGAGCCAGGGTAGCAAGTGTCTTGCGTGCTCGCCAATGACAGTACTGCAAATGTATTATATATAAATGTAACAAAAAAAATTTTTTTTTTAATTTAAAATTTGCAAAACATCAACACTGGTAATAAAATTAAGGCATGAAGCCTGAGAAGCCCAGAGGCTTGCGTGCTCGCTGATGATAGTAGTGCAAATGCATTATAAGTAAATGTAACAAATATATAATAAACTACTACATTAGAGGTTAATAATGAATAATTTTAGAAACAAACTTGAACACAACTGTCAAGTAAAATACGAATGTTCTGAGGTAATATTATAAAGACACATTCCTTTCATTAATGTTATTTTATGTTATGTAAATAAGTTGAATATTTCAATTTACAAGTTTTGTTTCTTTTAAATATATTTCATTGTGTACATAACTTGAATTGATGTTTTATTTATTTATTTGATAAAATAAATGATTTTTTTTTTACTTTTAAATGATTTTTATTTTGATAAATATACTTACTGTGTATATATCTTGAATCATGTTAAGAATACTATATCAAAAGCTTGAGCCATATAAAAATCTGTTTCCATGTCTTAATAATAAGAAACAACAATTAAAATTATCACTGTCAATCATGTTCAGAGAATTAATTTCAATACCTATTGTTATAATTTCTGAGTAGCACAAAAGGTCCCGGGTAGTCTAGTTATTACATAAGTTCTTCTTACTTCATTAATGGGTGATGATATAGCCACCCCTACAACACGCCTTACTTAGTAAAACAGATTTTTATAATAATATGAAATCAAAATGGAGTCCACATCTGTCCAAGAGAAGTAACGTTAAGGATGTATGAAGACATCCATAATCTATATCCACTATTGGAATCACTAATTATAAATTAATAAATGAAAAAATTATTTTAGAATTTTGGAGTTTAATGATGGAGACTTTAGAGTGTGGATTGTGGATGCACTAGAAAACAATATTCATGAATAGATCTAACAAGAAAACAGTAAAGAACATTTAAATAGTTTGAATAACAGGATATGGAGACAAGCATCTAAGCCTAGAATTTATTAATGTTTAAATCATTAGTTGTGCAATCCGTAATTGTGTGGTATTTACTCATTCTGAGGTAAAATGGATAAACAAACAAAAGTCTCCAGACAAATGAAGTTTTGTTCAACAGCAACAACGCGTTTCGAACACTTTATGTTCATCATCAGGAATACACCAAAGATGTTGTACTGAAGGGTTTGTCCAGTGAAAACAAAACCTATTTTGGTAAAACCTGTTTTGTTTTCACTAGACCAACTCTTCAGCACAACATCTTTGGTGTCTTCCTGATGATGAACACAAAGTGTTCGAAACGCGTTGTTGCTGTTGAACAAAACTTCATTTGTCTGGAGACTTTTGTTTGTTTATCCATTTTACCTCAGAATTATTAATTTTTGTTTACAACGTCATTTTCACGCTCTTTAATACTTAATTTCAATAAGTTTATTAACTTTACTAATCTGAATTGTTGTTTGAAGGTACGGTCACTTAAAACTGAAAGTTATACAAGGCTGAAAGTTATAAGAATTCGTGGGAAAAAAATAGCCGCATCCTTTGAGCTTGTTAAAGTTACATTTAGCGATAATTTTTTCCTTCTCTAAAATAGTTTCTTTTCCTTATCTTATATTCATTCTCTTTCATGATAATTTTGTCAAAAAACGTCAAACTGATAAAAATCATGGATTTTGTTCATTATATTGCTCAAAGGTTTCTTGAAGCGAGTGGATATTAAGACGCCAAAACTAGCTGAGTCTTTTAAGTCGTTAACAAAAGTCTATTCAGAATGGTGTATAAAAGATAGTGAACTTAGCCAAAAAAACTCGTAAATAATTGATTTTTTTATTACCAGAGCAACTCAGAATAAGGGGTATGGAGGTGGAAAATTTAAAATTACCTTCTTATTTCCTTCTTAATTTGAATTTTCCTCTCCAATGAGTACCTTTTGACACCATCTCGTTGGGTTCCTCGTCTGGATGCCATTCTGTTTGTAAGATAAAGATAGAAAGACAGAAGTTGTCTACAGAAAAAGAACAACTAATGTAAAATTGAAAAGCACCAATCTAGTCGCCGAATATCTTTTGACATGCTTACAATGTGGCACAAACTGGTTTCCTCTTGAGAGAACCTAAATAGACCTTTACGTCTAGTTAATGGGATGTTTCTCGTTCAGGCAATTCCCACCAGGCAACCTAATCTTACATCAACTTTTTCCTCTAAAACACTTCTACTTTCAGATTATTGCCACTACTGATAAAGTTTTGAAAAACTACTTGGGATTTACCTGCTCCATGACACTTTTTTGTTGTTTTATCATGATTCAAGATACTTCAAACATATTTTAGTAAGTTTATAGCTTTGAAACCATATATGCATGCAATACGTAAATAATACACATCTATATCTTTCTAATTTTTTTCATACCATATAAGTATTTGTAAAGTTATGAAATATTATCTAATATGGCATCCAGAACGATATTATAATAGCGCTTTTAAACCTTTAGCACAGTGACTCTGAGTGATTTGTGTTTTAAGCCTCCTTTTCAATAAGTATAAGCAAAAGATTTTCATTTAATTTATACGTAATAGTACTCATGAATGAGCAAAAAAATCCATTTATTGAATCCTCTGTAATATTTCCTTAAATCAATTATACATATCTATGTACAAATTCACTCAAATACAGTTATTTAGCCATGAAATGTTGTGTACATTTTCTGTATTTAACGCTTAAAGTTGAAATGTAAAGTTATTAATTATACTTTTGGGCTAATAAAAGTGAACAATGGTACGTTCTTCATGGATAATCATCATCAAGCCAGAAGAGCATGATCTATTGGTATGCATGTGCAGAAGACAATAAGTATTATTAATTATTATTTTAGACTACTTCAACTAAAAAAAATTTTTAGTGATCGATACATATTGTCACAACCACCCAGCGCTTTATGATCAGATGTTGGTTTCCTCAAAAATTGCCTTCCATTCGTTTTCGAATGGAATAACGAAGGTTAGGTGGTAACCTAACCTAACCTAACGGTTACCACAAGCCTCTGATACTCAGAGCTGTCATCTCGGAATGAAAACGATTCCGCAGAACGCGTCCATCTTAGTTTTCGTCATTCGACTTTTGTTTCGTTAACTGCTTAACTTATCAGGTCAGGTTTCATTGGTCCATACGACGTGACCGACCATGTTAAACTTTGTTATATGTATATTCTTCACCATGTACGGTTTCATTTTGAAATTGCCCAGTTCGTGGTATTCCTACTTTTATTGTTCACTTTGACTGGACTAGATATGTAAAAAAGTACATTGTTTTCTCGAAAACTTTACTCTGAAATAGCCTCCACAATAGTTAATATTGCTGACTCGTGTCAAGACTGATTGCATGAGTGCTTTATAGAGATACAATTTTGTAAACCGCGGTAGCGAACGGTTATTTTATTTACTTAAGGAGTAGATGACAGTATTTAGTATTTAGTGCATCATATTGTCTATCGTTACAAGTGATCCTAAATACTTTCAAAGTTTGCCTAGCAACCCGGCTTTGTTGACTCATCAGACAGCTATTAGTAGCCATGTACAGTCCTGGTCCCGAGTGACTTCAAGATCGTATACGTTGTGCTGCTCCTAAGCGTAGTGAGTACATAACCATAACCATCTTCATAATCATAACCATCTTTCAATGATCCTTGTATCATTAACTAAGTGGAATAATAAATATATTAGACCGTGTGATAGGAAATTCTTAGTTTGGAGTTAACACCTTAAACATGGTTCTCGGAGACGTAGCTTAGCAAAATTGAATACTTTAAACTTCATTTCTTTAACAAATCTTCATACAATACGTGTTATGATTATAGATATGCCTCAAGTTTTTAATACAGCACTTTAATAGTTAATTGATATTTAAAAACAAATATATTAAATTTAATAATGCAAACTTTAAAAAAAATTGTTAAAAATAACAAAGTTTAATAATAATTGTTTTACACAATTGATAACTTAATAAACACCCTTTTTCAGGAGAAGAAATCATATCTTACCCCTATCTTCAAAAAGTTTCATTTGCTGTTTTCCTTGGGTTTCTGGTTTCTATTAAATATGTAGTACATTTCTTATAATAAGTAATTTATTGTTAAGAACAGTGTGTATATGGAAAGAAATAATAATATAATTATGATATATAACAGTTATTTTAAAAAAGGGAATTTAGAACTTTATAATTAATTCATAAATGACTAAAATTTTTTGGTTTTAAAATTCGGACAGTATTGGTGAGCATTTTCTTGGTGAAAGTGGTAGGTTGTTAAGCCTGTAAGATAATAAGCTCTCAACTGTCAGGTGGCTGTATTTTCGTCATGGTTTGTTTTGATATCGTTTTTTGATGTAGTATTGTTCATTGTTGTTGTTATTTTTTTTATAATAAGAAAACATGAGTAAGTATACATATTCTACAGCGAACTTGACAGATAAGGAGTTAAAAGAACAGGGAAATAGGCATTTTCTAATGAGAAAATATGAAGATGCTGTCACTTGCTACACCAAAGCAATTGTAAGTAACTGCTATTATACTTTCTGAAGATTAGTAGACTTAATAGTACATTTTCTACGCAGTTTTATTTACAGGTTAAAAATCCAACCATCCCAACATATTTTACAAATCGTGCATTATGTAATATAAAATTGAAACGATGGGACTCTTCCTGTCAAGATTGTCGAAGAGCTTTAGATTTGGATTCGACATTAGTTAAGGCTCATTTCTTCTTAGGTCAGGCATTATTAGAACTAGAAAATTATGATGAAGCAATCAAACATATTCAAAGAGGTAATTGTCTCCCATTGTATTGTATTTATGTTATATTCCATTCACTAGAAACATCTACACAAATATATTTAAGAACTAAATATTTGATTTACTAATAATTCAACCTGCTTTTCCAGTTTCATTATAAGATATATTCACCCTACATTCTGAATTCACTGAATCGAGCCCTTAAAAAATGTGAAAGTAACATTAGTGAATATAAGCATTTTTCTTTAATTCTTTTTCAACTTACTATTTCACTTGATCTGATAACCTAAAAACATATTTATAACTTGTCGATAGATATATCTATTAATTTGTTAATCCCCTATTTTTGAAACAAGTTTATGAAAATTTATTTCTAACTGTATCGTACTATATTTTAAACAAACCTATTTACGATTCTATTCAGGTTTATATTGACAATAATAATTATTTTTTTTTTCAGCTAACGATTTGGCTAAGGAACAAAAGTTAAACTTTGGCGATGATATTGCCAGTCAATTAAGAGTAGCAAGGAAACAACGGTGGAATCTTCAGGAGGAAAAGAAGATTACACAAGAAATAGAACTTTTAGTAAGGATGTGTTATTATGATTCTGAAGTTTACAATTTTTAAATACATTCCTGAACTATGTATTTTGGCTTTAAACTGTTTGCATACACTTCTACTCTACCGGTTTCTCCTGAAGAAAGTGTTGCATAAATTTTTATTCTTCTACAGATTTATTTAAAAAAATGTCTATAAAATCAGGATTATTTCATGTAAGTTATGTTATAACTTAATAAATTTGAATGTGGAACATATTATGCAAAGTTCATTATTTCAGAAAAAAGAAAACATTTTTTTTCTTGTTATCTCATCTTTTGTTTAAATACTTTTCATCAATGATAAAAGGGTAGTTTGTATCTGGAATAATTATTGTTTAATTATCTTCAAATTAATTGTATATCCATCTGTTAAAAGTTTTCTGTGAAAAGTTATATATTGAGTTTATGATAAGTGGGTTTTGACCAATCAAAGATCAGAGAAGCCCGCTTTACGAATGTATCAGGAGGTTTCTAGACGTATGTCTACCATATGATGGCTTCTATATCTAGTGGACTAATGAATCCAAAAACACCAGTATTCTGATAACAAAAGCAAGAAGGAGATGATTTTCAGGCATTGCTGCACAGTTGTGTTGCCAAAAAAAAAAAAAAAAAATACCTAGTAATAGCCATTCTCAAAGAATAACCCAACAATGACATCATAATTTAGCTTTGCTGAATTCAGCCACATTTTTCGAATTGATGGAATCACATTTGAAACCCAGATCTAACAGAAAACAGTATATATTTCGGGATTTGTTTTTTTCACTAAATTAAAGTTTCTTCTTGTATTTCCTACTTTATGTAAGTGTGTTCAAAGTGTTCACTTCATTAATCGGTTTTATATATATATTTAAAATTAAAACTGCATCTTTCAGGGCAGATTTAGTGTATCGTATATCAATCAGAGAGTAGTGACGTAGACTAACAATTTACAAAATATCATAGGATCATTATGACTATGTAAAAAACAATAACATTTGTGATGATTTGATTTCTGATGAGTGCCTGTAATATTTGCGTTAGGCATAGTTCAGTTTTTTTAATTTAAATACTTGACTTATTTCAGTACATGAATTATATTATAATTTATAATTATTGTATTGCTGAATCTAATTTAATGTAATGCTATATTTCTAGACCTACCTCACGAGACTGATTCATGAAGATGCTAATAGACTTATCGAGAAAGCTAAAAATAGTAGAGATGAAATATCAGATGAAGCTTATCATAACAATGTTATGGAAATTGAAAGCAAATGTGTGAGTAATTATTGTTATCTTATTTAATGTATTGTGCTAGTTATCTGTTATGGTAATCTATTTTTGTAAATACTGGATAATTATTACAGAAATATCAACTTCTAATGTTTACAAGTCGCCTACCCAAGTTATATCTTGGGGTAGTAATGTAATGTTTTATTCTTTTCAAGTGTCCCAGCATGATTACATTAATTTACCACAATTCTAGTATTTCTAGAGCCTTGAAATATTATGTTCAAGATTGGCATGATACGAGTATTGTATGCTAGAAATTACAAGCTCATTGAAATCAATGAGCAATATAGATAGCATTTAAAAAAATTATTAAATCCTTATTATTGTCTCTTGTTGGATTGTTTACCTTCATGTAATTAAAATAATTAAGGTCAAAATAAATAATTGGTGATACTTATAAATACGATCATACATATAGTAATTAACACTAGGTGTCAATGGAAATAATTCATGTTTCAATAGAATGAAGTAAAAAAAATCCATAACAATTTAAAATAAAATTTACCGTAAACATGTGAAATAAAAATTAATTAATTTCGGATTGAGTAATATAACACGAAAATGATAACTACAGCTATGTGTATGTTACTAATGATTTATCTGTTTTCACTTGTGGTATTTGTATGCCTGAATTTTATTAAAATCTGAGAGGTCGTAACAAGTAATTTATTTCAATATAATTTTTTTTAATATAAGAATAATCATCATAAATAATCCTACAATTCAAATTTAAAACCAACTAAGTTCAGAAAATTATTGTCCATTTCACGTCTTTTTTTAAACATTTTTATGAATTACAGGAGATTTATTTATAATTTTTCCCTGTAATTTATGATGAATCTTTAATAGGTCTTTTGAGATGGTTATAATTCTCTCTGTTTATGTTAATAATAAAATCTTAAACCCAATATTTCCCTTTCATTTCATTTAACCATAACATTACCCCTTCATGTAAATAGGATAATCCATATGATAGTTGTTTTATTATTAACTTCAGTATTTGTTTTTATAAATTCTGTCAATAATAACTAAAACTTAAATGGCAATATTAACTATTTAAACTGTGCCAGACGTAATTGATAACAGGTTTTTCGCTTACTAATTACATCGCTATTACAGACAATAGATCTGTATGTTATTACACATAGTGGATTAAATCGCTTACTATTTTATTTAATTTAATTATTTTACTTTATTTTTAATTAATAAATCATTAATAATATACTTGAATGAGTGTAAATAATCTTACTTATTTGTTGTGGTTTCTGTTCAAGAAGTATAATAGGGGGATCCCCAAATTTCATCGCGTCGAGCCCCTCCCAAAATAATTTTCTTCTTATCACAACCCTCTATAAAGACATTGAAAGCAACATATTTGTTTACATTGATGATAAGTTCTATTTTTTCCCCATTAGAAACGTCAAGAAATTAGAAATCCAATCAAAGTATGTTTGTTTCCCATATATAATGAAATTCTTGAATGACTGTATGGCGCAGTTAGAAATATAGATTTATTGCAATTTTATCTGAGGTTTTTATATTATGATTTATATTAGAAATAGGTAAAACCGTTACACCTCATAAGATGATCATGGAGTTGGAGCGCTTTCGGACGTTGTCCATCTTCGATCGCCACAAACCTACTCATATACTCAATATTAATTGAGTATACACAATATACTCAAACCTATTTCTAATATAAATCATACTAATCTCAGTGGTATTAACAATATGCATGTATTTTTATATTATATTTGGCATAATACCTTCGATGCAACAAAATAACTTTTAAATTGTAGCAAGAATGGTATAGATGAAAATGGTTTGCCTGTCAGTTTACTGTTATAGAATAACACAAGAATATGCTAAAATAGATGACATTAATGAGAAGCCTGTCCTTGTTTAGCAGCAGTAAGAGTGCTGATATTATCTTGGAATTTAGAGGCTTTTAGCTGCAAATCATCACTGTTTTCCTAGTTTAATCTCTTTTCTCTCTCTCTTTCTCTCTTAGAGAGAGTAAGTAAAATAAATTACTTTTTTTTTTTGTACATTGAAAATGAATCGTATTGGTTTTATTTTTACATATAACAAATTTCTGTTACATATATAAAAAAAAATTATAAACATTCTAAAATTCTTATTGAAATATACTTTTGGAAGTTCATGATAGGTCAAGAATAATATTTGAATTTTCTTAAAATTGCTCTTTTTAAACTTTCGTTTTCCTCAAATACTGTATCCTCCATATTGATTAAGAGGGTTCTTTTTTAATTCTGTTCAAAAAACTAACTAAATGTATAATAATATTTTCAACTGTTTGAAAATGTTAGATTTCACAAAGTTGAATTAGTGAAAACATTTTCTGTAATTACTGTTTGTAAAATATCTAGGACCTTGTTTGGTCGGATGATTATATTTAATCCCTGAAATGTGTATAAACAATTTTGTTTAATAACATATTTTATAAATGATAAATACATATTAGGATCGGCTATAAGAATAGAATATTAATTATGAATCTATATGACATAAGATATCCTAGACAAACAGTTATGGATCATAGGTTTTAGGTAGTTTTCAGTAGTTGTAATGAACATTTCAATTCTACTTTAAATTATATTATTAATTGATTGGATAATACTTCCAAAAACAAAAATTAAAATAGCCTATGTTAACATTTTAGCTGCATGCATTCCTCATTTTAAAGTACTTTATTTTGATTTATTAATTTGCATTTCTTGAATGATGTGTTAACAAATAAGAAATTCAGTTTTTTTGTTTCATAGTCAAGTATGTAAACGTGGCAAAATAGGTTAGGTTAGGTTGCAATGCTAGTCTTACAAAAGAATACACATAGACCGAACATTAGTCCTTTCTGATACTACATTATGATTCTAAATCGAGTGTCCTAAACGTGCCTAACCCTAGACTCTTTTGAGATCTTTAACGATTACCTGACAACGAACAGGATTGGACCGACGGCTTAACGTTTTCTTCAAGCGACGACGTACTCAGATTCCATTCATCTCCGGCATCAATAAATTGATAGCCAAAGTGGGTATTCAGATGTACCATCCCAGAGGCGAGCACATTGCTAAGTCATGGAGCCAAGGAGGCACTCCCAATGACAAAATAACTACAAAGAAGAAATAGGTAATCTTCAAAGCACATGTGCATCCATCTGTTAAAAGTTTTCTATAAAAAGGCATATGTTGTTGAGCTTATGCTAAGTGAGTTTTAACTAATTAAATATGAGAGAAGCCGCCCTACTAATGTATCCGGAGGTTTCTAGACGTATGTCTACCATACAATGGCTTCTTTATCTAGTGAACACCATTCTTTATCTTGAATCCGAGAACACCATTATTCTGATAACAAAAGCAAGGAGATAATTTTCAGTCATTGCTGCACAGTTGTTCTACCCAAAAAAAAAACCCTAGTACCGTATTTTCCGCACTATAAGGCGCACCGCATTATAAGGCGCACCTTCAATGAATGACGTATTTTAAAACTTTTTCCATATACAAGGCGCACCGCATTATAAGGCGCTACAGTAGAGGCTGGGGTTACGTTATGCATCCATTAGACGGTGCTGCGCTAAAGGGAATGTCAACAAAACAGTCAGATAGGTCAGTCACACTTTATTAAGAGATTTACAAATCAGCTTTCTGACAACTCCATTCACTCCCAAAATGAATAAACAACTGTTTTATTTTCTCCGAGGTAAAGCATTAGTATTTTCGTGACACAGTTTATCTTTTAACAACAGCAAGGTATAACATGTAGTGCAACATTTATATCACATAGTGGAGGGGAACTTTTCCTCCATTCAGTAAACACGTAAAAAACATTCTGATGCTGTTACGGTAAATTAAACGTTGGTGCAATCGTAACACTCGTAATAGTGCATAGTAAGCGCCGTTATATAAGTAATGTCCAGCCGAGAGACACTCTGGGCTCAGATTACGGAGAAGTCCTTATCAACATTGCCTCCCCAAGTAATACGAGAGCCTGTGAATAATGAATAAACACCACTTCTTGTTTGACTGCCGTGCGAACAAGACTTGTAATATGCCTTTTCTTTAAAAACCCTTTCATTCCTTGGAACCACGTGACTTATATATCCCAGCATGCACCGCGCACTACTTCTTCTACGGGGGAAAATGGAGTCGGCGGCTGCTTACCGTAGTTGCGAGACTGTTGCGGCTCAATATTGATCCATATATAAGGCGCACCGGATTATAAGGCGCATGGTCAGCTTTTGAAAAAATTGAAGGCTTTTAGGTGCGCCTTATAGTGTGGAAAATACGGTAATAGCCATTCCCAACGTATAAACCAACAATGACATCATAATTTAGCTTTGCTGAATTCAGCCACATTTTTTGAATTGATGGAATCACATTTCAAACCCAGATCTAACAGAAAACAGTATATATTTAGGGATTTGTTTTGTTCGCTGAATTAAAGTTTCTTCTTGTATTTCCTACTTTATGTAAGTGTTGTTCGAAGGGTTCACTTCATTAATCGGTTATATATATACATATATATTGAAAATTAAAACTACATCTTTCAGGGCAGGTTTAGTGTCTATCAATCAGAGAGCAGTGACGTAGACTGACAATTTACAAAATATCATAGGATCATTATGAATATGTAAAAAGCAATAACATTTGTTATGATTTGATTTCTGATGAGCGCCTGTATTATTACGTTAGGCATAGTTCAGTCTTTGTAATTTAAATACTTGACTTATTTCCGTACATAACTTTATTTTAATTTATAATTGTTGTATTTTTTATTATAATAATTTTGTGTTTGAACTCGCATGATCGTTGTTGGTTTTGTACTTACTTTAGGAAAAGTGTCCTAATGTTTGTGAATGAAAAAATACTTTTGTTTTAGGATAACAGTATCAGTCAACTTAATGCTTTATTTGCCAGAGTCGATGATAAAAGACGAGTGAGTAATTTCCCCCTATTTAAGCAAATTTGTTTCAGCTGTTTTAATGAACTAATTACTTTCTGTCTTAGAAAAGAGACGTTCCAGACTATTTGTGTGGGAAAATTAGTTTTGAAATATTGAGAGAGCCTGTGATAACACCAAGTGGTATAACATATGAAAGGAAAGATATAGAAGAACATTTGCAGGTGATAAACTTCACTCTAATTTTACTTTGCTATAAGTAAAGTATAGTGATCGTGAAAAAATACGATCTCGAGATTTTAACAGAATTACATGTTTTCCGCTGAAATAAAATTGATGTTTTATAATGGAAAAATGTAAACAATTTATTGACTTATATGAGGTATAAGAGGAATAATATTTCTATATGTAAAAAATCACCGGCTATAAACATACATTTCCTTTGTCTGCCATGGTATGATGAATTTATCTCACTGATTAATGCTCTAATTAATCTATATATTGGTACCTTGAACAAAACTTAATATCAGATAAAAATTGTTTGTGTTTATGAACTATAGTATCTTTGAATGATATTGAAGTTGAGGAATGGACTCTTTCCTCAAGAAAGAGGAGTTATGTTTGTTGACAGATATCCAGTTTTTTCACTATTCTAGTCTAATGGTTCATATTTATTATTTTCAAAAATTAGGAGCTCCTAACTATAAAAGTTTTAAATTATACTGAATAGCCGGCTTTGTCTTTGATTTGAGTATGTAAACTGGCTAATTACTAATATATTTTTTCTTATTATACATTCGTGGCAACCTTATAACAGAGTACAGCAGGCAGGAAGGATAACATGCGCTCAAAAAAATTCGTATATATGATTTTTGACAAAGGGGAAGGAAAATGATTTTATTAAATACTAACAAGCCATAAAATTCCTAGTATAATAATTCTATAAATGAACAAAAATTGTAAAACATAATTCAAAATTGAAATCTTTCGTTTGAAGATTAATAAATGTAATTATCGAACATCCTTAATTATTAATTATCTTAAAACGACATTTTTTCTTCGATGTTTATGATGTTTTTCAGAGAAAATAAGAGTATTTTCCTGTTTTAAATTTGAAAATTTGACTTAAATATTCAATGTAGAAGGAGGTCAAGTGAACGCTGTAAGAAAGCCACTGGCTATTTGAACAAAAGCCATGTTCTCCTGTAGGAGATTATTCCGTATCAAGAAATTTTCACTTTGGCTTTTTAAAAATGCTAATACTGCTGTAGTTATACTAATGAGATTATTTTCATCAGTGGTGTGATACACAGTAATAAGCTTATATATTTATAAGTAGATCAATCACTATCTATACTATCTCAGAAATGGAAGACTAATAAACATTTCCCATTTAGATGTTTACATTATCCTTAAATGTAACATTATATATTATATACCCAAAAAGTTTGATATAAAGTTTACTTATAGTAAAGTTGAGTGTAGGCTACTTTAGATTTTTTTCATTAAATGTTTTAGAAATTAAAATTAAAAATTCATTAACATGTTAATTTAAGGAACATTAGATGTTTATTTGATATTTGGAATAGATTTTAGAACGTCCACGAGAACAATATAGAAAGTACATGGGTAAAACTCTCGTGACTACACATTCTACACCCGACATCAAAAGAAGAATTCTTAAGAGGGAAGCAAAAAAAATTGAGTTGTTTTGAAGACAAAAATTGACTCAATCACAAAAAAACAACCGAAACCAGTTTTTATTTCTATTATTAAATGATGAATAATAAAATGAACATGTGTTCATTTAACAATGGAGGATAGAATAAGAAGTACAAGTGACTGTGAAATTTAGCTGTTTTTTGAGAACATTATTTTTAATTATCGCTTATTTATAAATATAATTTTAACTTCACATTTTGTACATAAAATTTCACAAAATATGTTCTCAGATATCGAAGTGATAATTTGGGGGGCAACCGAAACTGGTTTATATGTTGAAATAAATGAATACAAGATTCTTCTGCAGGAATCTAACTATCCTAGTGTTCATAATGTCGTTTCGTTAATTATAGATATTATTGCATGCAATTTTTAAAATAAAACTTTACTAAAGCATACTTTTGAGCTAAATTATTATATTTTACTGTATAATAAACTATTAATATATACTAAGACGTATAAACTACACTATGCAATTCTAAAACGGAACTAAGATCTTTGGACAACTGGTAATGTTTCTCGTCTGTTATTCAGACTGAATGATTTAAGATAAATCAAAATATAGTTAGTTGTGTGTATGTTGAAGTGACGTTAGAGTAAAGGGGGGGGGGATTGTGGGCTGGGATATGATGGTAAGATTGATTAGAAAAATGAGATGTGAGCAAATGAAAACTACCGAAGGGCATTACCGGAATAATATTCTTCTCTATGAGCTTTACATCAGTCTCTTAAGTGGGTTATGTTTCCTTTGTTGTGACCATCGATATGCAGTTTTTATATCTTCTCCCCTCCCCTTTCCTTTGACTCTTTTTAGAATATCTATTTGTCCCCACTCCATCAATGTAAATCACATTTCACTTCTCTTGTTTCATTCTAACTGTGACCTACTAGGGTCATACTAGAGAAAGATCTTATTTCCACTTTAGAATGCTTTCTGTGGTTTTTGAAGTTGATTTTCATTTTACATGATCATTGTGAAATCAATATATATTATTGTATATCTTATTTTATATATGCATTTTATTGTAGAGAGTCGGTCATTTCGATCCTGTAACGAGAGTTAAGTTAACCCAAGATCAATTGATTCCAAATTTTGCTATGAAAGAAGTTGTTGATGCCTTTCTTCAAGACAATGAATGGGCTTTGGACTACTAAACTATATGACGTCATCATAGTCAAGTGAAATTCTCCTATTTCCTTATATATCGTTATTTTACTCTCAATATTTTAGCCTTTGAATGTAATTGCAGATCATTTATTGGGTTTTATTTATGATTTTTGATAATGTGAATAAATGTTTACATATTTGTAAACATTCTGCCGGTTGTCAGAAACAGTAAATTCAGAAGTCATTATACATTAGAATATCAGTGAGTTGCGATATATTAATACCATACAATAATGAAAAATGAAATAGTTTTCTAATATGACTACTCTTTTAATTTTATTAAAAACAGTATCGTTAATTACGTAATCTTTCGCAATAATTGTAGCATATCTGTATAAATAGATGGTCCAAATTATTAGTGCACGCCATTCCAAGCGTTAAGTGTCGCACTCCAGTGTTAAACGTTTATTCTATGTCATAATATACAATTGGTAGAGTGTTCCTAAAATCCATGCTGCGGTTATTTTCAATATTACCTCTATTTTAATTTAAGTAAATATATTTTTTCTAGCAAAACTTAAACTTGCTCAAAAATCTTCTTCATCAATATAGTAAAATTTGAATTTTTGTTTTCCATAATTCTTAATATAATTCTAATGTATTCTCACTGATTAGACCATTTATAAACTCATTAAAACAATATTTATTATTAATTCTGGAATTATTTCAATGTATCAATTAACAAGTTTTACAAAAGGAAATATGTTAAAAATGTATTTATTATTCGATTATAAATAATACGCCATTATTAGATTATTATCTAGATTGTTTTTGCCATAATAAGTGGTAAAGTTCACCTGTTGATAATTCCATACCTTCCAACAAACTAAGACAGAAAACATAACTACACTGGGTAATGGTGGGCTTCTTTCTGTATGATTTGAATAACATTGCCATTGTAATTATGATTCTTAAATTAATGTTTTCAATTTGTTTTATAATTTAATTAATTATATAAAATAGTATATATTAGCATGTTTATGTTCGTATCATTGTGCAGCTTTTATCCATATTAGAAATAAATGTGAAAATTAGATGAAAGATCTATAAAGAAAAAATGGTTCAAAGTTTTTTGTGACATCAAAGATACGTACATTTTTATTTTTCATAAGATAAATTAAGAAACAATAACTTTTAACTAGCTAGAAATTATGCTTCATTTTCTTTTCCTGCTTTAAAATATATATCAGTTGATTAATTTTCTATGAAAATTATTGAAATTTTATAAAATTATAAGTTTTAAGAAATAAAAGTTTATAAATTCTTTAAACTTCTTATTGTGAGTTAAATTCTTATTGTGAATTATAATTTATTAGATTCGAAGTGTATATAGTTTTGGTTGGCCACGGCAATGCTGACATATTTTTAAAGCCTATTTATATAAAATATAAAATACAATATAAAACTATCACTTATATTATAATTATTTATAATATTTGTATTCATATCCACAGTTAACAGTAGTGCATGAATGTTAATTCTTTAGAAATACATACTGCAATAGTATAATCATAAGCTGAATATATTTCATAACTTTTATAAGAAATCACATCAGTTGAAATTTTCAGTCGAAAATCTGTACAGAAAGTCGTTTGAAGTTAATATGTTTTTCTGCCTTTTATGGTTATTTATTACACATGAATTACTAAAATACTGTTTCGATTGAAAACATATATTTTTAAATTAACATCAGTTTTTATTAAATTCATATTTATTTTCATAATTATGAAATTAAAAAGGTTTGTTTTGTTTTGTTTTTTTTTGGACATCATAAATTTTAAGCATTTACGAAGAAATAAATTATATTGAAATGAAATAGATAAATGAACTGAACCTGAAAGATTTAAATATGTATATTAAAGTTTTAGAAGAAAATACAGTTTTATAGCTCACATAAATATTTTGACATCTGTCAATTTACAAAGAAAAGATGGCCCAAGCTCAAATCGTGAGCATAGATTCATTCAGTGGGTTCTCCCGATAGTTGGACTTAGTTAAACTCCCGATAACAACGGTTGTCAAAATATTTAACTGAAAACGGTGGTTCCTTTTACTTAAACTTGACTTAATGTCCTTTCAGATCTTTTAATTGTATATGTTATATAAATATACTAGATTTACAGAAAGAGCACACATAAAAGAAATCACAGAAACTCACTACTATATTTCGACGGAGTCGTCATTAGGTAGACATGTGACGGCTGGAGTCACATCATTATTCACAATACTTACGGAGGAAGGGGGACAGGAATAAAAAATAAATAAGTACAGATAAGTAAAAAAATATCTTATAAAGGAATAATGAGTAAAAAAAATTACCTATAAAGGAAATTAATAAAGAACAAAAAGTTTTATTAAAAGAACTAAAAAATATTAATTTACGATTGAGGCTAAGCCCAGGAGGAAATCTACCTTCCAAGATATATATATATATATATTGATAAAAGTATTGACCGTGGAATAGAAACAAAAGAAAAATTTATCGTGACTCGGTCAGTTCTTCAGGTTCAAATTAAACGCATAATTTCAATGTTTCGGTTTTTATTTAAAATCTTTTTCATAGGCAGAAGTGTAAATTTTGAAACAAAAAAAGTGCACAGTCACTTGTTCATTCAAACTAGACAGTTGTTGAAATTCACAGACTATTTTTCTTTGTAAAATAATTTGTAATATAATACTTAGTTTTTCTGTTTCAAAAGTTATACTTCTGCCTATGAAAAAGATTCTAAATAAAAACCAAAACGTTGGCATTGAGAGTTTAATTTGAACCTGAAGAACTGACCCGAGTCCCGATAAACTTTAGTTTTTATTTTTGATAAACTTTAGTTTATCAAATAAACAAATAATTTGTTTATTTGATGACCAGACCTTTATTAACATGAACTTGGCTAATCTCCTGATGACAACGGTTGTCTAAATATTTATCTGAGTAAGGTAGTTCTTTTTCTATAAACTTGACTTATTGTTATTTTAGATCGTTTATACGGTTATACTATTTTTCTTGATCAAGTCCAGTGTCAAACAATTTTCAATACAACACCTTTAAGCCAACAGGTGTGGTATTGAGAATTGTTTGACGCTGGACTAAACATCAAAAGAAAAATAGTGTAGTATATATGTGGCCCAGATGAGGAAACATTGCAATATATATATATGGTTCAAAATTGAAGATAGGAGGCACACAAAGTAAAGAAACACACTTACGAACTCAAATTTTCGGGCAATCCGTCTTCAGGAGAAAAGAGAAAGGGAGACCAAGCACGTTGTAGACGCAACGGCTAGTAACACTACTAGCCGTTGCATCTACAACGTGCTAACGTGCTTGGTCTCCCTTTCTCTTTTCTCCTGAAGACGGACTGCCCGAAAATTTGAGTTCGTAAGTGTGTTTCTTTACTTTGTGTACTACCTATCTTCAATTTTGAACTGTTATTGTGTCCAGTTTGGATCGTCTTTCCGTTTATCAAGTGAATATATATATGTGTGTGTTATTTGGTTTGCAAACCTTCATTAGCAAGTTCAAAACTTTCATTTTATTCCATTTCAAGCATAACTTTTTCAATTCCTGTATTCGATTCTTTATCACTTATCGATTACAATATATACTACAGAGGTTTATTGTTTCGTTCAATCTATAATTCTACTATTACAATAATCTGAATTGACTGATTATTAGAAAAAAATCTTTATTGTTTAGATTACTTTATGGCAACAATTGTTATTACTTGCCTCTAATTCCGTATCATGTGTGTTTCTACCTTGCCATGCCTATTAATTTTATTTAGTTTAATTTTAATATTTAGTTGTAGTATGTATATATAGTATACTTAATAAGGTTGATAATAATGATAAGTAAGAAGGTAAATATTTGGTCCTCTATACGTAGTCTTAATATTGACTCTAAAAACTATGGATTACTGTTTTTCTTAGATGATTCTAGATAATTTAGTGTAAGAAATAAGATCAAGACTGAGAAGAACGTAAAAAAATTGAAGCAATCAGTAATAGAGAAACTGTTTTGAATTCTTTTTACGGTGTACATACTTAAGAGATATGTGCTGTCAGCATGTACCAATGTAATATTATTTAACAGACGTATTAAGTGATATTATATTAATTTGATACGACGTATTCTCATTATTATAATTCTTTTGTGGTTCCCCGTGCTTAAGTGACTATACTCCTCTTCGACACTCTTGTGTGAAATAGCCTTTGCCATTTCTGGCAGATCCTTATCTTAGTGTTCTTGTCAAAATTATCTCGGGGACATCCAAGTCCACCTTCAGTTATTGAAAATAAAACCTAAGAAGGAGTCAAGGTTTTTCAACCAGTTGGTTTTACAATTAATTTTTCAGTAGTACAACTGAAAAGATTGAGATACTATTGATGTATTGGAAGAGAATGACCTCTGAATAGTACTGTTACTGATTGAAAGATTTGAATTATGCATTTGTATGATCTCAGTAAAAAAAAAAAATAAAATTTTGAAAACATATTGTATGCGTAATACTATAATGAAGTTAGTAGAATATAACCTTGCGGTTTAATGTATTGTTATCTACTTGTTAAGTTTAAGTTTTTAGTTAGCCATGACCTCCAAGTAAATTATATGTTTCTATATTTTATCCGGACTTGTCTTTTTATATTTTCAAAATAAATCTAACTTAGTATAGAGTATAGTCGTATACTAAATGTGTAACAGAATCAATTATATTTCTTATAACATTTCAAAAGATTTTAAATATTCCCGATGTTTTTTATATATTTTTCCTAAATGTTTTTAAATGAAACTTATTATTAATTGGTTGCTATTGTTTTTTTTTTGTGGATTTCATTAGTGAACTGAAAAGTCCATCTGAAAATGTAAAGAAAATCTAAGGGATCCGCCTTTAAAATTCTGAGTTTCTATGAAAACAATAAAATTATTCTTTGAGAAACTCAAGCAAGAGCTGTAATTGATTATAAATCTTTTTTTTTATTTGATTTTCAGATGATGTTTACTTTTTCGTTTGTTTTTCTCATGGTTATCGTGTAAATAATTCAGTAGTAATGATTATATTTAAATAAATCACTTTTAAAATCAATAAAAAAGTGCTCTCTTGATAATATTTTTTTATATTTCAGCATTTGCTCATTTATTATTGATTTTTTTTTTAAATTTTATTAGTTTGTAAATTGTAGGCTTTCTGTACAGAATTAATCAATTAATTTCTTGGCATTTTTTATGGGCGTTTGATGAAGGAGATTTATAATTGTTGGTGTTAACTAATCCGGTAGTCAAATCTCCATGTATGCAGGTCTTCAAGACTTTAAAAAATCATCTTTGTTTTTATGATTTTTATAATTATTATAACCTTTACGTTTTAATTTTCAGTCATTAAACTAATTCCTTGTTGGTTTAGTATGTAATGATATAAAATTAGTAACAAGTATTTAATGGTTCAAATATATCTTTATTTTAAAATATGAATATATATTATTAAAATTAAATGTGAAGAAATTTTTGACAAATAATTCAAACATTCAAAGAATGTTGATGTATATATTCAAAGTGAGGTGATCCACGGAAGAAAATGAAATAAAAAATAGATTGCAGATAAGAATACGGAAGAAGTAATTCATAAATGTTAAATAATTAAGAAAATCAGGATATATTACTTATATTATATACATTTACTATAAGTTAGAGAGTTAAACGAAAATAACAGAATGTAGTGTATCAATAGTTATATTTAATTGTTTACTACTTACATAATTTATTGGACAATTCAGTTCTGCTGGCAAAAAACTTAAACTGAAACAATGTTATAAAATTATAATGAAAAATGTAAAGAATATATAATTGTTATAATACAATAGTATTAATAACAATTTTATATATTATGCAATTACATGCTGGAAATAAAAATTACGTTGTCGCATAGAAAATCATTGCTGCCTGTTAGATTGTCAATAGTATGTCTGGGCTTACCATGAACGTTCTTAAGCTCCGGCCAAGTTCTTTTCGAGTAATTTGTAACTTTATACAGAACTCTGCCATTGTCCCATTGGGTATGTCCATAATGATATTCCGAGCAGCTGATTTAACTTTAATACTTTTATTGGGCAATCGCCATTTATATAACAACTGTTATTAGAGTATTACAGTAATTTTCGTGTAGTTTAACTAATTCGATTAAGTAATTTATGAAATAGTTATTTTAATAAATACTAAATCAAAGCTGGACCTATAACATGTATGTGCTTATGTGTTGTTTTAATTTCCTTTTGTATTCCAGCTACATGTGTAAATATAAAATGAATATATAAATGTTTCCCATTCTAATTAAATGGTAGACATTATTCATCCTTGGGATAACTTCTTCTCAAGTTGGATTATTATATTGGAGGTAAATCTTTGTCTGTATTCCAATGATTCAATTAAATACGTTGTCCTCTTTGTCTGAATTTTTTTTTATGAATTATTTGAAATGGTATAAGTTAATGTTTTTATCATTATGGACTAGTTGAACGAAGTTCAAAACAGCAACTGCTCATTACTCTAAATATATAAAAGGTTTTGAATTTTATTATAGGAAAAGTTGATTTCTTATTTTTAGTTGTTTCCTGGTAATGAATCCTTTTGTTAAGTTACAATAGTTAAGAAACGTTAAAAGTTAAATAACTTTTGTTAAACTACCTATGCCTACTTGGTTTTCTATGTGTTCTTCAAAATGTGGTACATTTGTTTTGACATATTTTATGAAAATATTAAGGAGATTTATTTATTGTTTCTGTTGTTTATTGCAAAATCTTCTTATGTAAGTTTATCATTATAGGGAAGTCAAAAAATATTTAGTTTATTAACTGTATTATTTAGTTGGATATTTAACCACAAGCAAAAAGAGCCATCTAAATCGATTTTTCTAATTTCGTCAATGAACTTAGATCTTTTATGTGTTTCTCTTAAGTGGTTAAGAGTTATATTTTTTAAATAAAGTATAGTTTTAGTATTCGTTTTATTAATTATAATGAGTCTTTTGTTAAGTTACAATAGTTTGTATGTCTACTTGGTTTTTATGTGTTCTTCAAAATGTAGTACATTTGTTTTGGGTGTGGATGCAGCAGAGTTTTGTATGTTTACATTCTTATCAGCTGACGCAATTTAATTTTTGTTACATTCTTATCAGTTTTATAATTTAAGTTACTGACCCAAACACGCTATTAAGTAGTCATAGTCATTGTTATAAAAAGGAAAAACAACATGTTACATATTCACGAAATACCATGAATATGTAACGTTATCATCTTGATTATATTATTTGTTAAAATCATTTTAATTAGATTTTTATTTTTTGATTTTATCTTTTTCATTTATAGTTTATCCCATTTAAGAAATGTAATTTTTTCAGAAATTTAGAGAATTGGCTAAACAATTATTAAACCTTTCTTGAGCAATTCAGAAGGCTTTTCTTCAACCTCGTTTTGTTTCAGTAATTCGTGAAATTCTTCATCGTATGATAAAATTGCCTGTAAACACGAAGAGTTCTTCCTGTTAATTCAGTTGTGCAAAGATGGGAGTATTCACCCAGTGTTTAGAGTTTTTTTTTTCTTTATATTTAAAAATCAGGATTAAAAAAAAAAATAAAATGCTTATTCGTTTCAATTACACATCACTAGTAGACAATAAATATAATTTGGGGAACAGCTTGCCCATCTGCGAATATTGACCAGGCACCATACCGTCCTCATTTTGATTGTTGCATGAGGTTACGTAGCTGTTTTGATCACAGATAACGACATATTTTATGAAAATATTAAGCAAATTTATTTCCTTATTGTGTCTGTTGTTTATTTGCAAAAAACTTCTTATATAAGTTTATATTTGTAGGGAAGTCAAAAAATAATATTTAGTTTATTAACTATACTATTTAGTTAGATATTTAACCACCACAAGCAAAAAGAAATATCTAATTCATTTCTTCTAATTTCATAAATAAACTTAGATCTTTTATGTGTTTCAGGAAGTATATTTTTTAAATGAAGTATAGTTTTAGTATTAGTTGTATTCATTTTATTGGAATTTGTAAGGTTATGTATACATTGTAACTACAATAAATTGTTGATCTAATATTGTGAACCAACTAACAAATGAGTTTAAAAATATACCTATTCCGAGCCTTGAGAGCTTGTAGGAGTGGTACAGGCTATGGACTATATCATACATTTTCTTAGTGTATTTATATCCAAAGTACAGCAAAATCTTATGTATTAACTTACGAGTATAACTTTCTGTGAAAATGCTCTTTATCAAAATTAATCTTTTATTAAATAAATAATTATAGTAGTTAATAAATGTATGAAAACCAATCCTATCTTGTTTCGAAACCGAAAGTAGGTTATGAAAATCAACCGAAATGATAGCTGTATATATTTTGTACCAGCAGTGTCCCTAAATGTTCTAATATATATGCTCGTTTAATATGCATAAACTAGTAATATTAAAAGGAAAAAAAAACAATATTTAAGAAGAAGAATGTGGTTTAGGTTGCAAACATTGAAAGGACAGAAAGAGGAATACTATTACTTAGATTTTAGATTTCTATGAAAAGTTTTGGTAGTATAATTTCAGGATTGTTTTTCCACTTTATTACTTTTGTGTCAACATCGAACTTGCCAAAAGAGGATTTCATTAGTCAAAATAAATATTCAACATTTTTTCTTTGACTTCAAAACTCTGTAAGTAACTTATTCATCAACTCATGTTCCTCTTTATTTTATTTACATCGTTTTTCCTCTTCATCAATTTTAAAGAAAGCGAATTCATGAAGTAGATTCATTTGTGCTATTTCTTTCTGAAATTTTTAATTTTTATGATTTCATTAAAAAAAAATTAATTCACTCTTCATTATTTTTTTTTATTTATATACATGTTTTAAAAATAAATTGTGTTTTAACATTTTGGATCATTGTAAAAATTAAAATATTTTGTTTTTATTTTGTCATCAGCGATTTCCATTTGATGAAAATGTTTGATTTCCAAATATTTTGTTTTTTATCTACATTATTGATTTTTGTTTGTTTCCCATTTTTCTAAAATTGTCGTGGTCATTCTTTATCAAATTTAAATTTAAATTATTTAAACATCCCATTATTTTTTAAATATAACTTTACATTAATGATATCTTTAATATAAATCCACTATGAAAAATAATTGAATAATTGAATTTTAATTCTTATTAAATGAATTCTTAATATTTGCGACAGAAGGTTTCATAAATTTTCTATATAGAAAAAAAAAATTCAATTTTAATTTGTTTGAGTAGCTAATCATTATTGGATTAATTTTTTTTATGTTTTAATTCCATACAACATATTAATCAAATGTAAATATTTAATAATTAAGATTATTATATTATATATGTACTGTAATTTTCTATGAATATATTTTTTAAAGTTGGTAAATGAAGATTTTTGAGTAGAGAAGAATACTTTTGAAAAGTTTAGAAATTCCTCATGTGGAAGAGTAATTAATTTCGGTTTAGTTTCAACATGGACTTTTTTTATATTATCTGAAACGGTTTGAGTTTTATTGTGAATTATGGAAAGTTTATTAAGTGGAGAAAGTACTTTCACTTAAGTTAAGTATGTTCACTTTTTGGGAGCATCATCAGGAATATTAAAAACCTTGATTATAGTTTTGAAGTTTTTAAGGGAATGTTTTATTCGGTGTAGATCCTCTTCAGTATTGTAAATCGAAATATTTGCAGGCATTAGTAGGAGACTTTATAAATGATGCGGTGATGTCCAATGTCATAGTGTCATTGTGCTTTTTTTTTTTGTTTTATTCCTGCTATTAAATAATCATTTCTTTACCTATTATAATTTAGCCTTTTCTGTTTACTTCCACTTTGTACTCCAACGAACTACTTTAGTCAGATGTTTAACAATACTCTTTATTTTGCTTGAAACTCTGACAACGACCATTAGGTCATCGGCCTAATTTCTCCATTGTTGAACTGGTTAATGCGATTTTTTTTTTATGAGTAATGTAAACTCTATATCCGAGGTATCTATAAAAATATATACTTCTAATTAAAAACTGATAATTCTAATGAGCAATGACTCTCGGTTCTCCATAATTTTTACAATACGTCCTCTTCAGGAGAATAGTGGTATACAAAGTGGTATTCGTCTAAAATGGAGTTTTTTTTTAAAATTGTGACCTTTTTTAAAAGTACGAGCCCAAAGTACACTGGTCTGAACGATTATCACCCCTTTGACGTTCTTTTCTGTTTTATTTTATCATTCCTTGAAGACGGGCATGTATCCAAAATGACAGAGAATCGAAAGTGATTGTTCCTCTTTTCTGTTTCGTTATTTCACTCAAAATTATGTATACTTGCTCAAACGATAGAAAAACTTTCAAAAGTGGACAGCAAATTTGTTCTTTTTTTTTTTAAATAAAATGGTAAATAAATAAAAGATGCTTACAAAAAACAAAAATGTAGCACAGCAGAGTCGTTTCTGTAGTGTCCCTTCTGTAGTTAGGCAGAGTCCTCAATACGGTTTACCTTAATGTAAAGTATATGAGTATATTTTTCTGTTATTAGTGTACATATAGATCGATTTGAACTTCGTTTGATTTTGTTCAGCAGTTTAAGTTTTAAGAACATTACGCACAATTCTATAAATTTCAGTGTAACATATATAAGCAAAATGAAAAATTTAAAATATTCTATCCCTGAAAATTTAAATCCTAAATTGCTGATTTAGCATTAGCGGTTACAGAAACCTCGCTTTCTTCAACTAGTATGACTCTGCAATGATAAAAATGTTCTTTTGTATTTCGTTTATTTTTACGGAGACCCCCATTTGTTTGAACATAAAGGTATTTTACCAGTCAAATACATCATTTGATAATTATGTTTTTTGAACTGTTTTCAATGGAATATTCTATTTCCATGCTTTACTTAACACTATTACATTACTGTTATATGACTAGAATATAAGCTATAAACATCATTCCTCATATTCTTTTTTACTGAACTTTAATTTGGTTAAGTTATTAAAAATGTTTTTCAGGCATAAAAAAAATTATACAAATAAATTTTAAACGTAAGAATTATAATGATTTTGTTCTAATAATAGATTTAACAGCCCCTGTGGTACTAACAACCTTGTGTTGTTTACTGCTGTACATTACGAAACTGGGGATTTAAGGTTGAGAGTCATTTAAAAGTTAATATACTGTTTGAAGTAATCATTGATGATCTCTTGTTTATGATTAACAAAAACTAGTGGTGTTTTAGATTTGAAAAGAATTACTTTATACTGATTTGATTTTTACACTTTTTAATAATGTTTAGATTGTCCAACTGAAAATTTTTTATTAATGTAAATACTCTAAGCTTATTGTTATGGAGTTTGCTTTTCAGATTTTGAGAAATTATGTCATTTCTATCCGACCAGTTTGAAGTACATAATCAATATAATGATAGTAGTTCACTTAACTATAAAAAACTATAAGCCAAAGTTCATGACAGGTAATAAAAACAAATAGAATCCTTTAAGGTAGTTTCTTACAATTAAATTTAATTAAATTGTGAATGGATAGTGGAAAGGTAAAAAACCTCCTCAGTAAATGGCATTTAAAAGCAGGTAACTATCGTTGTTGAAGTACACCTAACAATATAATATGATTATATGTATAAGCCACAAGGAAAAAGTAAAAAGGACACAGAAAAATGTGCTCTAAGGCCTTTCAGATATATGTCATCAGAGAGCAACTGTTGCATCAGTTGCTCTCTGATGACATATATTTGAAAGGCCTTAGAGGACATTTTCTGTGTCCTTTTTACTTTTTCCTTGTGGCTTATACTTTTCTTAGTTTTCATCACGTGTTTATTGTGATTATTTAGTATATACATATATATATATATATATATATATATATACACTTTTTTTCGTTGGAAATACGATCCAAAACGGACGAATATAGTTCAATATAAACAAAGAAACATAGAGAAATCAAAAGAACACACTTACAGTCTCTAATTTTCGGTTTGAACCGTCTTCAGGAGAGATAAGAGAGGGAAACCAAGCGCACTGATTCAGAGACGGTTGGAGACCGTCGGAGACCGACGGTCTCCAACCGTCTCTGAACCAGTGCGCTTGGTTTCCCTCTCTTATCTCTCCTGAAGACGGTTCAAACCGAAAATTGGAGACTGTAAGTGTGTTCTTTTGATTTCTCTATGTTTCTTTGTTTATATTGAACTATATATATATATATATATATATATATATATATATATATATATATATATTATTATAGTAAATTATAGACTTCTATATATATAGAAGGTCTAAACCACAGTAAGAACTCTGATTTAAAATATTGCATCCTTGAAAATGTAATTACTAAATTGCTGTATAATGCATAAGTTGTGAAAGAAACCTTGCTTACTTGACTGGAGTGATAAAAGTGACGATTTGTTGTTGATTTTTATTTCACGTGTTGTATATATAATTATCTTGTTATATATATATTCTCTGTGTTCACTTGTTTTTTTTTTTTTTTTTTGTTGTAAACCTACAATCCATCTGACTATCATTTAACTTATTATATATATACATCATTTACATGATGTTTCTATGACTATTTATTCTTTTTTTTGTATTCCTTAAAGTTTTCTATATATATATATATATATATATATATATATATATATATATATATATATATACACTAATATTCTAATATATATATTAGTTTTATCTGCTCTGCGAACGGATATATATATTAGTATATATATACCTCCAAATCTTCTTGGAGGCACATTTTGTTGAAATGTACCGCAGCTTCGGCATTCACGACTTTCAAACTAAGCTGTTTAAGTCTCCTGACATTCTTACGAATAGAAGGTGGTAATTCCCAATTAAGTTGTCCAAAGGTCATTGAGACACTTTTTTTAAAAACACTTTAATGTCTAGCAACAGTTTAATAAAACTGACAGACTAACTGTTAGTCTGTTGTTAGTTAGTTTGTTGTTTTTAGTCTGTCAGTTTTATTAAACTGTTGCTAGTCATTAAAGTTAAAAGTGTCTCAATGTCCTTTGGACAACTTATTTGGGGATTACCACCTTCTATTGTCAGGAGACTGAACAGCTTAGTTTGAAAGTTGTGAATGCCGAAACTCTGGTACATTTGAACAATATATACATATCACCCAATTAAAAAGAAGATAGCACACAGATAGACACAGGAATAACTCACTTCTATATTTCGACCATCATCGTCATCAGAAGGCGAAGAGTCCCGCAGCTCCGGTGCTCAGTCGCCGCTCTGCCTTTCTGCGGGACTTTTCGTCTCCTGATGACTATCTTCTTTTTAATTGGTTTTTATTTAAAAGTCCGTTGGACCATTTCATTTAATTACTATATATATCACTTAATAAAACGAAACACGATCCAAACTGGACACAATATGAGTTCAAAATTCAAGAGGAGTAACACATAGAGTAAGGAAACACACTTACAGACTCAAATATTCGGGTAATCCGTCTTAAGGAGAAAGGGAGACCAAGCACGTTGTAGACGCAACGACAAGTAACCCACCGTTACCGGCAAGGTTACTTGCCGTTGCGTGTACATCGTGCTTGGTCTCCCTTTCTCTTTTCTCCTAAAGACGGATTACCCGAAAATTTAGAGTCTGTAAGTGTGTTTCCTTACTCTGTGTGTTACTCTTGAATTTGGAACTCGTGTATATATATATATATATATGCCATGATAAATGTTGACTGTCGTCCTTCCGTCAATTCACTTCTTCTCCTGAGGACGACCGCCATTACGGTCGAAATATTGAAAAGTGAGTCTTTGTTATGTTTCAGTCTATGTGTCACAGTTTATTTTAAGTATATATATATATATATCAATGATCAAACCACAATAAGAAAATGGGAAAACAAGACTAAGATCTTTCAACCGTAACAAGCGGTCTTCGTCAGAGTCAAAAACCCAACTCTGACGAGGGTTTTTGACTCTGACGAAGACCGCTTGTTACGGTTAAAAGATCTTAGCCTTGTTTTCCCATTTTCTTATTGTGGTTTGATCATTGATTGTTATTTCATGTGTTTATGTGAAATCTTTATATATATATATATGAGTGTTTCTAACTAAATTTATGTCATACAAATCAATGGATAAAACACATACATCATTTCTATACCTCTGTTATATTAGAATGGCAAAAAAACCTTTGGACTATTTTTTTGTTTTTTTTGTTTTGAGAAACCCAAAATAGACTAAAGAAGAAGAATGTAATGGTAAGGCTATGTTGAAGAACTATAGATGAAGCTTTTATATGTGAATACCATATAAAGATTATATGTAATTTTAACATTAAATAATGTTATTCATCATTTTACTTTATTGTTTTTTTTTAATTTTTTTGAGGGACTGTCATTAAAGTATATGAAAATAAATAGATGATGATTTACAATAAATCATGTTGTTTAATTAAATATAAAATAATTACACCTTTAGTAAAATGACTATTCGACAGTCTTTGTTAACGGTTATTGTTCGTAAAGCATTCTATTGAATGCAGTATTACTGTTGTATTTTCCTTTGCATAGTGATAATGGGAATTACTGTTGATATTCTTTCATTATCTTCAATATTGCTGCTAAACATTCAACAATTGGATGTAATTGAATTTTAGGACAATTTAAACCAAAAATATTTGTTTGATAATAACAATAATATAAGAAACCATCATTTCTTCAAATTTCCAGTTTTCATTTGAGCACTATAGTTTATCCGTCTGTGTCGCCATCTTCAGATGAAACAGACAAAATACTTTTTTATTATATCTCATTTCATAGCTAATAACAATATTGTATTTTCATAACTAATAACAAAAATATTTTTTTTTTTTTTTTAAGAAAGAATTCTTAAAGGTATTGCTAATGCTCTTGATTAAATGCGATACTGATGTGTTTAAAACGAAAAATAGGCAAAAATGCTTAGGGTTTATTCTCCATTTCTTTGCCAGTTCTCATGTAAGATATCTGAATTAAAATATATGTGATGTATATCAAAATTATATATTTAGTTTTTGTAAAAGTATTGACGATTTAAGGAAAAAAATTAACCTAAAACGCAAGATGTTTCCTCTACCCGTGTCTGTGTTTATATGTCTTATAAAAGTTTTGAGAGTTTTATAAATTTCAACACTGTTAATAATTATTACACCACTGGCTATGCTGCTGTGCCTAATAGTTGAGGGATACCAGTCTGTTGCCACAATAAATTCGTTTTTTGTTTACTTTACATTCTTATGTGACATATTTCAGCACCATTCTTAGCATTGTGTATAATATAAACTTTTTCATTCTTAATCGCCTTTCACTTCCTCTATCCAATCCCAAATTTGTTCTTACTATCTTGAAATGACCTGTCACAATGATCAATTTTGTCTTTTTTTTTCTTTTTCGCTCTCTTATTATTATTTAAAATGATCGTAGAAGTCCTTATTTTATCTATTGTGAATATATATATCGTAAAAGAGTACAAAAAATAGTATGAAATGTGTACATAGTGAATAGCATTTTTCGTTTTATTTTTTTAAGTGTTGATACTTGCATCATTCTAAGTAAGTAAAATTGTATTTTACTGTGCTCATAAAAAAAGTATTGTTCTGATTTATTCTTTGAGTGGTAAGTTTATATGAACTGATAAATTTATATAGAATACAGATGTACAAATATGTAATATTTGTGTAAATACGTGTTATTGTTAAAATATATGTTTTCTCTTTAGTGGCTTTTTATGAATAAAATATTTCTTCATGATTTTTTTTTATAAAATAGGCAAATCAATATCAACGGTTATTGATACCATCTCAAACCAGCAGCACAAAATCTAGACAGTTCAAACAACAGTTGAGGGATTGGACACAAGTTTCTACATTATGGTAGAAAGCAAGCGACCTTAAAAGCTAGTTAAACAAAAAAGTATGCATATTTATTGGGAAATCGTTGTTTTGAACCAAAAAAAAAAAACAAACAAATTAATGGATAATGACGTAAGTATGGTTTGTGTTGTTAGCTTATTATTGGGTGTTGCCGGCTTGGTTTCAAAGGTTTTGACATCGATTTTTTCAATAGCCCTAGAGAAGTGGATCCCAATTACATGTGGGATTTGGAAATTATATTAATTTATATTATGAATATAAATATTGAATGTTAATTTATATTATGAGTATCAACTTTACTATAAGTGCACACATTATTTAAATCGTCAACAATCAATATAATTTTGGATGTAATTTAATCAAGCTATTCTATAGATTTGTCGTAAATTTCTGGTAAAACTGTTATGGAATTCTCAACAAGTCAGTTTAATGGCTTAATTTTTATAGTGTTTGTGTACATTTTGTCAGTTTTTAAACAAAAATGGAATCATCGTTCTAGAATAGTCTGTTATACTTCGGTTGAAATCTAATAGCTGCTACTTTTAATGTAACTGTGAACATCTAATTTACATGCTGGTAATAAAACATGTATTGAGAAAACCTACGACCTGTAAATACGTCAAATCTACTGCTTTTTATGATTTCTTTTCTTTATAGCATCTTAGAAAAAAAATAAACACTTAAATAGTACAAGTGTTATTTTATAAGGTTCTATGAGGATATAAAAACACATATAGATGTGATATATGAGCCTATGAAAAAGGTTTTAAATAAAAACCGAAACGTTGGTAATGAGAGTTTAATATGAACCTGAAGAACTGACCGAGTCTTGATAAACTTTAATTATATATATATCATATAATTATAATAATCCTGTAATTATTGAACCAAATCAGCATATATGATCAATGAATTAGATGTAATATCACTGTATATAAAGTCCCATGCATTCACCCTATGGTGATTAATTCATATATATGTTTTAGTCGATTCTGATAAAAAAAAATGTATATGTTAACATAAACAAGTAATAAGTATGTTAACCTAACAAGTAGGCAGGCCTGTCCCTAGGAAGGTGGGGCGCCAGGGACGATCCTTTCACCCTTGAAAAAATAGACTACTTTCACACTTTCAATTTGGTTTTACTTCACAGCGAGGAGCTGTTGAAGCTTTATTAATGGTAAGAGACTCAGTAGAAGAGCAGCTGACTGTTAAAAATGAAACGTTAATGATACCGCTGGACGTTCAAGGAGCATTTAATGCAGCTTGGTGACCGGTAGTTTTGCACTAACTTAGAGATTCCATTATCCCCGTAATCTTTTTGATTTATCAAGAGGCTACTTTAATGGAAGGAAAGCAGTCTTCATTAGCCCAACATATATGTAGAAAGAGATGCCGTCAGGGTTCATGTTGCGTATCAGGTTTTGGACGCTCTTATATGGTTGCTGTTAAAAATAATCTTTATTAGCCCAACATATGAAATAGAAAAAAAGGCTAGAAAGAGATGCCGTCAGGGTTCATGTTGCGTATCAGAGAGTGATTCATGTTCTCTGTAACTTCTTATTGGTTAGGTGGTAAAAATTATCCTTGAACCTGTAATGAAGGAATTAAGTTTCGGAGTACAATACACATGTGATTTGCTCATCCTGTTTGGCAAATAATTCGCTTATATACAATATATTCGCTTTCCTTGGGTTGACTGATGTGGGTGTACCAATCTGAGTTAAAGTGGTGATACAGTGTAATTTTTTTTTAGGACAAATTAATCGATTAAATTACTGCAATTATCACTATTATTAATTACAGGTCCACGGCAAATTTTTACTTGCTCGTATTAAAAAGTTACAGAGAACGAATTCCATCATTATGTTCATATGTTCTCTACCGCAAAATATTCTCAATGCTTCCAGAATACTCAAAAAATTCCTAAATCTAGTTGAGCATGTTCAAGAGATTAAAGTGTAAGACAGTTTATACTATATTATTGAATTTCCTAGAATAGATTGGTGAATTTCCTCATGAGGGAACATATTGCGGAGGCCTTACTGAGTAAAGTGAGAACTATTAATTTCACATCTTTATCACTATCTCTAAAATGCAGTACATGTACAACGATATTTAAACAGTAGTCTAAGGATGAGCAGGCCTTAGATTCTTTAATATCTTTAAAACCTTTTCATTTATTTTAACCTGCTGATACAGTATTCACTTTATTAACAATAAAGAGGAATATTTCAATTTCCTTTCCATGTTGGTGAGATATTCTTATATTTCTATCATTGTTTTGCCAGAATTTCACAGTTTAAATATTGTTAGAATACTAAACGTTACCTAAATAAAAAAAAACCAGAGATCTAGAGTGTTATAAAAATAAATATAGGTATCTCTTTTATGAAATCTATTAACTTTCTGATAATCTAGTTTATTAACAACGATTAGTCATTAAAACCTTATTTTTGATTGTTTATTTTATCTCTATACTTATCAAATATGCCTAAGTTCTTTTTTTTTAAGTTGGATGCCATGACGTATTTTAGATTACATTACTATTTCGTAGTCCTTTTTTCTTCAGTCAACACCCATCTTCTGTTGATTAACTATTACATTCCAAACAATGCAGTAAGGCATTGATATTAGAATGTATGAATCCTTTATATATTTCCATCACACATTCTAAAATATAATGTGTGCATTCATATCATTATCAAGATTTCAAATAAACACGTGAAATAAAATTCAACATAAAAATCACATTAAGAAATTCAGAAATGGCTCTAAGATTTCCTTTCTAAGATTTCTGGGACACTCTGGCGGTCCCATTTAAAGAGATGGTACTCGTGATAATAAAATGAATCAGTGAGAAGAAAGCGGGCATGTGGTGTATTGTTGAAACATATTGCCGTGATGTAGTTAAAAGTAAGATACACATAATCTTCGTTAAAATATTTTATTATTTTTAATGCGAACAATATATACTTTTTAAACATCAAAATGTTAAATTTGGGCCAAAAAAGTATTGACACTGATGATTTACCAGAGTCAACTTTACCAGAATGATAAAAATAGTTTTATATAATTATTAATTAATACTATGTTAATATAAAATTAATCTATTTTTACTGTTCAACTTCTTTTATTTTGGTTACATTACAGAACAACAATGTAAAGAAAAAACAAACACTGACATAGATAACATTACCAGTGTTGCATCTAAAATGGACAATTTTTATATTGGGAGAATTGATTCAAAGTATAATGGCTGACACTAAGGGGTTGTGATTGTTAGTCAGTGATTGTAGGTTAAAGACATTTTTAGTGCATCACTATATTGATTAGTTTTGCTAGATTTTATATAAGCAGCCCCAACTTTATTCAAAAGTGAAATAATGAGTGCTACGGATCAATTGCGTGCTATGCTAGACCAACTGATGGGTACAGCCCGAAATGGTTAGGAAGTGGTATTTACATATAGCAATATATTATCTGACATATGGTTAGAAGGTTAAACTAAAAGTTGTATATTAAAAACATTATGATTGGTGTATTCACAGTATTCGAAAGCCCTTCTTTTGAAATCAACCTTACTGTGTTAAGAGTAAATATATTAACATATTACTGTGAATTATAGTTTCATAGTTTAATTATTTCAGTTTTACTTAACTGGTTTCTTTTTTGAAGAAATACGGAGGGCTTTCCTTATGGAGTTTTTGTTGTAAACTGTTAAAGTTAAAATATTTGTTTTAATCTTTGTGTTCTCTGTAAACAAAATTGGACACCTATTTTTGTTATTTAATTGAATTTTCTTTTATAGGTGAGAACAATAAAAATTATGTGCGCTTCTCGGATCCGAAAGTTTGTAAGAGCTTTCTTCTGGCATGTTGTCCACATGATATTCTTTCTTCCACTGTAAGATTTCTTTAAATATTTCACTTATTACTTATACTTTTAAGCAAAAGATTAATGATTTTTATGTGTAGAGGAATCATGGTTTATGAAATGTTATGAAAATATTTAGAACATTATTTGCAGTCAAATTAAGTCTCGAGTTATACTCTCGTTATGTTTCAAGAAATATAGTTTCAATCAAATTTTCTTGTTTTAACAATTATAAAAAGTTGATTCATACAAAATGAACGTAAGAATTCTATTAATTAATTCTATTTTCACTAGTAGTCTTTCAAATTTAGTTGTGGTACTATTTCAGCGATGCAGAAAACATGAACCCTGGTATTCTCTCTTTGCTTTAAGGTCTAAGCTCTTAGTTTTTTGTATCAATTAATCAACACGTTTACTTTTACTTTATATTTCTTTGTATTATGTATCGCAATATGTGACGTTGATCCACCAGAATGTTTGGTATGTCTGTCACATCCTTGGTATGTAAAATACTGAATTATTAAAAATAGTTTTTCATAAAAATCGTGAAGTATAAAATAGAATGAAAGAAGGTGGCAGTTTCAGTAAGTACATAGCATGATTTATTACCATCATATTGTGGAGTATTTTTAAGAACTCCATTAATAATTTGTTTATAAATGAAAACGAAGTTTGTGTGAAGCAATGAATTGAAGTATTTTGTTGAGAAAAATGATCGAAGACTTCGAGGGTACGTAGTTTTGAACAAAAAAAATCTCTGGCTTTTTTGGACCTCTCTCTTTTTGTGAGTATTTTGTTTTCCTTATTACGAGAAAATGTTTTTATAAAAGCATTTACTTTAAAAAAAGGAAATAATGTATGTATTCCCATGATTGTTGCATTATTGTTCGATTTAGTTTTTTAAATAAGCATATTTCATATTGAATTATTACAACACATGTTGGTAATTTAAAAATTCATGTTATATATTTGTAATTGCGTATAATTCTTTAATTGGTATCCCATGTAATATAACAAAAGGAATCATTATGTCAATATAGAATGCATTTTATAATTGAGTAATAATCAAGCAGTTGTCACTTTTCTACCTTTAAATTAGAAATTGAATCAAAGCTGTAGAAGTTGAACGCTTCGGCTATCTGTTTTTCATGGGCCTTGATATTTAATAGGGATGAAAATATATTTAAAACGCAATACGCTAGTGATCAATATCTCTAGGCTGTAAAAGTATTTCGCTAAAGAAGTTATTACTCATTCTGGATTTAAGTTTATTCAATTAAACATCTGATTATACACTAAAAGAACTCTTCTAAATTTTTTAATCCGTCGTTATCAGTAGAAGACGGGTATCTCTAGCAGCGAGCACATTGTCTCAATTTCTAAGATCCTTCAAGGTAACACCTTATAAAAGGACTACCTTCAATCAATTGGGAAATTATACGATAGTTAGATAGACAAGCGAAACTATTAAGATAGCTAATATTTGACCAAATGAGTACTTATATTCAAAATTATGTTTTGATGGCACTATGATATTTCGTCTGTAAATTGTAAACTATTTACTTCGCAAGTTTCTAATTCAATGAACTGATTTCAATGAATGGTTAAACTGAATAATATTCTGAATAATAAAATAAAAGATTGAGACTTTTTTTTTACAAAGTCCCAAAATTTCTTTAATTTTTTTTGAAACTTATGTTCATACCGTATTAAACAATACCAATATAGGATTAGTAGAAAAAAATCATGTAGTAATTAGTTAACCAGTGTTTATCCAATAGTTTACCAGAAGTCATTTAAATATAGAACCAGTATTAATCAGCCAAAATTTTCATTAACATCAATCCGGGTATTAAGTTATTTATTAAATTAAATAAATTGATAGTCAGTGTAAGATAATGGTACGATGTGGAACAGTTATTTTAACAGCTTACTAGTATAATCTTTTTAATATCACACTTATTCCTAATCATTTTCATATTTTCAACTTTGGCGAAGGGTTACCTCGGAGAGAGTAAATTTTCATTTTCCTGTGATTTCTTTTTTTGTTGAGTGAAGTGTGTTTATTATCACATTTATGTTGATAATCACTTATCTAAGTCTTAGGCCTTAGCAGTAACTTAGATATAGAAACCCAGATGAAGAACTTGTTTTGAACTAATTTTCTCTGTAGAGTTGTATTAGTCTTAACGATTGATTTATGTTCTCATTGAATAAATTCATTACTAGCAGTTCTTTAAGGCGAAGTGAGTAATTCCATGAAAGGGTTGTGCTTTTGTAAATCCTTTGATTAAGAAAATGTCAAGATCCCAACTAAAGGTGTATTACAGACAAACTGTTAAATATATGTTTAAAGTTAGATTGATTGCAACATAACTCATTTATAAATTACAAAAACATGTTTAAATGGTAAATACCTTTGTATTTTTTTTTCTGTATTTCATGTTTTGAATGTATACAATTTATTTTAAATTTTATTGGAGTAGACATTCAAAAACTTTATAATTAAAAAGAAATGTTCATTTAGTAGAAATATACGTCATTAGAAAGTTTAATGCAGATCAGTGGTTTTTCATGTGGAAAAATGTATAATTAGCTCTCACTTATTATAAGCCTTGGTGTTATTGGTGCTGGTTTAACTATGGTCAATGGTCAATTTTTTTTTTAATTGCTAATGAATTTTTAGAATAGAGGATTTCAAATCTTCCTTTCAAACTTGCGGTTATATTATGTGATAATAATTTGGAATTTAAGTGTTAAATAGAATCTAGTATCTGTTATCGTTTAAGGAAGAACATATTTTTTCAATTATGTTTCGTAAGTCTCAAAATTGTTATAATAATTGTTACTATGTGAAGATGGTCATTTTGAGTAAAGCTCAAACTTATGGATTACAAAAATCCATATAATTTGTTATAACCATGTCAATAAAAATTGTTTGTTCAAATGGATGAATGAAGACTACATTGAACTAGTTTAGCTAACACATTAATTTAAATATTAAAATAGCATAAAGGTAGTTGACTAAGTTGTGTATTGGCAGTGTTGGCTTGTTTTGGTGGAGGCTAATGATAATGCAATAATCATGTTGGGATTTCCTTTTTTTTAAGAATGGCTTTTGATTGGCACTCAGTGGCTTGAGTTGTGGGGGGGTTGTAAAATTGGATGTTGGGGTAGATAGAGACGCGACTCACTACTGCGATTTAGTTTAAAAACGCTCACTGTTGGTTTGGCAGACTCGTGAGTATCAACATGTTGTCTTTACCTTGGGGCTTTCAGACGGTGTCTCAGGTTCTTGCTCCAGCTCTACACTGTACGTATCTTGCTGAACACCTTCCATTTATCATGTTGCTCTGCCACACATGATAAAAAAAAACCATTAAACTGAAATTTGATGTCTCACTCTTTAGGCTGGTTATTTTAACCTTCTTCTGGTTGCCGACTCCACCTTCTGCCTCCTGTTGTGTCGGCCTGCTCAAGCCATGCGCGCGCCGTAAGTCCATGGACAAATTCCATATATTACCTTTTATTAAGGTTCTTATTTCTAGGTCTCTCATGTTTCATTCCGCTTTACGATGTTAAATGTTTAAAATCATCATTATGAGGGAGGGTTTCTTTACATTCATGCATGATCCATTTTCAGTAATAAAGACAGTAAAGTGGTTATATTCATAATAGTATTCATAAATAAGTTATTTGAAGCTATAAAATATATTTCATGTTTATATATAATACATATCCTAATAGTAAAGATAATGTTTTACTTAAATTATTCACTTGGAGTAATAGTCAATATGGTTTTTATGAATATATTGCACATTCTCAGTCGAATATGAATTCAATTTGATAATCCGAAATCATCAATATGATGTTTATTTGAAGCAATACATAAGGCTACTATAAAAAAAGCTCTAGTAAATTAGTTGAGGTTCTAAAGTTCCATATTTATTTGTTTTTTGTATTCATCTAACTTGAAATACCTGATAATGGTGTGAATTTTTATCCATATCAGGTTAATTTGTTCCTTTCAGCAGTTTGAAACTTTTAAAAATCTGCATTCAAGAAATTCGATTTATTTCAAAGTGTAAATATTTTTTTTGTAAAAATACTCTCTACTACACCTAGTAACCAATCATTAAATAGAAAAACAAAAAAAAATTGTAATAGGAGTCAAAATAACCTTTCAAATTAATTTATCTTTTAATTTCACTAGAAATCATTGATGGAAACTTTTTTTAGTCATTTTTAAGTTCATTCATTTCATTAAAAATATGAAGTACTCAGTAAAAAATGTATAATGTTGATATACAAAGCTCTATTAAATTCGAATCATAAACCACTTATCGGGACATCAGTTTTAGTTCAAGTCAATGATAACAGATATATATATATATTTAATTGATTTCTTTACACTCTCAAAACAGAATTATCTTAATATCTTTTTCTTCTTAAATCAAGTCTTATCTTATTTTAATGTTACATTATTTAAGCTGTGAATTGATTAGGTCCATTCTTTACTTAATTCACTTTTATCTTTATTGCTTTTGCATAAATTTTCTTATTTAATTGCTAACATTAATTACGTTCCACGTTTAATGAATTTACTAAAGACTAATATCTGTATTTCTGTAACCAATGATAATTACGAATTCATCTTGTTTTGTTTTTGTTTAAAGTACAGTATATCTTTGTTTAACAGAATATTCTTTACATGCTATATATATTCAGTCATTTTCTTCCTATAGACCTGATTATTTATCGATATTTATGTTGTTTATGTATTTAGTATTTTCTTGTTTTATTATATATTAACTTTATTTTTAATTTAATGTATTACTTTTATTATTTTGTTTTTATATTTATTGAAACGAGTAAGTTAATTGCACCTATCTCCATCTCTTGGTTATTAATCTTAACAAGTAGTAGGAAGATAAATGTTATTATACAACTATTCCTACTAAAACCTGCTAAGCTACATTAAGATGCTTTTAATAAATCAATTTCTAGTAGTATTATATGTGTATTTGTTTATCAAAGTTAGTTTAGTTTGCTTTACAAGATCACTTTAAACACTTATAGAATGGTACATATCATTTTAAAACATACCAACAACTTTTTGAGTTTTTTTTTAATTATAATTGGGTTAAAAAAATATTTATAAACAAACAATGGAAGCTTTTTTGCATATTTGTGTTTAAAGTTTGATTCATATTATGTGAAGTACATTTGTACATGTCTCCTTATTTTGTTTAATCCAGTAGAAATATTAATGTTTTTAGGCCATTGTTTAAATGAATTGTATTAAAATAGTTTTTAAATTCCAGATTTTAGTTATTTCTTATTTTTTTTTTTGTCGTTGATATTTTGAGATGATTATTTATGAAAATAAATTCCTCTAATTATTATTTAGTTCATTTTAATTTGGCTGTATGTTGCATACATTATTTTTATGAGGTATGCCCAGATCAGTGTTATTTCTATTAATAGCATTATTCAATTATTACTGGGAAAAGCTAAGGGAAGTTAATATTAAAGGATTATAATGGTAATTTTTATTCTCCGTGTACATATACTATTTTAATTTGGTAGACTATTTTCAAAGGAACAGTTTTTTTTTTAAATTTTCCTTATTTTTATGGTAAATGGACACATCTTCTTTAAATTTTTTTTATACTGGTAATATTCAGAAATACTAAATTCAAATTGTGATTTAGTTCACAATATATTTTATTGTATTGTCTAATTATGGGGGAAGTATATAGACAAATTTAATGTTTTTAGAATGTTAAGAGTTAGATAGGCGTATATGGATTGGAACGATGGATATTTTGCATTTCATATGCTCTATTCATTGCTAGGCAGGTCTGTAGAAATCCCAGAATGTGTTTCTGTTAGAATTTAATGTTTTGTCTCAAATGCTTTAATTAGTATTTGACACTGAGATTCTGAAAATAAGTATTATTTGTGTAAAGCGTTTTTTATGTCGGGTTTCGTTCTCATTTTGAGGAATGGTTTATGATTACTTCTGTTTTTATGATGCATTGTCTTCTAAAAGGGTTCACAGTATACTTTATTTAGTAGGGAGCAAAATAGGAAAATATTCATCTTATTAGGAAAAATAAGTTGATAAAATAGGAAAATATAGTTTGTTATTTAGACAAATATCAGATCACCAAAATAAAAAACTTCAATGCAAACTCAAGTGTACATTTTTTTTTCTTGGTAATATTAAAATTGTACGTACAGTACAAATATTCGAAACTTTAAATAGATATACGTGCCTTTTCATATATATCTGTTATAACTTCAACCTTGTAGTATTCGTAATTATTTTTTTCAAATGTATGCTTATTGTTAGTGTCACAGAGCATGAATTAAGATTGAAAGATACCATGTTACCTAGTACACTGATGTAAATGTTTGGCAATGTCCGGGATAAAACAGTATCATCCTTTCTTAATTTTACTTTTTTTCTTTGTCCTGCCAGATGATTATTTATTTATTTAAATTGTTAGGGTTAAAACTTCAAAATTTGTTTGTAATGTTTAGGAGACTTGTCTGTACTTTACCTCGTATAACTTGTACGATAGAAGGGATTTGAACTTTGTTTAAATTAGAATTTGTTCACTTTCTTAAAATTTGGACAGAGTGAGGGGGAGAAGTCAAGGATGTAACACATTTCAGTTTACTTAAATTAGTTAAGTTATTAATAGTAGAACGATTGCTTGCCTACTAAATTATTTGATATTCAATTTTAAAGTGGTGTATCCACCGCTCGAAGTCAGAAGTTTACTTCTCGCTA
This sequence comes from Hermatobates lingyangjiaoensis, assembly GCA_026182355.1. Classification (NCBI taxonomy): domain Eukaryota; kingdom Metazoa; phylum Arthropoda; class Insecta; order Hemiptera; family Hermatobatidae; genus Hermatobates; species Hermatobates lingyangjiaoensis. The sequence goes on from JAPFBL010000062.1 coordinate 1,892,127, forward strand.
AACTCCTTTAATGCCTTAAGCACATTGACTCTCTTGATGTAACTGAGGGTTCAGAACGTGCTCTGGCATTAACTTTAAGGCACTAACTGTAAAGGAGTGAGGGCTCTACCTGTATGGGAACATTCTGTTTGTCAAATACATGCATACTGTCAATACCACTGAGGTTAGTATGATTTATATTAGAAATAGGTAAAACCGTCATACCTCGTAAGATGATCATGGAGTCGTTGGAGCGCTTTCGGACGTTGTCCATTTTCGATCGCAACAAACCTACTGAGCTGTTATGTAGGCTCATATATAACAGCTCAGTAGGTTTGTTGCGATCGAAGATGGACAACGTCCGAAAGCGCTCCAACGACTCCATGATCATCTTACGAGGTATGACGGTTTTACCTATTTCTAATATAAATTCTTTTTGTCCCTGAGAATATTCATTTTTCCCTTGAGATTATACTGATAGTTAACTCTTTCAGAAGATATTCGTTTAATTTCTTTTCATTGCTGCTGTTCTTTATTTCACGCATAAAATAACCAATAGGACATAAATAAACAGAACTTAAGTAAGTATAGAATTAAGAAAAAGTTTTAATAGTAATAGATTGAATTACTCATTTTTAATTCAGAATCATTTTTATTATATAGTATCTGTTTCATAGATTTTTTTTAAATCTTTCTCTAACAGTTATATTTCTATGGTCATTATATTTAACTAATTACTTTAAATGATTATGATATATTCATCAATCATGATGAATTATATATTCATATAAATTATATATATAGTTATAATTACCCATATATAATCATTGCATTTCAACCGGGGCATCACACAAACATCGTATTTCAATGTTTCGTACATGTCTCCTAGTTGGTCAACAACTTAATTAAGTCATAAATCTCTTTCATTGTTTAAAATATTAAACTATAGTAAATTTATTTAAATTCATGTACAAATTAAAACACGTTTCAGTTGATAATAAATTCCTATTAATATGATTCTTGATAGTATTAATGCTAACTTTGACCAGATCATTAGTAGTTGCTATTTATGTTTGTTTCTAAATTCCTTTATATAAGTTTTAAATTTAACTGACTTTATTTCAGGATTAACTTTGCATTAAAAAATAGGTTACAGGAGATTTATTTGAATATATTTGGTAAGTGAGCAAAGATATATTTTTCTCTTGTGATGTCATATTTAGCTTTGGCCTCTTGTTCAAGTGATTATTTATTTTTGATTTGTTAAGTATGATGTATTATTAGTATACAATTTTCAACATAACTTTATATGTTTAATAATCATTTTTGGCAGGTGTTTGTTTAATGATTTGATTATTGGGTTCTTGGAAAGCTGATGTCTTTTTCTATAAGAACGTAAGATCCATTTCTCATTTACAATATATTTCAATTAATTTTAGGGTTTTTTTTTCTACATAAAAGGTTTAATTTTTTTCTCTCAAAGTATAAAGTTCAGTGATTTCTTTTGTCACAGAGAATGGACCTTGGTGCTTGTCCGAAGATACATGACTTGGCTCTTAGGGCAGATTACGAAAATGCCAGTAAAAACAAGGACTATTTTTACGACATTGATGTGAGTATTTATTGTAGTGAAACATCATTTTTTTATAATAAATAACTAATGCAATAATTGAATATACATCAAATGGTTTTTAATTTCCAAAATCTATGTATTAAATGCAATAATTCTACTACTCATTTGTTTTGGTAACTGAACTTACGAGGTGTGTAAATAAAGTAGTGAGACTGATTTTTTTTTAAATTTTCTATTCAAATATAATTACAATGTGATATTGTCACCTTCAAAATAGTTCCCTTCGGAAGCCACACAGCGCTGGAGACGGTCCTTCCAATCATTGTAGCATTGCTGGAACTCGGATGCGAAAGGCTATAAATTTGGCAATTGCATAAAAAAAATCGTTTGAACCAGTTAGGCTAAACTTGTTTAGTTATAAAATAAATTTTAAAAATTATACTTAACATTTCAATTCCTTAATACATTGAAACAAACCAACTTTTATGTAGTTCAGGAATTGTCGTTTCTTTTCAACCAATCTTAATGGAGTTCTTAGACAAGAAATTCTAGTAACATAATAACATAAAATATTAAATTATTCCCTTGTGAAGAAATGTGGGTTCCGGTTACGATAGAATGCAGTGTAGGTGTAGGACGTTAGCTTTTGTGATACAAATAAAGCAGATTTAGAAAATATATTATAAACGAATACCAACTTGTCTGGAAGGTTGGCAAGGGAAGTTATACACAATATGATGATTTTTATTAGAAAGTAAGTTTTAAAACAGATGGAATGAAGTTAGTGGAGTTAGCAGCCACTTACAGACAGGTCTGATGATGAATCACCTGTGTACGACCGAGTGGTTTCATTTAGAGGACAAACCAATTCACCATCGTCCATGTCAAACTTGTTCTTCTTTCTCTTCAGAGTAAATTGACTCTTTTTACTAATCTAAAACAATAAATCTTTTAGAGGACTACCTCCATCAGGACAGAACAACAATACAACAAATTAATTGCACATAACTAGATACACTAGGAAATTGCGAATAAACAATCTGAGAAAACTGATCTTACGAGGTGTGTAAATAAAGTAGTGAGACTGATTTTTTTTAAATTTTCTATTCAAATATAATTACAATGTGATATTGTCACCTTCAAAATAGTTCCCTTCGGAAGCCACACAGCGCTGGAGACGGTCCTTCCAATCATTGTAGCATTGCTGGAACTCGGATTCTGGAATGGCCTTCAGCTGGTCGGTTACAGCAGTTTGTATGTTTTGTAGTGTCCCGAAATGAGTTCCCTTGAGGTGATTTTTCAATCTCGGGAAGAGGAAAAAGTCACAAGGACTCAAGTCTGGTGAATAAGGAGGCTGAGGAGCAACAGGAATGTTTTTACTGGCCAAAAACTCGTTTATTGAGATGGCAGTGTGACAGGGCGCGTTGTCGTGATGCAACACCCACTTGTCTTTGATGTCAAAATGTGATGAACGGAGGTGTGATTCAAATTCAACTGTTCCCCGATCATTCTGACTGTCAAGCGTCGATCTGAACGCACAAGGTTCCGTACTCTGTTGACATTTTCATCGGTGTTTGGACTTGAAGGCCTTCCGCTTCGTGGTTCATCTTCAATCGACTCTCTTCCTTCTGAAAATTCCTTAAACCACCGAAAAACCTGTGCCCTTGATAAAACACGTTCTCCATAGGCCTCCTGAAGTTTTTCAAAAGTTTCGGTTGCATTATGTCCAAGTCTGAAGCAAAATTTGATTGCACACCGCTGCTCAACTTTGAGGTCACTCATTTTTAAAACGCTCAAGAAAAAACCATTTCACGAAAACCAACGCTACGGACAAACAAATGACTGTGGCGAGTTCAGATTCATACTGGAGGCGCATCACACGTGCACCTGACGCTACTCAAGGCCACGCGTCTCCAGCGTTGCCAGATCGAAAGCGACGTTGCCAGTCTCACTACTTTATTTACACACCTCGTAGCATATTCAATAATTGAACTGAACTCTTATCTGTTTCATGAAAAAAAAAAACCGTGAGTAAAGCTATTTTTCAAACATAGACAACAATAACACATAAATAAACATAACATATAATTATCACTTAAAGAAAATTGAGACTGTAATGCTTTTTTCTGTCATTGAGAACCTTGTGTTTGTTTCTGAACTATATATATACTCAATAAATTGTTCTTGACCTCTTCTATTCTAGATTCAAGATGTCAATCTTCTATTTTAGCCCTGAAGATGATGTACAAATACATGTAAATACAAATACTAGGAAGGAGTTTATTTTCTTTTATATGACCTAGCCCTCAATAACAAAACATACAATATATAATATTTACTTGCAATTTTCTTATGTCGATTTTATTTAATTTGAAAAAAAATCTATTTTGCCTGTATATTTTTTGTAAAGTTGGTAGTATACTTTGCTAAACTATTTTAAAACCGATTAGTTCCAGTAATGAGGTATTTCAGTTAAATATACAATTTAATGTATTACGTTGGAATGCAAAACAGATTAATTGCAGCACGTAGCAGTAACATCCTAACAGTTTATTTCTTGTTTAATCGTAGGCAATGGAACAACTGGAATCATTTATCGCTGACTGTGACAGACGAACAGATTTGGCGAAGCAACGTTTGTTGGAAACACAAGAAGAGTTGAGTGCTGAAGTAGCGGAAAAAGCGCAAAAGGTTCACGAATTTGCAGAAGAAATTGGAAAGAAACTGGCCAAGGCTGAGAAGTTGGGTCAGGATGGATTTGTTGAAGAGTCTCTTAGCCTTATGAATGAGGTTCACTTTATTATTTTCATTTTGAAATCATTATAGTTTATTTTGTGAGTAATATATAATTTCATTTTTGTGTAATGCTGTTTTTTTCGAATCTAGAAATTCAGTCTTTCAATCTTTACATCTAATATATATAAGTAGTATAATACTCACAATTCGAGGACAGCGCATGTGTGGCCCCCCGACCCAGGAGGTGAGGCTATGTTATGGTTGCAAGTTGGGGTTGAGTCCAGCAGGTGGCAGTACTTATTGGTCCTGGTTTTGTATCATCATTATTTATAATATTTTAAAGGAAAAGAATGTTAATTGTTTATCAGAATAATTTATTAGTGTTATTGAGATGGATAATCTCGGCCATGTAGGATCGAGAGAGACGTCCATAGGTTTATTATTTTACTTTCATTGTAATATAAATTTGTGAAAAAAGCTTGGAGCATGTGTGGCATATTATGTTATTTTTCCAGGCTCAGGACTGACAATTTATTGTCTATGGGAAATAGCAACCTTAACCTTTCTCAAAAGATTCCTACACATCGAAATTTGATTATATCAGCCAATTTATTACATCCTCTTTATAATAGCTGGGCAATTTACATTCCACTGTATTTTTCGGACTATAAGTCGCCGTTTTTAAGTATACTAAATTATAGTATACCGAGGGTTTACTATATAGTATTGTATAGTCAACTACTATACAATATAGTTTTGCCGGGGGTACGCCTTATACTCTGGAGCGACTTATGTGTGAAATTATTAACACATTACCGATATATCATTTCACATGTTATTTTCACACGAAATGTTATTTAGTTATCGGAATAACTCTAATGTGTTATTTTAACATACCAGGCACGTTTTCGGTTTGTCATGTAACCATAGCATACCGCTCAGCCTGCTGTTGTCTTTATTCTATTTATATTTTAAATTGTTCATCAATTAAATTTTAAATGATCTGTCTGTTCTTGGTGTTATATTTTATCAAATAAATTTCACCCAAAAATGCGACTTATACTCCAGTGTGACTTATACATGTTTTTTTTCTTTCTTTATTATGCATTTTATGGCTGGTGCGCCCTGTACTCCGGAGCGACTTATAGTCCGGAAAATACGGTATATCTTGCCCCCGCCTGGTCCCCACTACTGTCTACCTCAGTTAGAAACTATCCATTCGAGGACAGCGTCAATGACCTTTGTTTGATAATCTTCCGACATCATTGTTTTGATTCCGCACGAACCCATCTCAACCTCACTCACTTATATCGCCCACCTGCACACATCGCCTTTCATATAAAGACTCTTACCTTTCCGTCTGGAGCAATGTTTTGGCTCACAACTGGTCTAATGATATGACAGAGGCTAAGTCAATGACCTATATATGCCTAACACATCTGACTCATGGTATTGATTATCCATTGGTTTAATGACATTACTGGACTAAATTAATGGCCATTGCTTGCCTCACCATATGGCATAATATTTTTATTCCACAATGATCAACCTCACTGTTTTGTTGTTTTGGTCTGGAGCTGAATGTTCACTTGGAGCACTCTTGTTAGTTTACATGTTCACTGTTAGATGACAGCAATATCCACACTGTCAAAGCCTATTTTAATATTGAATTTAATGTTGATTTTTTAACATGTCATTACTTATTGAATTACATAGTTAGCATTGAGCTAACATCACATAATACCCATTCCATATTCCGGTTGAATCCCCATGACTCTCAGCTATAGGCTCGCTAATAGAAAGTTATTAACCTCAATGCTTATTACTCATTGCATGAGGCTAACAGTAATTGTGCAATACTCGCTTGGGTGCATGGCAGACTGCTCAAATAAGGTGGAGGAATCTTATCTGAGAATCGATTCATCCATTGCTTCCGAAAGTCACTGCTGACACCGAAGCCTCAAAGCCTAACTCTTTTCAAACAGCATGTGATCAACCAATCGCATGTCTCCTTTTACCACATTGTTACCAATCTTCCTCATTTAATCTCACTGCATCCCACAGATATTAAACCGGATGACATTAACTAAAAAATATTATCACTCTTTCTCCATTTCGCTCATGATCATGCTTTTATTCGAGCAAATTTAATATTTTTCATGAAATATCATCTGTCTACTTATATAACTGAATGAATGTTGGAACATTTGGAGGACATTGAGGAATACGCTTGATATATTATTGTCAATACTGTGCTAGTTATATGTTTGTCACTAAAGCCATGTCGTGTTGACTTCATCTGAGAACAAGCCATAGGTTCCAATATCTCTATACAACCTGTCAGAGCATTATGAACATAACCGTCTTAAATGGTTTGCTAGTTGGTAATAGTTTAATGATATAAACCTCATATAGGTAAGAAAAGGACATTACTTTACTTTCAATGAAGCAGTTTAACTACCCCCACCACGCTACCTGAAGCCAACCAGAGGCGGTGGGGGTAATTATATATATATATACTTCATATTTATAACGCACTTTAGCAAATATATAGTGCGGGCTATCCCAGATATTACCCCTGATTATTTAACTCTGCTTAATATAGTCCGTAATTACCCCTACCATTGCACTGTAAAATTATCGGAGTGTGTTATTTTAAATAAACTCATTACACAATCATATTTTGCTTAGTAGTTTTCTTTCGTTGGAAGTATTAACATGAGCTCTCACAAAATGTTTAGCGTTTCTCAACTATACGGAAGAAAAATAAAGCCTACTAACGAAAGGTTTGGACTGTGGTTACTACTGAAAACATGGATAATCTGGTAACTAATATTGGCGACGTAAATTGCACAGAGAAGGGAGAGTTACTTGCGTGTACAAATTGTAATTTACTTGAGCCTATAACAGAGCCATTCAGCGGCAATGTAATACTGGTAAAAATTTGCTCTGTGGATGACTGCAATAGATTTAGAAAAAGCCTTGTAGTTAAAAAAGATATATGTGGCTCTTTTAACAGCTACCTCAGAGGTAAATTTGGTAGATTTATGATTGCAAGGCATGGAGTTAAAGTCAAGCTTCCTTTCTTACTTGAAAGTAAGAACCAAGTGGCTAAAGGAGTCGAAACAATTGCCAGACAAGAGAGGTTAAAAATTTACAAGAAATACAATACACCAGTATGTGTTCCGTACAAAGTTGAGTTGGCAGATGTAAATTTACAAGATTTATTGGTAGAGTTACCAGTAATATTACAATTAAGAAAGGAAGATTATTACCTAATGGATTATGACATTTCTACCTCTAGCAAGGAACATGGAATCACAAGACTAGAGGCTACAATTTACAATTCCTCTATCGGGAAACATAACGAGGTTTGCCTCTAACCACCGTTTCTAAGCACAAAAAATCATAGCGAGTCATGTGAAACGACGAAAGAAAGAGATACGCTACGTCTTAACACTTACCATACTATAATAAAAAAAAAAGCAGCTTGCGAATAAGAAATAATTACAAAAAGGAGACAACTGAAGTTCAGAGGAGCCATGTCATGATCAAGAAGGGGACTGTGCAACTCTACCATCCCGATACATTGGCATGACCACGACGAAAATCTCAATGCGTCTCACCATTCACCTCGCTACTGGAGCACCGAAGGAGCACGTGGAGGAAAACCACCACACTTCACTCACGCGTAAGATGGTTGTAGATGGAACGTCTATTTTAAATTTTAATAGAAATCCTCAACATTTACATATCCTGGAAGCCATCTATATAAAGGAAAAATACCCAGAGCTTTACAAACCAGCGAAATGTTTCTTATACCCACGTCCAGAAACTTTGACAATAAAGTTAAATTAACATGGACGGAGTGAAGGCCGGTTAACCTCCCGGACGATAGGAGCGCCAGCTTGATATATTACCTCTTTCTATTGTTATCCCTGATGTGTGTATTTCTAGTTGCATTCTGTTATTCTGTTACTTTGAGTTTTTATTTATCCGTTTTATTATTTTCTTCTGCCTAAGGATGACCTACGAGGTCGAAAGCTTTGTGTTTTCTCTTATAATCTTAAGTTAGTAGTGAATACATTTTAGTGGTTATTGGACTATGTTTTTTGTCTCAAAATGTCCCTGGGAAATTTGCTATTTGCATTTGCCTCTACAACATTGAAGTGTAAGTAGGAAAAAAGAACAGCTACTTAAAAATGTGAATGCAGAATCTGCTCTGCTCTTCAACAATGTGTGCTTGCACAAAGATCTGCTACCAACTTATACACCTTATAAATTATCAAACCACAATATGAAATGGGAAAACAAGACTAAGATCTTTCAACCGTAACAAGCGGTCTTCGTCAGAGTCAAAAACCCAACTGGTTTATGTGAAATCTTTATATTTATATATATTATATTTTCAACAAGAAAACTATCCAAAGAGGACAACAAACGTTTCACAGTAAACTATAGACACAGAAATAAGAACGCACATACTTACTATCTCTAATTTTCGGTGAACCGTCATCAGGAGAGTTGAGATAGGAATAGCACAGTTGCGAAGCGACGGTTGGAGGCGAGTGGTGTCCCTATCTCAACTCTCCTGATGACGGTTCACCGGAAATTGGAGATAATAAGTGTATTCGTATCTTATTTCTGTGTCTATAGTTTACTGTGAAATATATATATATATTGTATATAATAATATATATTTTTTGACTTGGAATCATATTAAAGTTTAATACATTGTGATATCATTAATAAGAAATTTTCTGCATAAAAGACTCTGTTTTTAATACAGTGAGAGTGCATATGAATTTAATAATATCTAATTGACTTGATGATCAAATGAAAAGTTTTATATATAGTGGTACTTTTCTGATGAAGTTGAAAATTGTCAGTGGACCTAGAGGGTTCTGTCTGTGTCTTTAAAATAAAGTTTAAAAGATCAGTGCATCCCCGTTGGTAGAGTTACATCTCTTCTCATGTAAGACTAATTCAAATGTGCTTACAATCTCTCAGAAGAACCACAGAAAAAAAAACAGAATCTAGGGTTCACTAACTAAATTCAACTTCACCTAAAGTACAGTGCTCCAAAAGAAAAATTTTAATTTTGTCATTTGTCAATTGAATATTAAACTTATATTCTATATAAAACTAAGCTGCAATCGATATTTCGAACTACAGTTCGTCATCAGGAGAATATCAGAAGACAGGATGAAGAGGGGAAAATATACATATATACCCACTTCAGTGGAGAAATATACATGCTTCAACTTTTCCTAATGACTAACTTTTCTACGAATTATTGATTGTAATAAGTGTTTTGTTCTGTGTACTTACCAGTCACATCGGAACTGACCGAACGCTGAATCATTTTAGCTATATTTATTTAGTTGTACATAATAAATAAAAATAATAAAAATCAACGTCCAAACCAATAGTTGGGTTCTTAACTCTGACGAAGACCGCATGTTACGGCAGAACGATCTTAGTTTTTTTTGTGATTTCTTACTGTGGTTTGAACATTGATTGTTTTAGTGTTTATTTTGTATATATATATACTTTGGGAGCAGACCTTCTTTGAAACATGTATCATTAAATAACTTGCCTACTGTAAGTTATATGGCCCCAATGCAAATAAATCATTCGGTGAATTGATTTATATGATACCTGAAAGATGGATGAATTGTATCAGAAAACTCGAGAAGGTATGTAGGAAACATACAAGACTTAAAGTAGGTAAGTTATTTAATGATTATATATATATATATAAACACAATTTTTATTTTTTTATGGAAGTTTGGTCCAGCTTCAAACAATCCAATTTGTAGACATCTTCAGGGCTACATCATGCAGAATTAAATTCTAATTCTGTATTAGAATTAAACATACATTCTGCACATCTGTACAGTATTAAATTCTGTAATATTAATTAATTAAATAATTAAAGTCTTAAATAAAGAATAATTATAAATTCTTAATTAAATTAATTAAGTAATTAAATTCTGATATAGCCCTGAATATGTCTGCAGATTTGGACTAAACGTCGGCTAAAGGTTTTGTATTGATTGAAGCTAAACCAAACCTCGATGAAAAAGAAAAATATAATATAAAGAAAAAGAAATAATTGTTAAACATATGTGGTCGAGATAAGAAAACATGTATGTATATGTAACGTTCTCGTTGTTACATCCATACTTTATTACATTTCTATTTGCCAAAATGTTTCAAGTGTTCTCCAGTCATCATCAGGACATGAGTGATTTAAAATGGTTTTCTAAATTTGGAGAGAGTGGGGCTCTCACTTCCTGGAGAGGTCCTACATGGTCTTAGTTGATCTAAAAGACCTCCACATCTTAAATACTTCGTCAGTATTTTCCAATTGTGAACTATTATATTTTCTGTTACGTATTCTGTTATTTCAAGTCATGCTGACCTCGTTCTTTTTTTAATATATTGGTTCCTGCTACAAATATTTCTCTAGTTAATTTTGCTATTTTGACTTGTTCAGACTGGTGAACAGTTGAAACATATTTACAATTGGAAATGTACTATGTGGTGTGAATATTATTATTAGATTGACGAATCTATTATTTTCTTTTATAATATTAGATTGACGAATTAAGAAAGAAGAAAGGAGAAGCGGAAGAGGTTTACAGAAATTCAATGCCTGCCTCAAGTTACCAACAACAGAAGTTACGAGTGTGTGAGGTATGCAGTGCTTACCTGGGAATACATGACAATGACCGTCGACTGGCTGATCACTTTGGCGGCAAACTCCATTTGGGCTTTATAACGATCAGAGAGAAACTGGTAGAACTTCAGGTAACAAAGTTGAGATATTTATCGCGGTACTTAAATATGTTAAATGTATATGTAGGAAAATAAAGAAATACTACCGTAAATTTGAGATTAAAAACAACTGTTTACAGTATATTAGGAACTTGGTCACTTGATAGCATTATTTTTTTTTCATTACATATTTTTTGCAATGCAGTTCCCTCTTATTATTAAGGGCAAAATATAAAAATTTAAAACTTATTTAAAGCCATTTGTTGATCTGAATAAACAATAACATATATTAAAAGTAATTTTCATTTAATTAGATGCATGAATTACTTATGATAGTTGACCGAGAATTTTATATCTATTATACTTATATTGGTATTAGACTTCCCAAAAGAGTGATTGCCTCGCACTTACATAGTAAGTGTTCAGAGGTTTCGGCCTCTTTCAGACATTGTCCACAATACTCATCGGTTGTAATTTTTAGTTTGTTACGTTCCACATCGATTTTTACTCTTTCTTGACAAAATTTATTATTCCTTTTATGAATTCAAGTTTAGCTGTAATGAAATTTTTAAAATAAATCATTTAATCAGCTATTCAACTTTGCTTTTTTTCTTCATCCATCTTTGAATTGCAGTCTTGTGTCATACTCGTAGCGGACTAGTTATCTTGTGGGTGGTATAAAATCGCGGGACATGCAGGGATACCTTCGCTATTTGGCTCACTCTGTACATGTGTCTAGGACCCGCATGAGTGTTGATTCATTTTTGTTGACTAGATTTTGAATAGAAATTTAAATTTTAAAAGAATTGTTAGTTTGGATTTAAGCATATTTTAATGTGAACCGAGGAAAATCAATAAATCCAACACAACAGGTTCCAACTAGGATGAATAATATACTACTTAATATTAGTACTAGTTCATAATGTAGGATAATACCATCTACCACAAGAATTACTTTGCTGTCAATAGAGTAATTGAAATTTTCTGTTTATATAAAGAAAATGCACTTTAGATTTATGGTAAATGATGTCCGACTCTATTATTATTACACATCTAGATCTACTAGACCCTTTAGTAGATCTTACAGAGTGCGGCCAAAATAAACTATTTTGCTGCCCTTTGTCGTCATTATACAAATCAAATTTTAAGTTCTTTAAAGACCTTAATAACTAATTTTGGAGAAGTAGCTCTTAACTTCTATTTTTATTAGTATGATATACCAAAAAAAATCTCTTAATATTTAAAGACGATTGCTTCACACCCACACAAAATATGTTCCGAGGTTTCTTTCCTGGTTTCGCTTGTCACCTTCTCTTCTCCCTCCTTTATTTGAATCCTTAAGGAAACTGAGGTCCCAGGTTATTTGTCCTACTCCAGCCTATGCCAATCGATCCACTGCATTTCTCATGTCTATAGGTAATCACATGAGAATTAAATTACGCCAGACTATTTTTCATAACCTAATTTACTTGATCCTACCTCCATAGCTGTCATAATTTGTCAAAGCCTGCGATTTTTTCTCTGTTTATTGTAGTATAGCTTGTATGGATAATAATGTCTCCTTGTCAAAAGTAAACGCATATGCTACTCGGTATAAAATAATTTTTTCGTATAGTAGTTGTTGAAAATGGTTTTATTAAAATGGTAACTTTTTAATGACTATATAAGTACATGTATCTAATTTCGATTTAATATTTATTTAATTTAAATCAATGGGTTAGGTTCCTGATGAATGATTTTCGTTTATTATTTGTTAATAAAGATATACATGGAGATTGCTTACGTAGATACAACATTTTACAAAAGTTCTCCAAAGCTTTTGGAATGAAACGTATTTTCCTTTTTTTAAATCTTATACATTCTCAACTACGAAATTAAATTCCTTGGTGTGCTTGAAATGATTGGTTTTCGATTGTTATATTTCAGAGCACAGTGGAGGATAGAAGAAAGGAGAGGCGGCAGGATGGTCGGGATCGAGGAGAGAGGGGTGACAGCAGAGGGAGTGGGGGAAGGTACCGGAGGGACGGCGAGCGAGAACGGAGACACCATCACAGGTCAAGGTCTAGGGATCGTAACTCCAGGTAACTTATTTACTAGGCTAATCTTTTTCACTTTGAAGTTATACTAGACAAATCCTTACAGTTAGATCTTGTGAAGATTTGACTTCAAATCAATCAACAAGTGCCGTATATTCAGTATGGTTTTAGTCAGATTCGTTTTTGTCTCGAATTCAAAATCTTTTTTTCAAATAACACAGTGAAAGTAATTTTGTTAATAATCGCATCTGAATATTTGTTAGAGAATAAGGTTTTTCCAGCAGTTTCGCGAGCATGATGCATATCTAAAAACGTTCGGAATACTGTTCTAATAACCCATTGTTTTCCCTTCACACTGCTTGTTGTAGGGTCAGTATGCTTAGCTAGTTTGAGTCATCATCAGAATATTGTTAAAGTTGGGTATTTTGGAAAGCATATACATAAGGAAGTTCACATTTTGTTAATTGACTCGATATTGTTAGTATGTTTTTGCTAGATTATGTAGTATTTGGCTGCAGTTATTATGTCGAACGTATTTCAAATCGCAGTGACTAAGATTTTTTCAGGAAATGATCATCATTCAATGTATATTTATAGAAGTTAAAAATTAGTATTTGATTCAATCAGATGTTTATTGTACGATTGATTGACCTTGGTCTGAGTCTCTCCTTTCGTTCTTAGTGGGTACCTTAAATGTGCTTTGTAATTAAATGCTGGCCACACAATGTATGAATCGCTTTATCCTGTAACTAATTATTAAATTGGTAACCAGGAATAATATTAGTTTGGGATGTTGTTTCATTTTCTTTTTGTTTTTATAAAACCATATATCAGTTTTGTTTTATAGATTTCTGTTTTGTAGATATAGTTGATACATCCTTACCACTGATAATTCAGATAAATAAATAATTCTACTTTATATGTTTAGGTGATAATGAATTATATTTGATTCATTTGTGAATGAATTACAAATTATTTAACATGAATATTGGATGAACTTAGTACTGTTGTAATCATGTAGTAAGTAGCATATCTACCACTGACACAAGCAACTGTCTTCAAAATGCCATCGATTTTTTTTTTTAAAAAAAGGGTGTTAATTACTTAGGAACATTATTTGTTATTATTGTTTAGGTCAAGGAGGTCGCGAAGTGGGTCTTCAGGCCGAGGAAGGTCACGTTCCCGAGAATCCAAGAGAAGGTCGGACTACTGATTCATTATCTTTCACCTACCCAACCCTCAGGAAAATGCGAGAAAGTTTTTCGAATTTCTCAAACATCCCACCCTATCCATATTGTATTAAACTCTGCCACATTTTTTTATGTGTTGATATCACTTTCTCTCTACAGTTTAGAATTCTTAGTGGATTGGTGTTTTAAGTTATTTAAACAGAGTATTAGTCATTGTTCGATTGAAATCTGTTAAAACCTGTACCTTGTATGTTTTTTTTTTTGGTTAGAATAAACATTTCTTATAGTTTTTGTTTGTTTTTTCTAACGTCTATACATTCATTTTATTAACTCCGTTAAAAGATTTATATTGACGAATGCGTATCACAGAGCGTCGGAGAAATATTTAGCACTAGATTTGAGAGCTGATAATGACTTACTGCTGAAATTGAAATAAATAATTGGAGGTCTCTTCTGTTATGAAGAAGCTTTTGTTTGTCATGATAAATGTTTGTACCTACCATTAAAAAGGAAGAATGGTAGTTTATATGCACAAAGCTTAAGTTTTTATTTTTAAATAAAGAAATTGATTTGGTACAAATAAAATTTGCTAATACGAGGTGTGTAAATAAAGTAGTGAGACTGATTTTTTTTTAAATTTTCTATTCAAATATAATTACAATGTGATATTGTCACCTTCAAAATAGTTCCCTTTGGAAGCCACACAGCGCTGGAGACGGTCCTTCTAATCATTGTAGCATTGCTGGAACTCGGATTCTGGAATGGCCTTCAGCTGGTCGGTTACAGCAGTTTGTGTGTTTTGTAGTGTCCCGAAATGAGTTCCCTTGAGGTGATTTTTCAATCTCGGGAAGAGGAAAAAGTCACAAGACTCAAGTCTGGTGAATAAGGAGGCTGAGGATCAACAGGAATGTTTTTACTGGCCAAAAACTCGTTTATTGAGATGGCAGTGTGACAGGGCGCGTTGTCGTGATGCAACACCCACTTGTCTTTGATGTTTGGCCGCACACGAAGGACTCTTTTTCGAAGTCTTTCAAGGACCTCACGGTAGAAGTGCTGATTAAGCGTCGATCTGAACGCACAAGGTTCCGTACTCTGTTGACATTTTCATCGGTGTTTGCACTTGAAGGCCTTCCGCTTCGTGGTTCATCTTCAATCGACTCTCTTCCTTCTGAAAATTCTTTAAACCACCGAAAAACCTGTGCCCTTGATAAAACACGTTCTCCATAGGCCTCCTGAAGTTTTTCAAAAGTTTCGGTTGCATTATGTCCAAGTCTGAAGCAAAATTTGATTGCACACCGCTGCTCAACTTTGAGGTCACTCATTTTTAAAACGCTCAAGAAAAAACCATTTCACGAAAACCAACGCTACGGACAAACAAATGACTGTGGTGAGTTCAGATTCATACTGGAGGCGCATCACACGTGCACCTGACGCTACTCAAGGCCACGCGTCTCCAGCGTTGCCAGATCGAAAGCGACGTTGCCAGTCTCATTACTTTATTTATACACCTCGTAAATATGGATGGCACTAATTACCAAGGTATTTCCAGACTGTAATTAATTGCGACCGACTGTTGTAATGTTTCCGAAAACTCATCTACGACTTCTTTCGGTAGGTTAATATGTTTCTTTATATCAATGTGTTTTGCATTATATAACGAACCATCAGATTTGAAATCTCAATAATGCAATTAATAACAGACTTTGATAAAACTACTTTTACTAGACCTCAGTTATTTCATTAACTCAACCTACTAGTATGTTTTGTTTGCCACTGTGATAGTTTTTGAGAGCCTAAAATCATTGACTTTTAATTTAAACTGACGTGATGAGGTGGAAAAAGATAGATATGTGGTGTGCTGCGATAGACGTAACTGAGCCTTGTACAGCCTAGGCCGGAGCGTTATAGTATAGAAGTGATCTATATTCATCATAAGAAATTCAAAATTTCACATTATGGAGAGAGTTATCACTCATTAAAATTATGTGAGGTTGATAAGTGATGTTCCCTTATCTTAACCAATTGCTGCAGCAAACGGGAGCTAAACCAGATTTATCCCGTCTATTCACCGGGAGAGAAACTCCGTAAATTTGGCACAGCCAAATTGGACAAATTGGAAAATCGATGTACACATTTGGCAGTCCATATGGAAACCATTTTGGTTCAATATTGTGGTTATTTTGGCATTTTACCATTACTTGCATAGTTTATTAATGGCGTGGTGAGTTAGCATTTAAATTAATTCGTAAACTATTGAGAGGATAACCATGTCAGAAATGTTCATTATAAATGAAAATATTGTCGACATCTGCAAATGCTCTGTCACCTGAATTAAAATACTGACTGCTCTTTGGGACTCGTGTCTAATGACGCAATATTGACATTAAGTGTAAAGTTGATATACACACTAACCAGCACTCTATTCTCTGCTCACTATAGCAAAATCAAAATTTCCTATTATGGAGAGAGTGATCACTGAAGTCATCAATTTTTCCAATTTAAGAGACTTGGACCAAAACTGACCAGTTGTCAGTGACACATCAAAACAAATAGGGAAGGAGAGCCCTGAAGACGTTTGGATTGAATTGAAACTGGTAAAAACAGTAGATACAGTGGTCTGTCCTCTGTTGCTCCATGAAAACGTTATACTGACTACCCAATGACAGAAATTGGGAGTAAATAGGACAGTCTTTCAAAAGTGCAAAACAATGCATCTAATTTGGCACTTTCGCGGCTTTCAGAATGATGAAATCATATATGAGATTATTTATTGCAAGTAATTGTCTACCATTGATTTAGATTCGCGTTCAATGTTTCATTAGATGTTTAAAACATCCCATGTATCTGCTTTTCATTGCAATAAATGGATGCCGAAAATACTATAGTGGATGAAATTCCATGTAGAATATAAAAAATTCGAAATTATTCTAAAGCCCCAGCAAACAAATTTCCCATATTGTCTGTAAAATGATATGACAAGAAGCAGTTTCTTCAAACTATTAAATCTACAGACTTTGGATGAAATAGAATGAAAATGTTTCAATAATTTCTACCGGGGTATCATTTTCAAAATGTACGAAATTCGTACGTATTCGTTCGTATTTGCTACCAAAATTTTTTACAGTTTAGCCAACGGTCCAAAGTTGAGAGAATGGTGTTCTGAAATTTATCTCCCTCCAATGAATTGAAAAATTCCATCGAAGCTAGACTGAAAACTTTCAACTCATTCGAATACAGACTAAATGCCAAATAACTTGCAAATTTGGTTTTCTTAGCTTTCACGTGAAAGTAATTCTGTATATATGGATACCATTGGGATGTGACGATTTACGATTTATCCATTGAAGATAAACATAGATTGAATCTCCAGATTGTAAACCATATTTGTACTTGGTTGTAAATAAATGATTTCTTTTAACTCTATTAAGTTTATTTTTCTCGAAATGTTTGGTATGACGATTCAAAACGCTTCAGCAGCTTCAATGAGAGTTTATGTCTGACGTGTCTATTCCCACGAATTTCGGTTATTTCGAAATGTAATAAGAAAAATTTTGATTTTTTTTTTATTCCAACACTAAATTCGGAATGGGAAAGTTGATCCAAAAAAAATCTTAAAAATTACTAATTTATTTACATAGGTATCAACATATAATATACTTGTATAAATAAACAAAGCAAGTGTGCAATAACATGTGACTATATATTGGCACTTGGGGTTTCTCAATTGGCTACGATTCACATACATAACAGAAGCACTATTTACATAAGGCAGGGGACGACATTTATGAATGTTGAGAAAAGTGAAATATGCTTTTGTGATGTTATACTGAAATGTGTGTGAAATGAAACATTGGTCCCGTAATAATGAGAGGGTTCACATAGAAACCAACATACACGGAAGACTTATTACCTTTGGCCCACATAAGTCATTACTTAAAAAAAAAATATATATATTAGGATATACTGTGGAATTCATTCCTTCAAAAATATTTAATTGAGGGTGAATTATCAATGCTTCCCATATTAATAACATTATGTTATGGTACGTGACTCTTATCAAGAATAAACAAACATTATTTTAAGTAGTCTGGAACCTTTATTATTGAATTAAGTAACATTTTTTTATCCTTGCGATATTTATGTGATAAATGTATGAGGTATTGTATAGTTATAATAATTTTAATAACATTGAAATAATTATTAACACAAATATAATAAGAACGAATTTTAATACAAAGAAATCTATTTCTTTAGGACAGAAGCAAGCAAATAAAACATGAACAGCTGTGAAGGGATCCTTTACAAATAAGATTTCAACTAAGAAAACAATTGCAGTAGTATTATTTTTTCAGTTAGTACAAAAAACCTTTCTTCTAAACCAAATTTTGACTTTTGCTAGCGCGGAAGAAATGACAATGATCCAACTTCAGGTAAAATGTAATTCCAATAAATCAGTTTTCCATATTTCATTCAACAACATAAAAGTGTTGATGAATGAAATGATAACTAAATAATTTATTCAGAAACGTTAGAAAATCATGATTTGATTCAAAAACTTGAGGAAAGGTCGGTAGAACAAAAACAAAAAACATTTTTAAAACATTCGTTAACAACTCCAACTATAAACGAAAATACCTCCTTTCTAAATAAAGAAAAATACATTTATCACCCTAGATGTATTTGTGCCACTTTCTCTTACAACTACGAATCCAGATTTGAATTTTCATCTTTACTACAGGTTTGATAATATAAATTTTAGATAATCTTGTATAATAAATTAATCAAGGTCCCTAATTATTTGTTCTTAATACTTTTTTACTAATGGAAATAATACTTTTGAGGTATGTTCGAAGTATCATCAAGTACACTTGTTACTTATTGTCATAAGTGGTACAGACATGGTACAGATGCTACAAACAAATAAATATTGACTTCATCACAAACCATGAAGACAATGAAATGCATCTTCAATTATTCTTTTTAAAAAAAAAAACAATTATTGGTTTCTGGACCCATTTATTCAAAACTTTGATAAATAGTGTGAATATCTAAAACAAATTGTATAACAGAATTAAGTAGGTGTCTTATAAATATAAAAAAAAAGTTTACTAGATTTAATCTGGTTCTGGTTTCCACAATTGTCTTTGAAGGCAGAAAAATTCACTTGGGGAATAATTATACATTACTTGTCTTCTCTGAAAGTTCATCTTTTGAATTCTCCTATAAAACATTTTCGTTAATTAGTTTTTTGCTTTGATTTAATTATTACGATGAAAAATAAATAGTTCAGCAACAAAAAATTACCTTAAGAGAGTTAATACTTTTAGGAGAGGCAGCTATATGAGCCGGAGACTTCTGAAAAGAAAGGGAAATATTTACACACATTCTTTGTAAAAAATGTAAAAACATATAATATACCGTCTTACCTCGTACACTGCTGCTGTAGCTCTCGGACCGGTTTCGGGTGTCACCCATCTTCAACATGAGTTCTTGTTGAAGATAGGTGACACCCGAAACCGGTCCGAGAGCTACAGCAGCAGTGTACGAGGTAAGACGGTATATTATATATTTAATATTAATAATACTAACCTCTGTAGTAATTACGAAATGCATGAATTTAATAAATAAATAATTGAATTACAGTTATCAATTAAATAAATTAATTCAAAAATGATTTCTTCTACCATATTTCATAAGGAGGTACATATTTTGAACAATAATTGTCTTACATCTATTTTATGTATGTTTTAATTAATTTAAAAACATTCAACTAATTTTTATATTACCTATTTTTTTAATTATTATTTCACAATACTTCTTGATAAAACCGTGCAGATCAGCTAGTACAGAATAATATATTATAATATAATTCAGAAAAGTCGGAATATCGTCTAAATAAATAATTCTTTTTCTATGCAGAATGAATACATATATATATATATAGTAAAAGATCTTACTCGACTCAGTAAATATGATTACTAAACCCAAGCGTGATGCGATGAATTTTATTAAAATTAATATTTATGTTTAAATTATAATATGAATACATTGTTTTAAGTAATAAAATCTCTCAATGACCTTTAACAATTAGGTAACCACAATGATCAAGACGCAGACACAAAGCTT
This sequence comes from Hermatobates lingyangjiaoensis, assembly GCA_026182355.1. Taxonomy (NCBI): domain Eukaryota; kingdom Metazoa; phylum Arthropoda; class Insecta; order Hemiptera; family Hermatobatidae; genus Hermatobates; species Hermatobates lingyangjiaoensis. Next base: position 1,912,550 of record JAPFBL010000062.1, read on the forward strand.
TTGGCTATATTACTGCAGCTTTCAAGCTAAAAGTACCATAAAAAACAACCTAACATTGGCCTGCTTATCTAAATTAATTCACTAATTTTAAATTGTTAAGTCATATAAAATCCCATAACAGACGTACAAATACAAATAAATGAATTATTCATTTCAGGTAAAAAAAAATTAAGAATTATCCTTCCATCCTAAAACCTCATTTATTTTATTAATGGTCATTGATAAAGTTTTTCTTAACATCTCAATAATAAACTCATAGTGGACAAAAATTAAAATCAATGTAGACAGGGACAGTTTTTGTAATTAAGTAGTTAATTTTTCTAATTCGTTTCTAAATAGTTTTCTTTTTATTAGTACAGGTTGAACCTCCTTAATGCGTTAATCTTTCATCTGGCAACACCTGTTATCCGGCAAATTTTTGTTTGTTATGTAACTTGGAGGATTGCATCTGAATGTAACTGTGCTGGGTCAAGCCGTGATAGTTGCGTAAGTGTATCGTACATATCTTTTAATGTTACTGTACTACTTACTGTAGTTACTTGCTATACTTTTAAATTCTTTTTAATTTCATCATTTTCTTAAATCTGTAGTTTTACTGCATACATTGTGCATTCTTAATTTTTGTTTTGTTTTTCTCCGTCTTATTTTATATTTTCCTTTCTTCCAGGTGAACATCATTGTTGCACAGGTACAGGTACAGTACTGTAACTATTTCGTTATGTTATATGATTCCGTAGCACTTACTAGTCATGATGAATTCTTTTCTTTACAGTTTATCTGTCTGTCTACTGGTAAAAAGTAAATCCATTATTATCTTTCAACGTGTTTTTCGATACACTTCTGTGTGTGTTTTTCACACAAGACAACTATCATACATCAAAACAATTTCTAAGCTACACTTGTACATCATAATTTAGGGTAAGTAAATGTATGCAAAGGGAGTTTTTGGGGATTACCTATAGTTCGGAATTTTCCATGGTCCGGCATGCCTTAGGCAGGCAGCTCTAAGTTCTGGTCAACCTGTATACAATATGGACAAACGAGAACACCTGTTTACCTTAATTCACCACTCCAGAATATTGTATTTCTGATGATTGCCGAGAAAGTGTTCGAAAAGTATTGATATAGCTTTTTGGATAGTTTTTTTTGTAATATAATTCTGTTTATAAAATAATTTGATTTGGGTACAGCTTGGTGGGTACAGGGATTGCTGTTCGTACAGCATCTCTAGCTTCCAGCTCACTCTTAACCTAGATTCCTTCATATGATACGACCTCTAACCACCTCGTAGATGGAGAAATCTTACACATACCGTCTTTGAAGAGGGTGTTAAGCAGGTGGTCTGGAGTCGAAAATGTTGTGTTCCTTGTTAAATAGTCTTGATTCAAATAAATTAAGGATAGCCGTAAGATGAGTGATGACTGATGAGTGTATGTTCGTACCGAACGGATAGTTCATGATGAGGGTGTGGGCCCTCACGCTTAGATCCAGCTAATTACATATAGTATGAAGTCATTTCGATTGTTTCTGACGATTCAGAACAGAGGGATCAATGTTCAAAGAAGACAAATTTCAAAAATGGTTTCTTCTTGGCTTGTTCACTTATTTTTGAGGATTTCTTTACTTAAAGCAGAGGTGGGATCAAGTATGCTGTATTGGTAGTGAGCTTTTTGTAAGTAAGATAAGATATTATTATCAACCGTCATTCCTCGTCTATCGCTGGTGAAGTCGCCCGATCGGTTTCGCAATGGCTGCATCTTTTTGTAAGTGCTAAAAATTTCAGCTCAAAATTTTGATTGTAGGTCTAACCTTTTTTATAATGGAATAGAAAATGTTGTGGAGGATATACTCGTAAAACCGTCATTTGTCAGCAGGATATTAAATTTCCTTAAAGATCCCTACTCTACTTAATTTGAATAATGCAAAACTTGATCTTCTAATATATAATAAAAACTTTGTGAAGTTAGCCTCCTGTAACTAAAACACGTGCCACAAATGGCCCACACTTTGAACCCTTGCCAAATTCATTGTTGGCAACAATGGATGCGAAAGGCTATAAATTTGGCAATTGCATAAAAAAAATCGTTTGAACCAGTTAGGCTAAACTTGTTTAGTTATAAAATAAATTTTAAAAATTATACTTAACATTTCAATTCCTTAATACATTGAAACAAACCAACTTTTATGTAGTTCAGGAATTGTCGTTTCTTTTCAACCAATCTTAATGGAGTTCTTAGACAAGAAATTCTAGTAACATAATAACATAAAATATTAAATTATTCCCTTGTGAAGAAATGTGGGTTCCGGTTACGATAGAATGCAGTGTAGGTGTAGGACGTTAGCTTTTGTGATACAAATAAAGCAGATTTAGAAAATATATTATAAACGAATACCAACTTGTCTGGAAGGTTGGCAAGGGAAGTTATACACAATATGATGATTTTTATTAGAAAGTAAGTTTTAAAACAGATGGAATGAAGTTAGTGGAGTTAGCAGCCACTTACAGACAGGTCTGATGATGAATCACCTGTGTACGACCGAGTGGTTTCATTTAGAGGACAAACCAATTCACCATCGTCCATGTCAAACTTGTTCTTCTTTCTCTTCAGAGTAAATTGACTCTTTTTACTAATCTAAAACAATAAATCTTTTAGAGGACTACCTCCATCAGGACAGAACAACAATACAACAAATTAATTGCACATAACTAGATACACTAGGAAATTGCGAATAAACAATCTGAGAAAACTGATCTTACGAGGTGTGTAAATAAAGTAGTGAGACTGATTTTTTTTAAATTTTCTATTCAAATATAATTACAATGTGATATTGTCACCTTCAAAATAGTTCCCTTCGGAAGCCACACAGCGCTGGAGACGGTCCTTCCAATCATTGTAGCATTGCTGGAACTCGGATTCTGGAATGGCCTTCAGCTGGTCGGTTACAGCAGTTTGTATGTTTTGTAGTGTCCCGAAATGAGTTCCCTTGAGGTGATTTTTCAATCTCGGGAAGAGGAAAAAGTCACAAGGACTCAAGTCTGGTGAATAAGGAGGCTGAGGAGCAACAGGAATGTTTTTACTGGCCAAAAACTCGTTTATTGAGATGGCAGTGTGACAGGGCGCGTTGTCGTGATGCAACACCCACTTGTCTTTGATGTCAAAATGTGATGAACGGAGGTGTGATTCAAATTCAACTGTTCCCCGATCATTCTGACTGTCAAGCGTCGATCTGAACGCACAAGGTTCCGTACTCTGTTGACATTTTCATCGGTGTTTGCACTTGAAGGCCTTCCGCTTCGTGGTTCATCTTCAATCGACTCTCTTCCTTCTGAAAATTCCTTAAACCACCGAAAAACCTGTGCCCTTGATAAAACACGTTCTCCATAGGCCTCCTGAAGTTTTTCAAAAGTTTCGGTTGCATTATGTCCAAGTCTGAAGCAAAATTTGATTGCACACCGCTGCTCAACTTTGAGGTCACTCATTTTTAAAACGCTCAAGAAAAAACCATTTCACGAAAACCAACGCTACGGACAAACAAATGACTGTGGCGAGTTCAGATTCATACTGGAGGCGCATCACACGTGCACCTGACGCTACTCAAGGCCACGCGTCTCCAGCGTTGCCAGATCGAAAGCGACGTTGCCAGTCTCACTACTTTATTTACATACCTCGTACTTCTTATGATTTACAAAATGGTATTATTACTTCACTGTAAACTAGATGCGTAAGGATAAACCTTTAATAAATATAGTTTTTTATGTATGATCATAACAACAATATTTTGTGATTCTCTTCTGAAAATGACTGACGTTCAAATACTCAAGTTTTGAGTATGTGTATGTGTGTGTTTTATCATTTCTTTCATACATTTTGATATAAATAAATGTTATAGATTGGAAGACGTACACGATTTGCAGTTACTGTGAAGATTTCTAAATATTACAGCTGAATGTGAGAATTATTTTTTGTCCACCACCTCATTTGTAAATCTCTAACAGTTAGCAGTGTACTGTTTTATGTGGAGAAAGGAAGAATATTATAGGCTTATTACTTTAAAATCTACCGAACCAACAATATTGCATACATATAATGTACTCTTTACTATGAGTTATCCGGGAGAGGATATATGATTCGTTATGATGGTGACTAATAGGAGAGTAGAGTTTGTAGGTCCATGGTGCAGTTTTTAGAAAGACCCAGTTACCCGCTGCCCAGTGAAGCTTCCGTTTTTCCGCCAATGGTATAACGGAGGCTTCGCTGGGCAGCGGGTAACTGGGTCTTTCTAAGAACTGCACTCATGGACCTACAAACTCTACTCTCCTATTGGTCACCATCATAACGAATCATGTACTCTTTACATAAACATATATTTATATCAAAATTATTTAACAAAACTAAATTTAATAAACTAACTTTAATTAAATCACAGAGAAAAGCACAGAAAATTTAAATTTCACTATTTGTCATCGATCGTACTTACTTATGTGCACTTTCTTCATTCTCATGTACTCTAAACTTTATTGTAAACCTCCAAACCTGGTCTGTCTTTTCAACCGTCGACCAACACAGCTTCTAAGAGGAGTTAGCGCCAACACATTTCGCCAAAAAAACTAGTAATTTCTACCTGGGTCCTAATCTCCAAATATATTGTTCTATAATCCTCAGCTTACGAATTATGTGGTTGAGATCTTAAATAAAGAACACCTCAGAAACTACCCTTATACGACTTCCTGGATAACGCCAGTATTCTACCTTTGAAGGCAATGGTCCAACAGTCAAATATAGTAAGATTATTAAACGAGATTTTTTATATATTAATATCTCTTTAATATCAAAAGAAACCGTTAAAGCTTGTGTAAATATATAATCGACAACATTTTTATTGTTTATATAACATTCGTTATCAAAACATCAATGAATCAATCAAAACATGAAGTTGAAATAGTACTACTGAAGTGGAAGCAAAGATTATAACCACTAAGCCAGAAATAATCATATCATTTTTTTTAAGAGCACATTTAGCTTTATTCTAAATGGAAAAAAAAATAAAAATTAAAATTCATAACTTTTAGACTTCATAATCTGTTTGAATATAACTTCATTGAAATCTGTACTTGTTTTTAATTTGTTGAATGCTAGATAATGATATGAACCAATATTTCACATTAATATGTCTCTATTCGTCTTGAAACATGGACTTTGTACCTTGATTTTAGCAGCCGTCGTGAGAGGCACATATCCGAGACTAGCTTCCGCCTGTCTCTTGAGGTGGATTGTCTCAGCTCCAAGCAGCTGCTTGAATTGGGTTGCTAGGTGGCGTCGTAGAAGAGATTTCTCGGATGGGATGGACAGTACACTTGCTAAAAGTGTCTCTGTAAACCTTTCTTCATGCATCATCAGAGCTCCGTGCACTCCTACCAACTCAATTTATTTTAGTTTCCGATTTAATTAATTATCTAAAGCAAGCTGAAAGGTAAAATTAAAGAAAGTACTTTCAACACACAAAAGTCTTTTAAAAAGAACACCTTTGGAACACTTAGCGCTCTTCTGGAGACTTCATTTCAATATAGAAAACATCAAGAAGATCAAGACAAAACACTGTTGGGTTAATCAAACACCTGACTGTCACAGTGGTTATTTAACTTTACAGTCTTCTGTCTTACATTTAGAACTTTCTATTAGAACTCATGGCGAATTTATTAAGCAAATCCCCTATGAAACTTTTTTAATCGTTGAGCCTGCTTACCAAGCACTTAATTAACATTTCACAGTACATTGTCTCATACGTTTCATTCCATTTAATGATTTAAATAATAATTTATTTCAATGTATGTTCCTAATCTTACTTATTAGTTTTCTTTGCCTGTCTAATGTTGAAATCGCTAAATCAATACTAATGTTACCTGTTTCTTTTGAATGAAGTGGTTTCCTTTGATGGTCTATGTTATGGAATTATACAGAAACTTTTGAGCATTTTTTCTAAATTGAAATATTAAAAACTGAATAGTATTTCTACAAAAAGTAAAGTTTAACTAAATTTATTTCCCGATCAACCTTAATAGCAGAAATAATGGCAAAAATTATTAAAATGAAATATTACATCTTCAGTTTTATTTCAAAATAATTTTTGCAAACATTTGATTTCTTTACTTTCTTCTCTTGTAAAATAAGTTATATTTTTCTTTCGTAAAACTGACCTGATCCTCGGAGATTTGGTGCGTACTCTGCCAGGTCAACGCTTCTCAGCCATTCCATAACTCTATGGTTGGTCCATAGCTCCACCTTGTCGTCACAATCCTCCGAGTCATGTTCAGGATCCGATCGCCGAATCAAGCAGTTACCATCAAAATAGTGCTTGCGGAGGACCTATTAAAACAAAAAAAAAGAAACAAGCAGGTTGAAAATAAACAATTTAACGAATTTAAATCAGGATGCAATTGTTATTAAATTTTGCTGGAGTCAATATATCAAAAATTTCTTTTAATTTAGAAACTAATCTAATAGTCTTAAGTATGACTAAAGAGTGTACTTAATAGTATACGAGTATACTTAATCAATTCCCTGAACCATTGGTTGTTAGTGTTGTTGAGGTTTTGTATTTCTGATATTATAAAGCAATCATAACCGTGGTAATTGACAAAATCATTAAACTATGGATTTTAAACTTTTAGAATAAGATATATAGTGAACCATCAAAAAGACAATACATTTCCTGACTTACTTAATGGTTGTGCTAGACAGAAAATATAAATGTAATTAAAAATCTTACATAGAATGGACATTAAATCATTTTGTAGTTATTTAGTTTTATATATAATTATTTTTATAAAATCTAAATAGGTGCCATTAAGCATTGTTTGGAGTGTTTTGTCCAAAGACTTAATCGTTAAACTCTATTAAGCATTTTAACTGTATTGAAACTGAAAAGTATCATCGTTTTCAGCCAATATAATTACTCACAGAGTCGATTCAAGGCTCGTGAAGAATTATATTCCTTTTAATAAGTAGAAAAAATATAGTTACAATTTTTATTACACTACTGGTTAGGTTAGTTTCGATTGCATTGGAAATGGAATTTTACGAGAAAACACACTTAGGCCATGAATATTGCCCTTTGTGATACCAAACAATGAAAATTCTACATGGGAGCCCTAAATTTTGCCTAACTCAAGTGTATTTAGAGTAGGGATCTTTAACGAGTACCTGATATTGCACTGGTTTGGGACCGTCGGCTTAACGTTCTCTCCCCCCCGATGTGCCTTCACCTTGTCGTGGTGGGGGGGCTTAACACGCCTGGGAGGTTTTTCCCCCCAAGGCGTGAACTAAGAAAGGCACAACCTTGGCGGTGTGCTGCCTGGGCCAGCGTCCGAGGGTGGAAAGTTCGATCTTTTGCTCGCTGGCTTGGTTAGCAATCCGCCCTTATTGTTTCTTCCACTGTGGTCAGTGGCATAACAGCAGCTTTAGCTGCTACCTTGGGGTTTTCGACTTTGGGCTGGTGTCCGCGGGTGGAAGGTCCGCTCAGTCGCGCATGGTTTGGGAGCTGGATCCTAAACTCCTCTTTTCTTCTTCCGGCTTGGTCCTGTCTTTTTTAAGGCTTCAAAAAATCCGACTTCTTTGTTTACTTATCAGGCTTATGATTTGTTGTGGCGGACTTAGGTTCGCCTAGTCTGCCGCGATGCGGTTATCGTCTGGATGCTTCTCTTTCATTCCTCCTCTACATTTTCTTGTAATCTCAAACTCCTTCCCTTTCTTACCTATTCTTTGCTATATCTCAACTCCCCACTAACTCCTATTCTTATTGTTTCCCTTTTCATGTTTTCCCTATAATTCTTGATGACCTCTTTTATCAAGTAACTATTAGTCTCCTATAGACTACCAGGCTTATGTTTCATAGCTTTTCTTGATGAAGGTCGCCTTGGGCACTTCACGAGGACTGTCTCGTTTCGTCTCATTCGTAAGGAAATGGTTAGTTTCCAGTGACGTGTGTGTTAAAAAACATCAACCTAGTCTGCTTTTTCATTATACAGTCGAAAGGCTCAGGTACATGAATAAATCAAAACAGGCTAAACATTCTATCCGAGAACGACGTGCTCAAACATTTTCACCTCCTACGTGAATAAATCGAGAGCCAGAGTGGGTATTGAACCTCGGATATAGCAGTCTGGAGGCGAGAACGTTGCCACTGGGCTCTTAACACCTATTACACTATGGATAAAATAAGTCAATAAATGTCAGAGCATCAATAAGTATTCATAAAGAACTAAAATATAATATATCTGTGTTCTCTATGTGCTATTATATTGCTTGAAAATCAGTTTATTTTTATAACTACGAGCACGAAGGAAGATTGCCTATCTTTATCTTCCTTAGTCTTGTTTTCATTTTCAACCACAACTCATCTGATTCTAAAGAAACAATTATTAACATTTACAGTTTAAATAATAAACTGTAGCAGTGTATCTTAGAACAAATATTGATTAATTAGAGTTGAAAGTTTGAGTGATTTGTCTCCAAATTGATTTTGAAAATTGAGTAAGAGCGCGCACTAACATGGATGGCCTGTCGAATGCTGGCAACATGGAGGGCAGAGGTGACGTGCATGATGTGTAGGTCGTCAATGGTGAGCCTGTGAAGCATGTGCCCGTCAAAGCGAGAGAAAACTGGCTTATACTGAGGAAGACCGATGTCGTCGAGCCAGCGAAGGACCCAGGCAGGACCAAGTAGTCGCGCTGGTCCGACCAAAGGGTCCGTCACCGAACCTCCTCCTCGCTCGTAGTCTAGCATTAGGTGTAATTTCTTGCACATCAAACCTCCCTGAAAAACATATCATTAATTCAATCTTGTTTTCATGATTTTTATAAAATTTGAAAACACAAAATTATTTGATTTTCGTTCACAATCCCCAAATTTATTGACTTTCATCTTCAGTGCTGTCTAATCTAAGGGATGCAAGTTAGAAAAATCCCCATTTAATTTATGGGGAAAATACATCATAACGATGATTCTGTTTGGAGATTCCTATAATCATTACTCTTATTTAGAATATTAATAATAATATTAACGTTATTAATAATAATACATGTTATTAACAACATACTACATATTATCTTTCTTTTTTAATCCTGACAAATATATGGCTAGAATAAATAAGATTTTAATTTGACATGAGTGACTGATACGTTTGCATCATTTCTTTAAATTTGGAATTAACTAAATTTAATTTCTGTCATGAAGATTATAATTAATTTGAATTATTTTTCATTTTTAAGCTTATTTTACAATGAAACACTCACTTTACTATAGCTTCGAAGTAAATTTGAAATAATTAAATTTCAAAAAAACTTAGATTTAAATAAAATCCTTTATGATTTATATTAGTTTTTATGGTAATGGTAGCATTTAGTTAATTTTTATGTTATATTCGAATATATTCTTCAATCAAAATGACTGAAGTGGTCTACATTCAACTTTACTATCAGTAAGCATATTATCAAACTCTTTAAAATCAAGTTATTGAGTCGTTTTGTTTAACATAGCTATCTGAATAATTGAATGTAACCATAGGAAGAAACATACTTATGTTTCAAATTTGTGGTTACAAATTTGTATATTACTGTACAAATATTTGTATATTATTATACACATTAGTAATTACTGTAAATTGGTTTAGTGAAATGTTTACCGTAGTGTAAATAATGGTACTATTCCTGTCTAAAGAACACCTACAGTAAAATTAGTAGGCTGATATTTAGACACCACAGAGTATTCACGTTAAGTTTAAAAATGTTATGTACTCCATACATAAATCAACTTAATTTAAACCATTTCATGATGTTGCTTAAAAAATGTTAAACTTTTCAAAATAGGTTTGATGGAATTCTGTTGAAAAAAAAATTCTATATAAACAAATTCATGAAGTAAAGCAGGTTGACATTTTTCCAAACTGAATACAGGATTATTGTTAGGCTTATAGTGCCTATTAAAACAGGAATTTAACATGCTTATTAACATGAATTAATTATAGTTATTATTAGCTTTTTGGTCATGCTTGTTAACATGAATAATTCTCATAAAGTACAACAGACTGCAGAACGAAATTCTGTATTTTGAGGTCGATAACAGAGTTTAGTTGCAACTCTTGAACAATACAAATTCATTAAGTACCTTGATGTTGAGTTCTTTGTCGACCTCGTGGGATGAAGCTGCTAGAATAGCGGCACCATTTTTATTCCATCTTCTCGCTTCTACGATAGAATTGTCTAATCCGAGTGATTGAAGCCACTCGCAAACATCATCCACTGTGTATTCACTAAACTTCTTCCTATAAGAAAATACCAACAGGTTAATCGTTTTTACATAACCACGTTAAAACTCATTAGCACATAAACCCCATTTAATTTGGAAACACTTAAAGCTTTGCACTAAAAACATGTCCTCTACGTTTGAGATAAGGACCTGTCTGGTCGAAAGGACTTAGGTTTTTTTTTTAAATTTTCAAGACAGGTTTATGCAAAATGTTTAAATTCGGTATACATACATTTTGATTGTTTCATTTGATGATTTATTTTGCTAGAAATTTTAGAACTGCTTCCCAGTTATGATATTCATACCACTTTAAAAGCCTCTAAGGAAATCTCTATTTATTTGATGGATGCTCGATCCACTTCACGTCCTAACTAAGGTCAGACGATTTATTAATATTATTATTATATTTTTAGTACTTCACCATTAATTATTATTTGAGTATTATTAGTTATTTGATTCTTAATTTATTTATCTAGCACTCTACTTTCAATATTATTTAATTTACAAATTTATTTTCACAGTTTACTCAATTTAATTTATTCTTTACTGCGCCTATTTATTTTGCTTTCTTTAATTTGAATTCTTATTTTTCTTCTTATCTTTTAATAATCTTTCTTATTCCTAATTATTGCTTTCGTTTTTCGATCCTTCAAACACTTCAAGAAGGACATTGGGTATTAAACTAAGTGTGATTCTGCAAAGATATACAAACCGCTTTCGCATCTACATCATTATATAGTTTTCATTTCTCCTGAAAACTGTTTCTTATAGAATTTACTGAAAGACTCTCTTAAATATGTGAAATACTATCCAAAGTCGGCGAGATGTGGTATAATCTTTGATCTTTGCTCATTGGTCACATGTTAACCCTGATGATATCATCATATAATCATCGGTATTAACATATCCATTCAATGATTATCTTGGACTTTGATAAAAATTCTACTTACACTAAGGCAAGGTATTTACAAGCTATACTCACTTGGCTAGAAGGTCGGACGTTGGAGTACAGAGTCTAGGGCCTGCCGTCGACCTTACGCCTCCACGCACAAACTCCTCACTTCCAGGGATGTCATCCAAATTACCTGAACCGCTTCTCTTCATTCTGTAAACATCCTTATATTTTTTAATTCCATTATCAAGAAATAGTAGATATCACTAATGTATTTTGAAGATCAATACTTGAGAAGTACAAACAGATGGCTGTTCCTACTTGCCTAGCTCCTAGACAAACTTTTCTTCTCCTGATAACGACAAAAGTCGAAGTGTAAAAATCTCTTTTTATAGATAGTTTTTCTGTCCGTTTTTCTTTGTAAACTGACATGTTATCCTGTGGACCGGTTTTTTTTCTTTTATGTTAATATAAATATGAGGACTATACATCAGCAGAGCGTGAGACAACTAAAAAAATCAAACACGAAAATGATAACTAATCCTTCCGAAAAAATTTTGGCATTTCGGAAAAAAATATTAATATCAAATTGCACCAATATTAATGCCCAATATGGCATTTCGTAACATATCAGTCCGTATCTTATGTTCCTTGGCCAGAAGATCTTAAATTTCCTTTCTTCTTACATAAATAGTTCATACGATCTCATAAGCGAATACATGAAAATACATACTTTCCTAGAATTTTCCGAAGACCCTTGTTGCTACTGATCTGCATTGAAGGACTCGGTTCCTGCGAACTGCTCTGGTCGGTATCATTTCCAACTGTTTCTGTTTCAGCTGAAAGTACACACATTGTAATGTACATATTTTTTTTAAATAATTATATCCATTTTATCTTCAAATTTAGCTAACAATTATGATTGCCATATTTACTAGTAACAGTTTACTTCAATGAATTAAATTTAAAAAAAATTGAAGGATTAACTTTCAATATTTTGAAATTTTGAACTAAATTTTGCATAAAACATACATGTTTTTATTGGATATACAACTACTGTAACAGCTACTCGAACAAATAGAAACTGTTTGAATGGCTTCTTGTATTCTTAATAATTAAAAAATGGATATTTAATATAAATAGATAGTTTTTCTTCAAGTTATGATGAATTTAGAATATTTCTGAGTAGAATATTTTAAGAACATAAAAACTTGCAATGGATTAGTAAAACATGCTATGAATTGAAAGCACAATTTTTTTTAAAAAAATATATTTGAAACAAGCGAATGTAAAATGAAAACTTTGTGGAAAAACAATGCCAATGATACATCAAATTATAAGCTTCATAATGATTATGTTGTAAGCCTAATAACAAGAGGTTATCAAAGCAAGTTCCATAAAATGTGAGCATTAAATATCTTTGAATCAAAGCTAAAATAAAGTTTACTGATATGCACAATCTCTATATATATATAAAAATCAATATTATTTAAAGATTTTTAAAAATCAGAGTTGTGGTTCAGATAATATCCCAAAAATATTATAATAGATAAGGTTTGCTGTATAACCTGTTTGTTTACATTTTGACTTTAATTGGTAATGGCGGCCGCAGGTAGGTTATTCTTTATGATATTTTCACACGCTTTGTTCAATTGGAATTAACCAGGTACCAGAAATTTTATTATTATTTTCAGATAGATATTAAAGACAATCATTGTAATTTTATATGGGTTTCTTATTAACTTTAACAAAGCTTTAGTTATTATCAATAGTTTACAATTAACTTTTCATATATAATTGGTTTAACTTGCTTTAAGCATTAAAGAAAGTTATGCGTTAAATAATAACTTATTAACTTTAAGTATACATGATAGTATTACGAATAATAATGATAGTATTTGAACTATTAATTCTAATCTTAAAAGAATAGTTAAAGTATTTTGTTTAAGTTTAATGGATGCCACGCTTCTTTATTTATTCCTGATTGATTTAATCGCTTGTTTAAAATATTTAATTATTAGTAATTAGTATCCGGCCCTACTCCATATGATAGATAGATTTTGCCCTAGGCAAAATGATATGTTATTATATATATCGATAATATCTAACTAGAAGTAGTTTATGAATATCTAAATCAGTAAAACTTATAAGGGAATATATACAGCATAAAAAATTGATGAAGAAATATTCAAATCAAAATGTACATATGTAAAACTTAATCTCTGTATGTATTAGTGTGTATAAATAGTTCTTAACATTATAACTCTTAACATTGCGTAATGAAAAATATATTTAGAATTTAACATTTGAAACTCATTTAACACTTTACGATACAATGCGTCTTCATAAACAAATAATATTTCATCAAAATATTGTTATTCAAACTTTTAAGAGACAATTTTGTTTACTGATATAATTTTAATTAAACATTTAAAACTGTGTGAAGTCTTCAAATTGAAATTATTGAATGAAATGTAATGTGATGTGGCTTAGCCTCTTCAACTAACTGGCTCCTAATTGAAACGATTTGTGGGTTTAAAGTTCGTGTCATTATATTTAACAGATTTGACATATCCCATTTAATGAGCTAAGACTTCTTTCAACATTTCTTGATGTATTGTTCGACAAAAAATATTCTTTTTATTATTTGTTTAATCTAATCTATCAACTACCAATTGTATTAGACAATGTGTGCAATTTATAACCAGTGTTAGATTATATCTTTTTTACGTAATCTATAATTTTGATTCTGTATTAATTTCGTTTATCTCAAAAAAGTTAAATGTAACGGAACTATAGAAAATTTAAATTGTTTTCGTTATATGTAATTTATTATTAGAGTTGGAATTAAATTGTTTGCCGGGTAAAGCCGGGTAGATCAGCTAGTTATGTAAATATATTTGAAGTGCAGTTTGACACAAAAGTTAGAAAACAAAATTAGTTCAAGGCCAAATAGTTAAAATTAAAGCTTTGAAAGAAATAACTATTACAACTTACTTGACCCAGTGGTAGCGGGCCTGACAGCTATCGAACATCAAGGGTAACAATAAATTAACCATTCAAAAAAAGTTGTATATGCATATATTTTACGTAATAAGTGATATCATTTGATAATGTGATTACTGAAATTTGTTCATAAAGAAAAATTATATTAATTAAGTTTAATTCTTACAAATCACTCAAAGAAGTATCATAAAAGAAAGTTAGAAAAAGAAATATGAAAACAAAGGTTACAAAGGCAAGAATGAAAATTATGAATTTCAACTAAAATCAGGACTGAGCGACTTCAGTTTATGCTCTATATACCTGGACTATGCGCACATTCGTGTATCAGAGTGTCGATACAAATAAGTGCGAAATAGTAACAAAACATGGGTACAAATGGCATTGAACTCTTACACACATAAAAACATAACAGGCTTTCACATAAACACGTGAAATAACAATGAATGATCAAATCACAATATGAAATGGGAAAACAAGACTAAGATCTTTCAACCGCAACAAAAAGGTCTTCGTCAGAGTCAAAAACCCAACTAAAACACAAGATGCAGAATCATCATGGGGAGGGGTTCAAAGGGAGTGGGATGGAAGAGTGGTATTTTAAAAGGGTGTAAAGTGCAGGAAAGGACAATAGTCCAGGGAGGGATGTTTGGGTAAACAAAGGAGTACAGTTAGAAAAAGTAAAAGACTATCCACTAGCTGTCAACCCTCTTAGAAGAGGCTATTGCCCTCGTGACGAAAGTATCAAGTTTGAAGAGACCGTTACTAATGTTTATAATATTAGATCTATTAAATTTAATGAGAGGTGATTCGATAATACTTCTTAACAACATCGATTTTTCCAGTCCAATCAATATGATGATTTTCATTATTTATATGCAAGAATAAGACACTACTTTTTTCCTGCCTACTTATATTGTATTGGTGTTATGTTAAACGTGTCTTTAAGATTTACCAGTTTGACCACTATACATTTTATGACAATTATTCTTATCACATTTTCATATCTTTGAAAATATCTATAAGCAGAAAAGAGATATTAAAAGCAAGTAACTGTGAATACAAAAAGTAAAAAGTCCCTTAAAAATTTATTAAGTATGCTTAATAAATCACTTTTAAGTCAAAAATCACTAATGTTTCAGTTTTACACCCACCTTTAATTTAATATTGACATTTTTTTGGGTAAGGAAAAATGATGACTTTCTAGTAAGGGTTAGAGTAAATAAAATCATTTTTGATTTATGTGTTACGTAAGTTGTAAATATGCAGATTTTAAAAGTAATTAAATAAGGATGCTCTATGGACCTTCTGTTTAGAAACTCGAGTAGACCATTGTATTTATTTAGACGTATCAGAATCCTTTTATAAGGTCATTTTTTTATTCAGGATAACCTTATTTAATAGAATAAGGTATCTTTAGTACATCTTTACTTTCAAATTAATACGTGCTTACACATGGATAGTTTAGGATACACACCAAGATTGGGAACAGAAGAACATCGAGGTTGGTCACTGTACAGAGTCGTTCTTCCAAAGACCACAGATCTCTTTTGCCCAGCCTCAGGATTACCCTCTCCTCGGCAGTCTCGAGGAAGACTTCTATATTGCTGATCCATTTGCTGTAAAGAATAATACATTCTTAGTAATAAATCTGATAATACAGTTTCATTTACTTTCTTCACTATTCGAATACTCGGTATAGCTATCACTTCCAATTTATTCTGACTTCTGCAGAGCACATGCAAAAATTATTATTAAGGTATTATTATTATTATTAAATACCTTAAAGTATTATCAATAATATATATTATTATTAAGGTTGTAAGTGTTCACAAAATATAACACCAACTACAGCTATAACACCAAACTACTGATAAAATCTAGTTAAAGATTGATAACTGTTTTCACATTAATAATGCCGACACTTTTACGTTCTATAGCCAAGAACTTACAAATTTATATGACCGACTCGATAAAAACAAAAGTGTTCATAACTCATTTTTCTTATTTAACCCTTTCGCAGTCTCCTGTATCATATGCGATTCACAGACATATATGCTCAGATGTTTTGTGCATCATATGTGATACACAGTCCATTTCACTTTCAATTGTTAATAAGGTTGTGAAACATCTTCGTTGAGATTAATTATAATTGTCTCAGACATTTCAGAACACCATGCTATACAATTATCAGTAGCATGCATCATATATGATTCACAAGAAGCCTGAGTGTAATTTTCATTTGCTTTTTTTTTTTTGTAATTCTGATAAAAATTCTATATGAGTTAAATAAAAAAGATAATGAGACTCTTAAACTGGTCCAGAGTTTTAGAAAAGGTAGAAACTAAAATTCAATATAATTATAAAGGACGTCATTGGAATTTTTTTGTTATTATAATAAGAAACAGTTTTTTGAAGCTCGAATAGGAGATATGTGTTATAGCTGTAAGAAATATAGACAATACACAACAGCCTATGCTTAAGGGATTTCAATCCAGGTCTCTGTGTCTGACACCGGCGATCTTACCATTAAAATATCCTTTCACTCAATGTGAAACTATTAAAAATAATTTTATTTTATTTTGCCATACCCTAAAAAAAATGTTGGACTGGACATCTGTTAAATTATTTAAACAAAAAATTCAAAACATTATAACATTAAGAACAATACTTCAATTCTTTTACGTGTTACAGGTAACGATATAATTCAGTCGTATGTGTAGCCATCCTCAGTATACAAATTTCAACAACTTACATAAGTTTAGCATGGATTCAAAGTATATGTAAATTTTTAACATTTATAACCTCTGAAGATCACTAAAATGTATAACTACTTTTATTAGTACGTACAGGGACTGAAGCCTTAATCTTTAATTCATTTAAATTATATTTCTAAAATTAAATAGCACTACTAAAGAAAGTTACTAACAAAATTATTACATTACAATTAAAAACATAATTAGAGAATCAGTTTCAGTTGAATCGGTTTAATTAATAGTGGAGTGGTAAATTCACATTGAAACGATGCGACGAAAATACAAAATTAATGAAGCTGGAATAAGTAGACTTAAATGTTTTATACATACATTGAATATATTTACCGATAAAAATTAACATAAATCGACTTTATAAGAAAGATTTCAATAATTTTGGTAAAGAAACTACTAGAATCGATATATTTTTTGTAAGAGTATATGTTAAAGGAATCGAACTTATTTACTTAATTTTTTTTTTTAAATTACTATAACCTATAAAGCTTAACCGTTTGACTAAAAATAAATCTAACCAGTAAGAATGGTTCAATTTAAGGGGTAAACTTCTGTTAAAAAACAAGATTGCAGTAAACATTAAATTGACAAAACACGCACCTGAATTCAGAGTTCAGAGTAACATTGCCGAGGGAGGGAAATTGTGAAAAAAAAAAGAAGGAGGGTTTAACTCAACATAGCCTAAGGGTGATGTGATTACTCCCTTGAGCTTTAAAGCCAAATAAGTAAATATACTGGCAACCAACTTTTAAATGGCTTCACTTTTTCTTGGTTGATTTTCGACAAAATACAAAAGGCACAAAGAAACAAATTTAAAAGCAGTTTTACTATGATAAATAATTAGTTGAATTACTAAACAGAGATATCTCTATATAACATCCAATTAAGTTAGAAATCATGCTTTTCAGTTAACCTTAAAATCACATGTAGTTTTAATACACAAACATATATAGAGTTTGTGGATGAATTACATCATATTGGAAAAGTGGGAAGCATACCAGACTGTGCCTCATCCCGCTGTATACCAATGGAGCGGTAGCAAACTGTCCATGAGCAAAACAAACAAATATGTCAGAATCATTCATTTAATAATGCTTATACCAAAAAAGTAGCTCATGCGAGTATATTCACGTTTTTCTTGCATTAACAGATGGTCTTGATATAAACCAATCCAGGTAAATTTACCTATTTTTACATTACATGGACTCACTGTTACTCATCTCAATAAACAATTCAACTTCTTCAAACTAAATAATACTCACTCGTTTAAAATTTATAATACAGTACTTAAATGACTTAAATACGAAATATTGTTAAATTTAATGATTATTACTTTAAACGAAATGATTAAAATTCCTTTTAATTAAAAAAAAAAATTGTTATATAGACTGTAACTTTAATTGCTGAAAAAAAATAGAACAAACCTTTATTTTCTATTTATTTGTACTAAATTTATGTTTATGGATTCGAGAGGTAAACTATTTCAACATTAAACAATATCATCGACTTATGAGTTTAAGGCGATATGATTAACTCAAAAATATCTTACTTGAGTTGACCAAGAATGAAGTCCGTAACTTCAAAAAAGTTTTGGTCGAAAACTAATTTTGACATACTGACGTAAGGGGGAAATCGGTCTAAACATATATGAGTACTATTTTTTTTTTTCAATATTGTAGGGTTCTCTAAAATAATATTGGGTCTTGTCATAAACTACTAGAGTCCGCCCCTAGTGGGACCATGCAGCTGTACCACAAGCTGCATTGGCTTATATATATCCACAGGTTCTTTGAACCAGGGGCTAAAAAGGCCACTTACTTTACCTGTACTGAGCAGGTTCAGTAGGACCTTTGGTCTGGAGTTAGATCCCAAACTCTTTAAATAAGTCGGTACTACGGGCGGCGAGGGCCCATGAAGGGGTTCTCTCTCCATCCCGCCAAATGAGGTTGGACTTGTAGTGACTGTTGGTTCTCACCCAAGTTGGGTAGACCCTTGTGGGCGCTGTTTGAGAAGCAGTAACTTCTCGGGAGGATGCCTGCTTAGCATACCAAGGAGCTAGAGACCCCAAACTCTTACCAGTGGGAACGGGCCTTGAACTCAGCTGATTGGACTGGACAACTGGTACTTGCCTGGTAGAGGCTTGGCCTCTTGACGGTAGCTCAGAGTGGCGACGATTAGATACCATACCCTTTTTTAGATCACTATATGTTTCACTGCAGGTGGGAGTTAGCCAGCGAGAGACCTTAGAGGCTCTCATAACTAACCTAGCGGTGGCGTTTAGCCAACGAGAGGTTTGTAATCTCTCTCTATGAGTCTTTGCATTTGAGGTACTAAGATTACTCATAAAGATACCCTGATAGGGTTCAATGAACGACTAGTAGTAAGCCCTGTCCCGGAGGAACGCGCATTTACCTTCTTCAGAGGAGGACGACCGAGTTCTCAAAAAGCTAGGGTAGCCCTTAAAGTGAAAGGCATGTAGGAAAGTTTACACATGAGTATAAACTACTAAAGTACATTATTCGGCCGTAGTCGTGTTTGAACGACTGTTCGAGTTCCAAAGGTATGTTCAAATTCTGGGAGTGTAATATTTCTGTTCGAACTTCCATTTCTTCGAGTTCAAAGTCGTTCGACCACCGAGGTACCACTGTAATTTCAAATATAATAAACTTTTCCAAACAATACATGTGTCATTAGCATAGCCTGAGCCACTACTACTACAACTAATATACACATTATTCATGGAGACTGAATAGCACAATAAACTGCTAAACAAAAGAAGAATTGAATGTATAATTCAACATAGTCGGGGCACATGGAGAGAGAGAACTCCTCCATGGGTCCCCGCCGCCCGTAGTACCGACTTATTTCAAGAGTTTGGGATCAAACTCAGGACCAAAGGTCTTACTGAACCTGCTCAGTACAGAATGAAAACGCACAGAAAAAGTTGCTAGGCTAAGACTTTAAGTAGATTAATATATAAAAAGATTTGTAGCGTAAAATTTTCATTGTATCGTTATGGTAGAATTTATAATTCATTCTTTATTTTAATAATATATATTCATAATTCGATATTTTCAAATGTGACCAATTGTAAAATTAAAATTTAGGAATATTTTAACTAATGCTTGTTTATAGAAAACAAGCATTTAAAAAAATTCGTAACTGACTCTAATAGGAGTGCTGGAATCAGTGTCAGAGTCAAGTTTCCTGGGTAAGTGATTCAGGGCTATCGGACTCGGCGAGGGGGACATTCCTCTGTTGACCATCTGAAAGAAACCTTCGTTAAAACCATATACTTGTTTTTACTAACAAAAAAAAAAGACAAAAATATTTAAAAATTACATGATGATTTAAAGGTGAAGAGGTGCCCATATGGTTTCGTGGAACGATTGGAGGCTTGGTTTTTCTACGCTCCTCTCCCAAAAGGTTTCTTAATTCTAGATTGTCTCGTTCAATCGTGGCCCCATGTCGTTTCAACTCAGATACAACAGCTAAAAGTTCCAACTTTTGTGTCTCTAAAGAAGATCGCGCCAAGATTTCCTTTAAAAGAAAAAGCTAAAAATTAATACGGATAAACATAAGGGTATTACAAGCACCTAACGGTGTTACGATTTCAATATTCAAAAATACATTTCTATCATAAGGCCTATCATGATACTTAGATGATAATGAAAATATTAATATTTAATAATAATAAATTAATAATATTAAATTATTAAGAAACTAATAACAACATATTAAATGAATCAAGATTAAAAAAATGTACAAACATTAGTACCTACTTTAAATGTAATATTCTTAAATTTCTTCACATTAGCTCACTATTACATATTTAGCAGACATCGAAATACATTTTGAAAATCCTTGTCGAATGTACCATTAAATGAAAGTTTGGAGTTGTAATATAAGGCATAAGATTTGCTTGTTAGTTTATTCCTTGTTAGTTTTATGTCGGTCTTGTCTGCTAAGTTGCAAAGAACAGAAGGAATTATAAATCAGGGCAATTTAGATAAAAAGAAGCAAAAGGAACAATAAAGTGTAATTCAGTACTCTCATATGAGCTCAAGGGCTTTTCTCATTTGTATGGTGACCTCTGATTTCAAGTGCCTATCTATTGAAGTCGTCGTCGTGAGAGCTGAAGGCAGTATTAACGTTATGAAGTCCTGGTTACCAGACAGAGCTCCCCGAAATTCCTTCATATTGTCATAGCAAGAGTTGGTATGGGTACTTTATATGCATGGATCATGTTTCCCTCTAGATACAACAGCTAAAAGTTCCAACTTTTGTGTCTCTAAAGAAGATCGCGCCAAGATTTCAATTAAAAGAAAAGCTAAAAATTAATACGGATAAACATAAGGGTATTACAAGCCCCTAACGATGTTACGATTTCTTGACTGTACGAATGGTACATGAAGGGGTCTCGTCGCCTTGGGCGGGACCTATTTGCAATATGTCCTCTATGTGTTTCGGTGTTAGCAGTTTCTTATCAGAAATATTCTTTTATTTTCTTCTACAATGTTCTTTTTACAAAACATTTAGTAGGATGATGATTAGGATTATAATGTTTGGTGGCTGTGTTGTCGGTAGTGGAAGGCCAGTCTCGTCAGTTCCACCTTGAGCGTATCCATTGGCTATAGCTCATAACTCTTTACAGGTTAAGACTAAAACAAATCGAATGACACTGCGAAAGAGCTCCACTTGGTTTCTTATCATGGTATAACCGAAAGAAGGAGGCACATGAATAATCAAGCAGGTAAATCAACAGAAAGCTGCTATCAAGTATATTATCAAAGTGCGGTCCTCCTTAAAAGCCCAGATCTCTACCCAGGAGAGGAGTACACCAGAATGCCCTTAAAGTATTGTCTGCGTCTTTATTAAAGTATTCATTTTGAACTTTATTACAATTTTATTAAAATATATATTACATATCATAAATTCTGTATATTAGCGACCATTAAATCCAGGTGGCATTGTTGGTAGTCTGTAACTGATGAATTCTAGTAACTATTCGCAATGAATCGAATTCCAGCTGCCCGTAACTTTCATTTAAAATCCAAATCACTTTTCAGATCATTTCTTCTCTCGGCACAATATTAATTTCACTTCCATTTTATAAAGGAATTTAATTTTTAATATCGACTGTCGAGACCATCGCGGCTTTTCAAAATCAGGAAAAAATTATTTTCTCTTTTTTATCTCAGGTCATTTTTTGTTGAGGTAAACGAATTTAATTTATTGACAATAATACTAATGTATAATAAATACTTATTTTAATATAATTAAGTATTTATTATTAATAATAACCTTTCCATTATATACATACAAGTTAAAAATCGGAGAAGAGTAACATACAGGGATTGATAACCACTTACTAACTCAAATTTTCACAATTCTTCTTCAGGAGAAAGGAGACAGCGATTTTCCAAAACTTTGTATTAGTGAGCGTTTTTTCTTACCCTGTGTTGCTCTTCTTCGATTTTGAACTCGTGAATGTCCAGTTCGTATCGACTTCCGATTTTATGGTAAAATAAAACATATATATGAGTTTAAATACAAAGAAAAGTAATTATCGTTAAATCCGTCTTCAGGAGAGAAAAAAGAGAAAGACCAAGCACGTCGGAGGTGCAACTGAAGGCATTAGAGTTAGTAAGTGTGTTTCTTTACTCAGCGCGTTACTATTCTTCGTATTTAAACTTGCGTTGTCCAGTTTTTTTTAAACATATTTATTTAAATACGCAACTAATCATATTATGCGTAACAAGCATATGTAGTATAAGCAATACAAATAACTTTGACAAACATGAGCAAAGAATGAAACCCACTGGTTCAACTTTTCACTTTGTTTCTTGATTGTAGATCATCATGGCAGTAGGTCCCTAGGCCATCTTCTCTTAAGTCGTCTTGGGGGATTCTGGGAAGGTGAGGAAGGAGCAAGGTTTTGTACGAGTGGATTTGGGTGAGAGGAAAGTTTGGTATGAAACGTCTTGTAACGATCAGTGGCTAAGTTTTGTATAAAAGCGATTTTTAGGTCCCTATGAAGGGAGTAGTTTGTGACATAATAAAGTGAATTAGTGATAGTACGGAGGATTTTTGATTGTAGTGATTGTATTTTATAAATGTTGGAAGGTTTTGCACAACCTCATATTTCAAGTCCGTAAGTCCAGGTAGGTCGCAGTAATGTTTTATATAACAGTACTTTGTTGAGGAGTGTCAATTTTGTATGTTTTCCGAGAAGTCTGTTTAGTAGTAAGTAGCGTCGTTGTCTAGTTTAGATTGATTTTTCGAATTTAAAGTGAGAATATAAATTAATTAAAATACTACAAAGGTAAAGAAAAAAATGTTTAAAGTCTCTGAGGCCTTTCAATTTATTTAATCAGAGAGCACCTTACTCAGATGCTTTCTGATATCTTAAAGTGAATGGTCTCAGAATATTTTTTTTCTTTGAGGTATTTTACGTCATACATTATATCACATGTTTATTTACATTATTAAGTATATTTATAACATGATCTAACTTTAAATACATGAACTAAAAATCAATGTCTAAACCACAGAAATGAAGTCACAAATGGAACTAAAGTCTTTCAATACATGCATATTATTAATACTACTGAGGTTATTATGATTTATATTAGAAGTAGGTAAAACCGTCGTACCTCGTAAGATGATCATGGAGTTGGAGCGCTTTCGGACGTTGTCCATCTTGGATCTCAACAAACCTACTGAGCTGTTATAAGGCTTAATAACATATAAATAATAATAATATAATATATAAATAATAATATAAATAAACATATAAAGTTTATAACAGCTCAGTAGGTTTATTGCGATCGAAGATGGACAACGTCCGAAAGCACCAACTCCAGGATCATCTTACGAGGTATGACGGGTTTTACCTATTTCTAATATAAAGTCTTTCAACTAAAACATTTTGGACATCTAGACAAGTGATATAGTTGTGGTATGACATCGAGAAGGGAAGGATGACTTGTATTTTTATTTTAAAAGGCGTAAAATGCAAGGATGTAATAAAAGGGTGGACAAGTCAAGGTAAACAAAGCAGTTGATGAAGATATAAGGCAAACACGATCTGCTGGTTGTTAGCACTGTGAAATATTTAATGAACGAGTAATTTACTGTTCTAGGAGTAATGTTTGTGGATGTCGTCTGCGTATGGGCAACAATAATAAGACAGGGGAACTCCTACTAGAAGTTTACCACAAACTATCACAGTACTCTATATTAAACCCTATTGATTTTCATGTTAAAGGTTAGGTATGCCAAAGAACAGTGGTGTTAACATGGGTTACGTAATAGATCGCGTAAGTGTTCCAGCAGTGTCACGAGCATTTATTGAATGAGGGTAGTCCACACTCAGTGCTCCACCCCAACACCAAAGATAAATTATTTATACCGCTCTTCGTATTGCCAATTATTATTCTTTACAGTTGTGTTTACATTTATTCTTAAGATTTTACGATAGAGGAAAAATATAGCAATTAGATGTGACACAAAGTTTTGAAAACATCGTAGGTATTGTAATCGGTGCCTCTCAGTGATGTGATATAACGATGTGTACTTGATTACCCTCTGAAGCTGGTCCTCGTTGTCTGAGATGTGTTTCTTCTGCTCAGTGATCATCCTCTCCAGATCGGATATCTTTTCCGCTTGTGCGTCTACCTGGTCCGAGAGCACAGCTACCTGTAGCGACAAAGACTCTTTTTCTCCATCCAGTTTCCTCAGTTGTTCTTCTAATTCTGTTGTCGGCTGCAAATATATAGCGATTTTTAAAAGTATTGATTAAAGGAAGTTGCAATACATAACTAAAGGAATAAATTGTGTTTAATCAATGACACAAAACATGCAACTCACACCAATCCAAACCTTTATATATGAAGCTACGAGTATAAAATGCGAATACTGTACGTGTTCATCAATAAAAAGCAAACAATGTTAAAGTTACGAGTACGTAGGTTTACTTCCAAACCATTTATGTACAATTTAGATTAATTTTACAGGGAGTGTTCCTTATACGATGTTCTGATTGCTGATTAATCATGGAAAATCGAAACCATCGCATTTTAATAGTGCTAATCTTGAGGCTGAGCCAATATTCATGGTTTCCTCAAGAACTGCTTGGGAATAAGTTACATTTTAAAAGAAAACATTATTAATGGATAAGTACAATACATCATCACCACAGAGAATAATAAAACAATAGATCATTCAACTTAGTGGTCAAAAAGGCAAAGCCGAACAACAACAACAAAAATCAACATATTTCTGATTCATATTGAAAGAAGGATATTTTAGGAATCTAAATGTTTTCTTGATATGTGACTATGGAGTAGTAATTCCCAATTTTTAAAACATTTAAAGAGTCGACAGCTACAAAAATATTCCCCTTCCACTCTTGACGTCAATTAAGATCGTAAAATACTGAAAGGAGTCGTACTGATTTACTTTTTTACTTTTTAACTTGAATCGTCTATAAAAAAAAGCTTAAATCTTTTTTTTTCATTATACCATGAATTTGCATCAACAGAATACTGTTGTCTTTTTTGCATTTCTCATTGGTTGAAAGATATATTTCAACCAATGAGAAATGAAACAACTGAGTTAACTGAAGTCAGCAGGCAGTTAATGAGCCAACATATTTGGTTCAATTACGAACTTTTCCCATTTCGTCTGTCACTCAACTAAACACTTCCATTCGAATGACATACTCAGGTCATTCCCTGCACTACACTATCAGCATATATTTGTAAACCTGAGACCTATTCAATTCAATCTCAATAATTATAATCCGAATTATTTGCATTAAAAGAATTTCAACATAACAACTGCAACTGAAACTAAAAAAAAATACTCGCAAACAATGTCAAACTAACAAAGTAAACAAGCACCATAACAAATATCAAATCAACTAACTATACAAAGATGGCACAAACTTTTCAAAAGTTCTTTGTAGTCAAAGTCTAAGTTATTTATGCATAATATAAATATATTGAAGATTATTAATATCATTAATTATATTTGTATTTTAATGTTTTTTAAATATTATTCTGAACAAGCTATTAAAAATATTAACAGGCCTAAGTGAATTCCACTACAATTAAAACTAAAAGGTCCTCCATATGTTTTTTGATGCACAAGTATTATTAATGCTTAAAGGTACTTAATATCTTGGTATTATTATACAGGAACATGAAGACAGAACCGCGCTTAAGAACTTACTTGAAAATGAAATCGAAGTAGTGTACCAGTGAAGAAGACTCTACTAAAGAAGACTGTTCATTTAACACATATGCCAGAGTAAACGACTGAAAGAGACATTGGCATGAAGAAGACGGAAGAATCTATAATGCCCACCTGATTATAGAAATGCGTTCTAGGGCACAGTGAAACTATAATGACCACCTGATTATAGAAATGCGTTCTAGGGTACAGTGAAACTATAATGCCCACCTGATTATAGAAATGCGTTCTAGGGCACAGTGGAACTATAATGACCACCTGATTATAGAAATGCGTTCTAGGGTACAGTGAAACTATAATGCCCACCTGATTATAGAAATGCGTTCTAGGGCACAGTGGAACTATAATGACCACCTGATTATAGAAATGCGTTCTAGGGCACAGTGAAACTATAATGCCCACCTGGTTATAGAAATGCGTTCTAGGACACAGTGAAACTATAATGACCACCTGATTATAGAAATTTGTTCTAGGGCTTTGTGAATCTATAATGACCACCTGATTATAGAAATACGTTCTAGGGCACAGTGAATCTATAATGACCACCTGATTATAGAAATGCGTTCTAGGGCACAGTGGAACTATAATGACCACCTGATTATAGAAATGCGTTCTAGGGCACAGTGGAACTATAATGACCACCTGATTATAGAAATGCGTTCTAGGGCACAGTGAAACTACAACAAAGAAAAAAAAACTGATATGACAATACACCCGTAAAAGTACGAAATCCCTCCAGTAATATACAGCGCAGTGATATGTTTATCATGCCGACTATTAAAACATTGAATCATAACCACTGAAGATGCAATCCAGAATCTTGCACTCTAATCAGTCGGATGTATTAATGCTGTTCTATTTTCTCCGTATACCTCCCCCCTCCCCCCCCCCCACCTTAAACTAGTGTTCTAGTGTACTAGTATTCTTTTCTTCAAACAGAAAGAAACCATTGTAAAGTTTTATTCGCCAGCCAAGAACTGAGGAGTCCCCACTTATGTGGAGTAGACCCGTGATTCTGCTGTATGTTTTGCATTCTTGCAGTGCCTTTGGAGTGTCTCATAACAGAGGAGTCCACGATTAAAAGCAACAGGAGTATCTATCTACATCATGGTAGAGCACTCATGGGATCAGTTTATTACCCAAATGAGATTCAATATGAATGAGTGGCCCAATGGACCTTCATATGGTGTTGGTTAAGGGTGGTGTTGTCGTCCCAAACCCATGGATCGATGGACCTGTGTACGCTCACGATTACCTCGTCATTATGCAACAACATTTACACCTTCTCCTGCTGAGCAACAAGCAAACGGTCAGAAAAACACTGTGCATCATTAGTAAGTTTGTAGAAACTGTTATTGAGCACTGCTACTCAGAATCTGAACATTGGATCAGAGGCTACAGACACTACAAGGTAGAATCAAAACCTCAGACTGTAGTCAGTCAATAACAAGTCATCATTTCCGTATTACAAAATAGTTTATAAGTTGTCTTGTGGTATATATTTAAAATACAAACAAGTTGGTCAGACCCTCACTGAATTGACATTATTTTTTTGCGACAATCTCTCAAGATCCTTCTTGTGACATGACGAAGGGATCTAGCAGCAAGGGCCTTTGTTAACATTTCCAAGCCAGTATTTATTTTCATGCAGTTCTTGCGATTTCCTATTCCTATCCACATACATCACTCTGTACGACTTTCAAGGAACATTCCTGGGAGAACGAGTGGCTAATACAAGTTCAATGAAACTCACATTATAAAAAGATAAATCATCAGTCATTTAC
Source organism: Hermatobates lingyangjiaoensis (assembly GCA_026182355.1). Classification (NCBI taxonomy): domain Eukaryota; kingdom Metazoa; phylum Arthropoda; class Insecta; order Hemiptera; family Hermatobatidae; genus Hermatobates; species Hermatobates lingyangjiaoensis. Next base: position 1,940,559 of record JAPFBL010000062.1, read on the forward strand.
GCTTAAACCAATAGTATGATTAATATCCAATGAAACAGGAATATGTACAAAACAATGAATTAAAAGAAAATATTTTATTATATTAGTTATAATACAAGATTTATCTATATTAAAATTTATTATTTATATGTCCATGAATCACGCATGCAGGTCCACAAAAGAGCTAAAACAAAAACCATTAATATTCATGCTGTTAATGAAATCCATGAGACATTGTGTCATAAATTGCAATTACTCCTATGATAAATGTATTCTAAGCAATATTAAAAGCATGTTTTTTTAATAACAAAATCACTTTCCAAAACGCAATAACACTTTTTTTTTTCTTTTTATTTCGGATCTTATAACAGAGATATTTAAAAAAATCACATTCATATTTCCTTTATAAGAGTTTATACTTATAAATGATTTATAAATAGAAATCAAACGAAGATATATATTTACCCTTCATTATTGCAATTTTTAACGGATATGTCACAACACTATGACAACTTCGTGTTTATATAAAGAACATTTCAGAGAAATGATATTCTTATAATCCCAAAGGTTGTAGGACAATAATATATAATAATTTAGGGAATTAACTTTAATCAAAGAGTTTAGTACTATTAAAATATTATCGCTTAAATAGTAGATAAAATTGTTGTAAATTGAAAGGATTATAAAGTTAGAATTCTGTTGGTTTTGAAATGGTCAGAAATACGAATAACTAAAGAGATTTTGTTTGAATTGAAGTTGAATGGTTGCTGGTTTATCACTGTATGATATGTGGGTGAATATTCAATAGATGGGGAATCCATTAGCGTTCGTAGTTGCAAGGGGATTTGCTAAGTGTATATTGTAAGGATCTGCGATAAAAGTCTACACGTGAACTCCGCTTCCACTCACATGCTTAAACCATATTGATTTCCTCCTTTCATTAAGTTACTTCAATCCAGTAGGTTATTAAGAATTGGTCAGAATAATAATACAAAACCTTTACATGTCAACGTTTTAATGTATTTATTCACCAGCAAAAGAAGACAAACCGGTGTTATGTAAAGGGAACAATTATTGAAATAATATTTGAAGCAACTGAATAGAAATAAATAAGTAAGTGTGTATAAAATAAATAGAATACGGAATAAGATGTGGTCTAGTGTAACATGCCTTCCTTAGTACTGAAGTTTTGAGGCACAAATCTTTGACACGATCCTAGGTTTTTGATATCAGAACTGGCAAACCTTGTCCAACCCATTCGCCCTATCCACCGGTCTTCGCCTGAGTCGTACACATTCATAATCCAAACTCTTATAAAATCGAGTAAGGTATAAACTAAGAACCTCTGATGTAGAACAACCCGACAATACTCACCGCTAAATCAGTCACGATTTCCACCCCATATAAGAGTACTCAAGGCGAAAACTAAAGCAAAGAAACAAACTCAATACAATATTTACTGTCCATTCCGTTACTTATGATTTTTAAAAAATTCCAAAACATTTTTTATATTATATATTATATTAAGTTACGAACCAGTTTTTATAAATGGTATTTTATCCTATTTATTCTATTCCGATACCTTTACATTTTATATTTTAACATAGTTTTCCACGACATATTTCAATCAGTAATAATACATTCCGTCATACCTCGTAAAGTCTCTGTAAAGCTCGACCGGTTTCGGGTCCGCCTGGATCCCATCTTCAAGAGCACCTAGAAGATGGGATCCAGGCGGACCCGAAACCGGTCGAGCTTTACAGAGACTTTACGAGGTATGACGGAATGTATTATTACTAATTCTAATATTACTAACCTCAGTGGAACTAACCCATTAACTATATTTCAATCAGTTATCTGCTGTTTTATACAAATAGTGTATAAATATTTTTTCCATAATAATCCGTAATGATCATTAAATTCTAGTTATTACACTATTTATATATTGTGTACGATAAATTGTGTAAATATGGGTTATATACTTATTGCATAAATTATCATATTGATACGTACTTTGATGATGGTGTATACACACATTGAAATGTTGGCATAAGGAAGTTTATATTTTTGTACCATAGCGCTTGCATTTTTCAAATAATCAATCCTAATTTGCATAGCTGTGGTCAAGAAGGCCATCAAGGACTCATAACTGTGTTGATAAAAGTAATATTGGTGAAGACTGAAGGAGGACCTTGGGAGGCGACAAGAAGGGCAGGTACTGGCAGCAGTCGCAGTGGGGGCGGTAGAGGCTGTAGCAGAGAGGCGGCTGGTGGAGGTAGGGGGGCGGGGGGCGGTTGCAGGGGCAGCGCGGGCCTACAGAGCGCGCCTTGACATCGCGGTCCCTGCGCTGGTCCCGGCGCCGCTCCAGGCTGCCGCCCGACGACCGCCCCCGCCGCACCGACTTGCTGCGCCCGCCGTCCTCCGGCGCCCAGCCGGCCTCCATCCAGCAGAGGTCCTCTTCGTCTGTCACACAAACTAACGCCCCACATCCACTGAGTGCTTGCATCAACAATCGTCAAACTGACTAATCCACTACACTTGCAATCACACCAAAGTCTGTAATAATTCTACAATCTTATTTAAATCAATAATAATGTAACAAACCTAAATAATTAAAATCACTCCTTAAATGTCGTTGTCTGTCTCGGGAGCGACTCGTTTTATCTTCCTGATGACGAGGCCATCGAAATATAGTAGTGAGTTTCTGTTTCATTTCTGTGTGTTATTATTGTCAATGTAGTTTATATATATATATGCAAAGGAATCACAATAAACACGTGATATAGTCACTGAAGTTTAAAGCACAAGGAAAAAGGAAAACAATAAAAATAAGTCCTCTGAGGCCTTTCATCCTTCCATTCATGACATCAGGAAACAACGTTGGAACTGAGATTTTACTTTGTTTGCTCTCTGATTACATAAAGTGAAAGATCTTAGAGAATTTATTTCTATTTTTTTCTTATTTCCTTGTGGTTTAAATATTATATATATATATATATATATATTATATATATATATATATATAGTTCACACAGGAAAGAGAAAAACAAATAAAGACACACACAAAAAAGACTCACAACGATATTTCGACAGTCGTCGTCATCGGGCAGAAGTAGTCCCTTTGAGTAGCTGAAGCTAACTCTTTATATATATATATATATATATATCAATGATCAATCGACAAATGAAATGGGAAAACAAGACTACGATCTTTCAACCGTAACAAGCGGTCTTTGTCAAAGTCAAAAACCCAACTGAAACACTACTCGTAGATGCACGACACAACTGGTGAAGGGTTGAAAAAAGTGGGAGGGAAGAGTGGTATTTTAAGAGGGTGAAAGCGTAGGAAAGGACTAACGTCCAGAAAGGGATGTCCTCTCTGTCTCTCTCTATAGTCAGGAATCAGTCAGTTTTGCAGGTTCAAATAAAAAAAAGAAAAAATTTTATGTTTTAACGGAATTACACGACTTAAAATACGAAACTGCAGTATGGTGGATCATTTTATTTAAATTAAAGGGGTTAGGTATGTCAAGAGATAATTACGTTGATGCTAGTAGACAAGAAGAGGATGGTAAGAGCTATTAAAGCACTGACTGAGTTATATCAAATTTCAGTTATTAATTAAGTCGATGTTATATTTCAATATTAGCTGCACCAAGTAGCAGTTGGAGACAGGCCAAGAATAATATTAATTAAATCGATTGGGTAGGGGACCATTTCCATTTAGTAGATACATCCTCAACTCCTCTACAGTTAGGTTAAACTGAAGGTTATTATAGCTGGATTGAATCCGCAAACGCTCTCTAACCGAAGGAGAGGAAAACAATGTTTCATTAAGATTTCTGTTGAATATGAACCAGGTCAAGCCAATCTAAATATAATTTATAGTCAAAGTTCAGAGATATTTTTTATTTTAAGAGAATTACAAGAAAACATTGATATATTCTAACTTAGTAATGTAATGTATTATTATGTATTATGTAGAGCTATTACTCTATTATGTAGAGCCCCTCTTAAAACAAAATTCTTGGATTTCTGTAGGTCTAGGTTCTATCAAAACACATACCTATACAGTGAACTAACTACTAATACAGTGTTCACAGTATTAGTGTGAACAGTGGTGCGCACCACACAAGAAACTAAATTCGGTTAAATAAGAAAGTTTTCTTGCCTCCACAGAAAATGGGATTAAGTGGAATATTAATAGATGAATCCATGAGTGACCAAGTTCCGCAGTCAAATGAAGAGTTAGCCTCCTAGAGAGCTTAGTCGCAGTCATCCCAATGTACTTGGAAGGCAGGCTTTCACATTCACCTGTGGTGCAAGTATACTCGTACACTAGGTGACTGCGCTGAAGCTCCTGGGTATTCTTCTGAGGATTGTTTTTCAGCAGTAAGTTACTTGTTCTCTTGTTCTTGTAGTAAATTATCAGACTAATCCGGCTGCTTCAAAAGTTTGTTGTATTCAAAAGATTGTTCACACCTACGTAACACCCAAGGATGAAAGCAGCCGGATTAGTCTGATAATTTACTACAAGAACAAGAGAACAAGTAACTTACTGCTGAAAAACAATCCTCAGAAGAATACCCAGGAGCTTCAGCGCAGTCACCTAGTGTACGAGTATACTTGCACCACAGGTGAATGTGAAAGCCTGCCTTCCAAATACATTGGGATGACTGCGACTAAGCTCTCTAGGAGGCTAACTCTTCATTTGACTGCGGGAGCCCCCAAGAAACATACACAGGAAAAACACAACACTCAGCTGACGAGGGAGATGCTGGTGCAGGGCACTGCCATCATACAGGCGGAACAGAATGCGGAGAAGCTACAAATATTGGAAGCCCTGTACATAAAGGAAAGGAACCCCTCTATAAACCTCCAGGTCAAGGACATGTATGTAATTCCGACGAGCAGGAGCCTGGAGCCGAGCATGAGGTCCAATCAGAGCAGCAGCCTTAACCCTGCGCTCTGATTGGTTCGAATTAGTCAACCTGATTGGCATTTAAGCTGTTTACTACAAGGCATGCTCTACCTGAAGATGACCAATGTTCCTATGGTCGAAAGCTCGTGTAATATTGAAGATGTCTCTAGGACAGATGCTGTGGCAACTGCAGCCAGAAGAAAGAAAAATCGCCCGAAGGATCGAGGCCACCAGCTTAAAGTTAGTGAGTGCAGAAGCTGCTGCAAATTTTAACAATATATATATATATATATATATATATATATAACAGTTCAAAATTGAAGATAGGTAGCAGACAAAGTAAAGAAACACACTTACAAACTGAAATTTTCGGGTAATCATTTACAAGCAAATCATTTATAAGCAAATGTAATTATTTACAACAAAAGTTTTAACTTATTATATACTGTTCCAATGAGTATATAAGAATATGAGTATATTCTATATGAGTTTATAGAATGAGCAAGGGAGATGTGTATGTATGTATGTGTATAAATGAATATTCTGATACTGCGGTTGAGTTTACTGTATAATTCACAGATATATATATATATATATTATTTATTATAAAACCTTTTAATTTATGTTCAACGTTATATTACTTTTATAAAGTAGTTATTAAATGTATATGATAAAGCGGTTTGCTGGTCATCTCTTGTGTAATTGCAACGGATGTGGTCAGTAATTGAAATGGACCACATTATTCCTCAAGGATATTCTAAGTCATATTGTCATAGTCACAGTAATGTAGAAAATAACTTACAGAAAATAAGAACCTATTAACAAAACATTTTTTTTTTCAAATATATTTCAACAATAAATATGAAAATTATAAACATTTAATAGAATTACCAACCATTATTATGATCATCTTTGTCCGAAGAATTGGAAGAAGTTGAAACAAAGTGATCGTCTTTGCCTGAGTCTGTAGAGCTCGAGTACTTCAGCGGAGAACTCTCCATTTTGTCTCCCGCACCATCTGTGGATGACAACAGTAAACAATCATGGGGTAAACTTATGTGGCTGTACATGCATCACCTTCCGTACACTGTCTAGCAACCGTGGCTTAGTATAAATCTTATGATATTTAATAGCGTCAAGGTGCAAATCGGCTAGCGTGCTTGCAGCTCATATCAAAACATACACATTTCGTAACTTTTATCCGTTAAAATCTCAGCCACCTGCCTTAAACATACCTGATTATTTGTAATCGATATAGAATGAACGTGATTATCAAACAAATGGACGAAAATATCAAACAGGACAATGTAACTCCAAAAATGAATTCATACAGGTAAAAAACATCAAGGACGAACCAGTTTTTTACTTTACAATAAGTAAAGTATTGTAATCGTGAAAAAATTCGATCTCGAGATTTAGATGGAATTACATGTTTTGAGGTCCCAGAAGTCGAAAGCTTGTGAGAGTGATACAAGCCATACCGTTACATAACCGATACATAAAATGAAACTATACCTCAAGATATAATATTCTGTGAAGGATGAGTTGAGACAATTTTTTTTACAATTACATTCACTAATCACTAAAGGGGCGATACAGCACATTTTCTGTTTTCAGAAAATGTTTTTTTGAAGCTAAACAGCACAACAAAATACCAAGAAAATTTGCCAAAAAATTGAACTAAAATTTAGCAATTTATAAAAAAATCACGTAATTTTAATTACCGCAAAGAGCAATAACGCTGTTTGATAACAAAAACTGATTGTTTATCCTAGACTAAGGGATCGCCTGCTATACTTGTCGAATTTATTCATTCATATTTAGTTACATTGTCTACATTGAATTAGAAATTTTTTTAGAGGGTACTAAAATAAAATTGAAGTTGATAACAGAAAAATTTAAATGATTTATTGACTTATATACGTTACTAGCATACGTACCCGTCTTCGACGGAATCAAAAATTCTATTATACTTGGTATTCCACAATACCATGAAATACCATACCAATTATAGTATTATACTAATACTATAATTAGAAATTATAGAATAGTAGAAAATATTATTATTAGTACAGTGTTAAATAAATGCCTCTGTATATACCACATTAGCCGTCTGTCCTTCAGGTTCATGGAAGAACAAACAGTTCGAACCTCTGACTATTGTGCAAGTAAACTACAGTTGATTATGTAAGAAAAACTTGGTCACCATCAAAAACTTGGATTCTTGCCTTAGATAAAGTTTCCCTTTGCAACTTAGTTAACGTGAATGCGAAACAGGCTCTGAAAGGATTTTGCGATCGCTTCAACGATACAAATAGTGGTTCGGAATCAATGGTATGCGTGGTATACACACAGACTCCCCAATACCACACCCAGTCATGATGTCCGCCTCTATGGCATATCTGTGCAGAGCACGAACTCAGAGTCGTGTCCTATTGCACAGTTTTGGAGCACTCACTTTTCGTAACATGAAATTTATTACTGCTATTAAATTGCAGCATGATTAGTGCCCCTACTTTAAGTTTTTACTCATAAGCAGGCAGTCGAGGAGAAATAAATTCAGAGTCAAGAAATTCAGTTAGGTAATGAACTGCTTCCTCATCACTAATCACTCTCTTTACTGACTTGTAAGTTCTTTCCTCGGTGTGATATGGCGTAAGACTTGTTTGTTGATTTTTCCTGCCTGCTCATATTAAGAGCTGAGAATTGTTCGTTCAGTAAACTATTTATTCTTAATAGATAGTACATCCTCAACTATGTGAAACACCTTTTCAATGATGTCAAATACGCAATATATTCATATGCTCAAATGAAATTAAAACCAACTAACAATAGCTACTTGCCACGGCTGTGTATTTTCAAAACAAACTTGTCTGTTAAGCTAGCAAAATACAGCTTAAAGCCCCATAACTTCGCTTCTGCACTGAATTATCAATCTATTTAGAGCCTATAGTTCAAGTTAGGCATACACAAATGTAGTATCAACGTTTCAACTGGCTATGACACATGGTGGCTAAGTTTACTTGTGACAAACGTTTTTGCTTTAAACGTCCATAACTTCACTGCTACGTTGAATTTCCAATCAATTCAGAGCCTATATTTTAAGTTGGACGTATACAAATCTACTATAAAAGTTTCAGCTTGATATATTTTATGGTGAATTTACTTGCCACAAAATTTTGTGGACAAACTTCAAACAGACAAACCGACTGAAATTTTTCGAAGGGTGGATTCGGTTTCTCCAATGTATGAAACGTAAAGAAAACTTGAAATGAGTCAGTTCTGAGGAATGTACAGAGAAAATCATTAGTTTATTTATATAGATAAGAGGAATAATAGTTTTACAAGTAAAAAATCACTGCCAATAAACATAAATAAATTACCTTTGTCTTCCATGGCATGATGGATTCGTCTCACAAAATGCTCTAATCAATCTATATATTGCACTCTTGAACAAAACTTCATATCACTTGTACATTATTTTGTGTTTATGAATCATAGTATAATTCGGTAATATTGAAGTGTGAGGAATGAGGAATAACTCTTTTCTCAAGAAAGAGGAGTTATGTTTGTTGAGAAATATCCAATTTTTCACTATTCTATTCTAATAGTTCATCTCTCTCTGTACTACCTCCAGGAATGAAAGAATAATAAACATCTCCCATTTATACATTTATATTATGTTTAAATGGGACATTATAAATTATATACCGAAGAAGTTTGATATTATGTTTACTTATAGTAAAGTTGAGTGTAGGCCAATCCAGATTTTTTCTCCGTTTTTGAGGTTGGTTCATTGATTGGAATGTTCAGTGTGTTTCATGATTGTTATAGATTTATCAAGTACATACGAGTATATAGTTCTCCTAGCACTACCTTTGCCTCTTGGCTAAACTGACCCCTAAAAAGCAGATAGAAAAAGGAGTGTTATTATTATTATTATTTGAGAGTGACTATAGCACTGCATCTTAAAAAAAAACTATTACATTTCTCCCCCTTCTGTACTAAATTACCCCAGCAGTTAGCTTCACCTCCTCCAAGAAGCTCAGCACTTTTGCAGGGTCCAGGGGTAAAAGTATTTCTATGGTTTGTTGAGTGTCCCGAAGCACCTACCTCTGTGCAACAAAGTTGACTGGCAGTCAGCACTGCCAGCAGGTGCAACGGTGTTTCAATGGTTGATAATGCCCATTCAGGCTCCCTTGAAAGTGAATCGCGAGAAAGGTTTCGAGAGAAAGTGACTTCCTTTTTCCTTCTTCGGAACAGTCTTCTTCGGTCCTTAGATGTACTTGTGGGAGGTTGGCCGAAATTCGAGTTGAGTTCTAGAGGCTATTAGAGGCATATAATCACTCCATTACTATCCCAAAAAGGAGATTAGAATGATATGCTGAAGGTAGATCACTTCAGTAAACGAAAGAACTAGCCGTTCTTCATTCAAATGTCGATATCTGAGAAGAAATCATTAGATTGTAAAACTTCCAATTCTGCTTCAATGGTTTTATGAGATATTTGTCACCAATAATGATAAAAAGGCGGCATTAATATAAAAAAAATCCTGAAGTGTCGTGGGAGCAGTAATGGGGCCCGAGGCGAAGTTTTAACTTCTGTTCAATGTTTGAAATGAGATTCGCCCGCCCTAAGTGGATCAGAGAGGCTTGCCAAGTTGAACCAAGTTTAAGTGAAAACTTTCACCACGATATGAGACCTATAAAACTTACCCGCTTATTAAACAACTCTGACTCGAATTCCCCCCGTTAAATTAAACTCCCAAGTGAATCAACATTTCTTATTCCCATTGGGTATCATTGCTAAGCGTCCCTACTGACCACCATATAATTCTCTACGTTTTTTTTTATATAATACAATACTTCCTCTATTAAATATTTTAACAACATTCTTGCAAATATAACCTCGTTAACGAAACGAATACTAAACTTCCTCACAGTTTAGTATTCGTTTCACGTTATAATACTGCGATTGAAATTCTCAAATTGCAGAAATATATAAAATAGTGAGGGAAGAATACAAGGAGGATGCAAACGAATACCATCGTATTGTTAAAAATTGAACACCAAAAAAAAAAACTCCGTTGAAGTACTAAAGAACCCGTTGAATTAAGGTTTGTTGAAACTTTTCAGAAGGAACAATTCCATGCTGACTAAAAAAAAAAAATTAGTACCACAACAGTGAAGATCCTGTGAATAAATATCTACCTATTCGTAGAACAAAGAAGTTTTCTTCAGACAAAATATCTCACAACAAAGTGTCAAGCCCACTGCTCCGTCGCAGGGCTAAACACTAATTCAAATATGAAATTTCCTGATTATGAGTAAAACGCCTTTGAGATATTCCCCTCAAACACATACACAATACAGTCCGATTTACGGATCCTATTTATTGGACTCAAGGGTTCAACGAAAGTACATTTCCTTTCAGAACTGAATGTAAAGAAGAAAAACGCAATTTTTTCATACCTCTATATATCATACAGAGGTAAATGAAAGAAAAAAAAGATGCTAAGAAGAGAAGTAATTTTGTCCAATAAACTGAATCATAGAAATATAATTATCTGTGTAAAATAAAATACTGCATTGAAGAGTTCTTAGCTAAGAGGAACGAAATTCTGGAAAGACTGAATCTTCAAGGAAGATATGGTAAAAGAAAAACAAATAGTGTATTTAGCTGAATAAATATTTATGATGGATTATATTTTTGTAATTAAATTAATATTTGTATCGTACTTCAAACGAAATTTTAGAATACAGTTTAAAAAACCGGTTGCAGATAATGCAGACATTTAAAAAGCCTTACAGAATGACACTCTTAGGACCTTTAGGCGGAAAAGGCCAAGTTATGCAAAGTGTTCTAGGCGTTATAATACTTTTCTTTTTTTTTTAAATAAATATATATTCACTCTCTAAGAGAAGAAAACAAGGACACAAAAAGGCTTTTCAACACGCTACTCGAATAAGCTTGCATTATTCAACATGTTTTTCATTTTAGAACATCCCATGCTACAAAACTATTTAGTAAAAAAGACAATGCCTTGAGAGAGAAAAAAAAACACAAATGTAACATTCCAGGAGGGAAAAAGGATATCAAAATATTACTTTGTAAAGAATAAAAATAACGTGAAGAAAAATATTTGACAAAGTCCGATACCTGATTTGAGTAACTAGACATCTTATACCATAGATAGCAACATAGTTTACTTGAAACTGAAAACCTCACAGAATTATCTGAACTCAATCAAGACCAGGAATATCGTGGGATGCTGGAAGACGTGATTTTAAAAGTTGCCATCATTGACAAGTTTTTAATATGAGACTTATAAAAAGTCTAAAATTTCCAAAAGTTACAATTTGTCAAAAAATTAAAGAAAAACAGATATTTTAAAAGTATTTTTTTTATTAAATCAATAAATTTTATAAAAGAAAGAGTTAAATAATGCAGATATATGTTACAGGAAAATAAGAAACGTCTTTGTGAAAAGACAAGAGAAAGATGATTAATGATGGTATTTAAAGGGTGAGTTGCATATGAAGTGTACTCGTAAAATAAAGAGCAAACAAACGGGTAAAGAGATTGAAAAGAAATACAGTTTTAAATAAGTATTAAAAAAAAATAATCATTTAGATAGTAACAAAATAATGAAGTAACAGATAAAAATATAACCATTTGAATTTAAAAAATACAATAGTAGGTTTTATATTTCTAATTAAGAAAATAAAAAAAGGAGTAGCATTTGAACTTTAAGAATCAATGTATTTGCAAGAAAATGTATTGTTTTCAACAAAACTAAAAAAACATAATTTTACATTATATTAGCGACAGTAGAATTATTGTTATAACAGCATTATCTTGACCATTTACAAGCGCTCATCGTCAAGTGGCGGCTCATTTGTTATTTGGTACCCACTTTAGTTGTGAGCAAGTCACATAACCTAACTGACTCTAAGTCGAGATTCATAAATTTTACCTTGCTTAAGTTTATTAGGGTAGGGATCTTTAACAATTACCTAATATTATGCAGGCTCGGTTGCTACTGCTTTAAGTCTTTTATACGATTTCTTCTGTATGAAAAATCTTGCACCTTACACACACCTGATGAAGAGTTGAAATCTAATCCGCTTTTCGTTAGTTTAACACACACCAGATCTAGAGTTGAAATCTAATCCGCTTTTCGTTTGTTTAACACACACCAGATCTAGAGTTGAAATCTAATCCGCTTTTCGTTAGTTTAACACACACCAGATCTAGAGTTGAAATCTAATCCGCTTTTCGTTAGTTTAACACACACCAGATCTAGAGTCGAAATCTAATCCGCTTTTCGTTAGTTTAACACACACCAGATCTAGAGTTGAAATCTAATCCGCTTTTCGTTAGTTTAACACACACCAGATCTAGAGTTGAAATCTAATCCGCTTTTCGTTAGTTTAACACACACCAGATCTATAGTTGAAATCTAATCCGCTTTTCGTTAGTTTAACACACACCAGATCTATAGTTGAAATCTAATCCGCTTTTCGTTAGTTTAACACACACCAGATCTAGAGTTGAAATCTAATCCGCTTTTCGTTAGTTTCTTTAAGACAGCCAATTACGTTCTCTTCAGATATCGGCCAAATACTTCAAAAAGTGTAAATACTAGGATGTTTCTATCAAGATTTCATTTTTCCTAAAAAAAAAAACTTAGGGGTACTAAAGAACATGACAGAATCAAGTTTGTTTGCTTCTAATACCCTCGCTAATAAACTTTTTTTTTTACTCCACACAGGTGAGAGAAAAACTATATTACTGTAAGAAGCTATCTTCCTATGAAACAAATTTTATGCACTTTTCTTTTATTCAAAAGAAAAAGAAGGTTAAAAATTGGGGAAAAAAAGTCAAAAGACCTAAGGGTTAGTAAATTCTTGAAACTAGTCAATAAATAGGGGTCTAAAACAAAGAGTTGGAGAGAGAGAGGGGGGGGGGGCAGTTATTTCAGGAATGAGATTGAAGAGATAAACAAAGGGTCTGGAATAAACAAGATGAGGGTTTGTTGTGGCCTACCTGACAGTTGCCTGCAGTGCGGGAGAGGCCGGGCTAAAGATACACTGTCAGCTGTGCCCGGGGGGCCCCGAGCCCGCGGTGAAGGCCTCTCGCGCAGATGACAGACACTGCGCACACCTGACTTTATCAACAGCTGGCTTTGTGTCCGCCAAAACATTTCTAAACCAGTCCCTTAAATACTTTGCAACCGTGAAAGGCGCAGGTCACCCCTCAATAATCACGAATATTAAAAACAACATGCATGCTTGTCCTAATGGAAATAGATTTAATTTAACCCATCTGCATACAATGTCATAATTATGTTCTTATCAAGACAGAGTAGATTCTTAAACCTTTCTTTATGTAATTTTTTTTTCTTAATTTTTAGATTTACTTACGTATAAGACAACTTTCAACAGCGTCAAAATGCTGATGTTCCCTTAACAGGGACTTAGTGTTCCCTACAGAAAAAGATCCAGGTTATTTTACATAAAACTGTCCCACTGTTCTTTTAAATGACAAAATTAAATCACATTAAGTGTATGTAGTCACCAATACAGGCGTCGAAAGTATTTTATGCAATCAACGATTCAAGCAAATCAATCAAGATAACTCTTTTACTTTACAATAAATTATGTATAGAGAAATCATGAAAAAATTCAATCTCGAGTTTTAACAAATTTACTCGTTTTGAGGTTGTCTATGAGAAAAACTACATTACTTTAAGAAGCTATCTTCCTATGAAACAAATTTTATACACTTTTTTTCTATTCAATAGAAAAAAGGTTAAAGATTGGAAAAACAACTGAAAAGAGCTAAGGGTTAGTAAAGTTTTGAAACAGTCAATAAATAGAGAGTTTAAATCAAAGGGTTGGAGAGAGGGCAGTTATTTTTGAGGTTTTCACCATAATGTATGTATTTGTGTGTATCCAAAAGTTTGTGGAGACGCTATAAGTCGCAGCATATGATGGATAAAAATTCATATTTTACCAAAAAAATGGCTTCTGTAGAACAGCAGGCTACACAAGAATATTGCTTCACGGAAAAATCACCATTTTTAAAAACATCTTCTAACTGGTCACACCGTGTGGAACATGATGAAATGATACTGATAAATAGCTCCTTTATAGGACTATGAGCTGTAAACTTTTTTGTCAAAATTACTCCTAAGAAAGGGGGATTATAGTACATTTAATGAATTAAAAAAAATGTTGTTTATCAATAAACTGCTAACTACAGTAGAATGAAATTTTATAAAAAAAATAGAAATAATTCTATAAAAAAAAATTTATTCAAGATATTGTGATTAATAAAAAAGGCATTATAGCTCTAAATACTCAAAACTCAACTTGGAATAGCGGCAACTTAGTGCACTTGTTGAGACTTGATTACATGGACTTTGTCAAGTGAAACAGAATTGTTATTTAAAGGTTTAATCATTCAGCCTTGAAGATCTTTTAAAGAATTAATATGGCATGTAAGAATAATAGCATTTTTAAAACTACAAAAACAAATGCAAAGCAAACCAAATGCTTATACTGTTTTCAAGGGCATGATGGATTGCGCATACTGTTAATATAACTTTTAACAAAAATGTTATAATCGATATAAATGTTGGACATATAGCTCATAGTGTGTTCCTATTATTTTGCGGTAACACTGAAAGATGGGAATGTACTTTTTCCTTCTTTACGACAAAACGGCAACTAATTTTCTAATTTTCCAAGTGAACTGAGGAAATGCCACTGTTATTTACGCTAAAGTAAGCAAAGAGGAGAATTTATTACTACTTAAAACTCTAATTAGCTATATATTTTCATTACCATTGCGCCGTTTTTTAGTAATGGCTATTAATCAAAAATTTCACATTTTAAAAAATACATACCTTCTAACAATAAACCAAAGCACGCAAATATGTAAGAACTATACACCCTCGAACAATAAATTAATATTATTATTGTTTGTTATTATGTAAAAATTGAATAATTATTGTTATTTATTATTTAATATTATTATGTTGTCACGTTAAAGTATTTGTAATTTTGACAAAAACCACTTAAAACAATGAAAGAAGTTTTATCAGTTCAATACATTCACAATTAAAACAAAAACTCAAAACTAAACTAAGAAAACACTTGTTCGCTGTCATCACAACACTACCTGTTCTTTAAACATATGCCATGATAAAGTCTAGTATTCAAATTCACTAAAACACACAATAGTCACTTCGCGTCATTATAATAAATTGATTAATAAATAAGTAAATTACACTTCTTGGACATCGTTATCCATTGAAGTTACGTTCACTTATATTCTGTTTATCACAGAAACGTCAAAAGTTTTGGGTTTAAACATATGTTTTTTGGACGTTAAGCGTTTGCCTCCTTGAATTCTTAAATGATTAAATTAAAAATATTATTGTTCTTTCCTCATTGAAATCTCTCCTCTCATATTGTCAAAGCTACAATAGTTTATTCTAATGCTTATAACGTACGTAATTTGTTAATTAAAAACTATCAAGAGTACTGGATTATAATAATACTATTCCACGTAAATGTGCATTGATTAGTCTGATAAGTATTTAAAATTGCCTGTTAAACGATACAAGCATAATATTCAATATCGAGACCCGAACAATCTAATGCCTTTGTTTTGCATATAAAATAATTAAATATTTTATAAAATAGAGAAAACCTAAAATGATAAAAGTATAAAGGTCGATATTATCACAAAATAGTATCAACCTTTCAAAATTAAATTTAACAGATAATATTTTCTGAAAATTAAGAATGGTTTATTCAAATTGCACGCAGTGTTAACAAGAGCAACAGCCTTGTCTAGGGGGTTACATCAAAAAGCACTAATGTTTTTTCTCTTTTCTTTCCTAACCTCCTTCCTTTACCCCATTCTGGACAACCTTTTTCTTTTCCCGCCCTATTGATGCCTTTTAAAATATATCTCTTATCCCTTTTTTTTTCAAAAACATACCATTTCTAATCTTTATAGCCTTCAATTATTCGTTTGTTTTTGAGGAAGATTGTTACTTCTACGAAACATTTTAACCCCATTTCAGAATTTTTTGTTTACTGTGGTTCAGTCTTTGGTATATATATATATATATTCGTAAATTTTGGTAGCAGTCCTTCCTTGACACACACATTATTGAAAATGACACCAAATTTAGCTGATACCTGTTTCTTAACAAGTTTCTCAATTTTTCTAAATAACACTCTCGTTATTTCGTCTACAGAATAAAGTACATCTCCTATGGTCGACATGTTTCGAATGATCATCATTCATCATCAGGACGTGAATAAGACCTAAGGTGAAATATCTGGTTTATTATATAGATGGAGAAGGTAGAAGGGGTTGTTTTCAATAAAGATTTATGGAAATCTTTATTTATCCTATGTCGACCATAGGAGATGTACTTTATTCTGTAGACGAAATAACGAGAGTGTTATTTAGAAAAATTGAGGAACTTGTTAAGAAACAGGTATCAGCTAAATTTGGTGTCATTTTCAATAATATATATATAAAATTACAAAGTTGAACATATTTGCTGATACATGTTTTCTAATTCATTCCACCAAGATAGAGGAGCTTGAATTCTTCCTATAGTGCTTCCTTGGATATAATTAGGAATGATTCCCATGAGTTCCAACCAAACTTTAGCCATATAATTTTTAATAGAAAATTATCAAACAATGGACTGCTTCTAACTTATACAATGATATATATATATTAAACCTTAAAGTTAACACAAAAGAAAGAATAGACAGTTATGTTTCTCTATAATTTCATCATTCTGTTATCTTCACTAGAATAATAAAAATACTACATAGAAATACATTCAAGACTATCGATTGTAATGGCTTATCTTCTTCATCCTTGTTCTTCTTAATGCTTCACAAAGACGGCAGAATGCCCAAATTATGGATAAACGTGTATGTTAATTCTTTCTTTTGTACTCCTAACTTCAAAGTTCAATTTATTTATCTACTTGGACCGACTTTTTTTTTTCACTAGAAGAATATACTTGTATATTTATACAGTTCTCTAAGTTGACAAAAGTCTTTCATTTCAAAATAATTTATCAAAAAATTTGACCATACTGAGTAGTCACAAGTTTCTTGATAAACTTTTCCACCTATCTGAAGAACCCATCCAGTCCTTCGATAGCCTGGATAATGGATCCTATATGTTTCACAAAACTTCAGTCGTCTTAAGGGTTGTTTTTTTTTTTTTTGATTTTACATATTATTTAGAAATTAACCTTTTTTATTATGCAAATGTTAATCAGGCGTATTTTAAGTTTACAAAATAATAAAGTACATTAATTTGAACTAATACCATCACTGTTTACTGAAACCGGTTTATTTGAGTTGAGGACATGGCGGGTATAACCGGCTTACTTACTATCAGACTGAATTTGTTATCACTACTCCTTCGGTGAGAAGCTCAGAGACACGCTCACACGAGACAGATGAAAGAGTTCTCGAAAGAGTCATTAAAGAAATGGGAAAGAGTAGCCGAGGAAAATGTTACATGGAAAACATATTCCAAGGCTAACATTGAGCAACAGGGAACTAAACAGTTCGAAAACCAATGATGAACTAGTGCAAAGGCAGTAATAAACAATTAATAGCTCTATATTCCAAGACTCGTAAAATATGGACTTAACACACCAACAGATATCTTTTTTATTTCTCTTCATTGATCTTTAATTGAGCTCACATGGTGTGTAAGTTTAAGTATATAGGTGTATTTCATTTTCTTTTATTTTTAGAACGTCTCTACTTAGTGTATTTCCACATTTTGCAAGTGATAGAGATTATTTATTGTAAAAGATTTGACAAGTTCTATTGAGTTTATAGACCATAGAAATCTCCTTTTCCTCGAAATTAAAACCAATAGAGAATAGTTGGTTTGCATGTAGACTGGTGAGTTCATTTACTGTTCCAGTACGTTCGACGTCCAATACATTATATAATTTATAATTGTTATCTGTTGACAATATCAACTTGGGAATAATTAGGAAAAAATGCCTAATTTATTCATGGTGTTCCCGCTTTTTTTTTACATTTACAATTCGCCTATATTTATTAGGCGAATATTTAATACCATATTAATAATAAGGTATGTTGTATTAGTAGCTCTATTTTGGATACATATTTATTATCTAAAATATATATTAAAACTATAAATATATACATATTTATAATATGTTTCATTAAAGTACACAGCAGCCTCTCCATTAACGACTTTTAAACTGGTCTGCTCCAATTTACGAACAGCTTTGCGGTGGGCTGGTGTTAAAAGCCATTTCAATTGCCTAAGAGACATCTTAATTTGGCATGACCAGATGTAAAAAGAAAATCACAACTTCCAGACGAAAGGCAAAACTTTTTAATACGACACAAAATACAAATCAAGAAACAAACAACAGCTGTTCGTAAATTGGAGCAGACCAGCTTAAAAGTCGTTAACGCAGAGGCTGCTGTGTACTTTAATGAAACATGTTTTACGTGAGAATTTGCTACCATCATACACAAATATTTATAATAATATATAAATAATACAATATATTATTTATATATAAATTTAATATACATTATTATGAATTAAAATAATATAATTTAAATAATTATTTATATATTTTATAAAGAATAATATTATTATTTCATATATATGAGACGCAAGACTTGAAGATGTTCAAAGAATACATTCTTACGGTTTAACATTATAATATGAAGTTCCTCAAATTAATGAATTGTGCTAAAACATCAAAGTATTTTTATGGATAATAAAGACAAGGGATTGTTGTAACCGATGTATCTGAGGAAGCTATGAGCAAATAGACTGCCAGTAATAATCGACAGTACAGACGATTAACGAAATGCCAGTCAAAACAGAGTACATACTAACATCAAGATATCTACGAAACAAAAACTGTACTTGTATAATTATTTTAAGTTTTCTCTTATGATCATTTGATTCCAGTTGAATAACTGGCCTTCACCAATTGATTTAAACATATTCACGTTATTTAAACGCTTCTTTGTAAAAAAAAAGTAAAATCAGGCCTAAAAAAAAATTGAAACAACTGTGATAAAAAAAATAGACTGATTTATTATTAAAAACACTTAACCTTATTATTAAAGCGGAACTAAATGAGTTTAGATAAGCAGGTAAAATTTATCAGATCAGGTAAGGTACCTGAAAGTAGTCTGTCTGTACTAATAGAAAAGGTATGGGCAGATACACTGCGGAATGTTCACTTTAGTATTAACCAAAGGTGAACATTACTCATGCTTGAGTAACATCTTACACCAGCTAGCTAGTATTATATAGTTTAGACGAAAATGGCAAGCCGTTTTTAACTTAAAAAGCATTTTACTAACCAAAGTCTTAGTCTTTAGCTTCATCATTCATTGACACAGTGTTATAATCCCCGCAGAATTTCTCCGAAGGCTTTATAGCAACATTACTGCCTCCATTCGGACTTTGAAAATAATTGTTTTGCTTTACGTAACAACGCTAATGGTATTCATAATTAAATATGTTTCGTCTCATATGAGGAAAAGAATACCGAATTTCTTTATAGTATTGCCGCTTTTTTTTTGCATTTACAATTCGCCTATATTTATTAGGTCAATGCAAAATATTGTCACTTTAATAAAATAATATATTTTTTTCGATGTTGAAATACACAGGCGATAAAAATC
This sequence comes from Hermatobates lingyangjiaoensis, assembly GCA_026182355.1. Classification (NCBI taxonomy): domain Eukaryota; kingdom Metazoa; phylum Arthropoda; class Insecta; order Hemiptera; family Hermatobatidae; genus Hermatobates; species Hermatobates lingyangjiaoensis. The sequence goes on from JAPFBL010000062.1 coordinate 1,960,215, forward strand.
TGTCAGTCTCTTTAGCGAGAACAACATTTAAAACTTGATATTTTACTGATAAGGCGCCAGTACACTATATATAACTTTATCAGTGTATTCAAACTAAACTTCGGTCCCTTTCAAATATAACTGTTTAATAATTTCGACAATGAAAATTTTAAAATTGTGAAATAATGAGTTCAATCCAATACAAAATCTAAAGAAAATACAAAGTTTATATTTTGTTAAGAAACATTTTCTTAATGCGCAATAATACTTAAACTTCTTCTACTTCCGAGTAGTCGCCGGTACCCACCAAACATCTTTGATTTACATAGCCACGATTATGATTAACTCTGTGGAAAAGTCATTCCATTCATTTTGTTATCTCCATCATACAATGTTTTTTTCATTATATACGGATTAAACGCAGAACAGAAAAACTGTCTCGTATATATGTTCATTTTGAATTATGCCAAAAACAATTGATGATAACAGATCTCTATGTACTAATGACATTAATATACAATAAATTCATCAGAAAAAACGGTGTTTCTATTCTTTTCTTTTTCTCATATAGAACTGAACTGTAATGTACATTACAAGTATAAAAAAATGATGTACTTGTATAGAAAGTTTGTGTATTGTACACTCAGTTCGTTAGGGTCGGTTTTTCTTGACAAAAGCACTGACTCAAGGTGATATGATAGTTATCAAGTTGGTTCATAGTAAGCACCGGTGACCATTTACCTTAGCAGATTTTTGTTGGCCGTATGAACGAGTGGACTGGAGGAAAACGGCCACACCCTTGGAAGAGCGATGAAAGCGGAAACAAGACTGAAGTAGTGGCGCGAGGAGCAGGTGGCCACGAGCGGCTAAAGATAGCCTAAAGAATCTTCCAGCTTCAATAGAAAACCACCGAAATACAACCTTATCTGACCACTCTGCGAACAAATGCCTCGACGACCGGCAATCCAATTCAATTCTTACAGAAAACTCTTCTAAGCGTTTTCTTCAGAGACATCTAATTCTCGTCTAACTGATCCAACGGTAATGAAACAGTCATTCCAATGCCCTGTATCTCAGCTATTGTTCCACTGTATTCACGGCTACCAAAAGATTCTTAAATCAACGTTTTCAGCATTTCCATCAGCTGTTTCCCTGTGCGATTTGGCTTTTACCAATCCTTAAGCATTAGACCAAAGCATTCTCTTCCTTATATTTACACTTACTTCCCACCAGTAAGTTTTATCATAGTACTAATACTTTATTACTACCAAGTTAATCGATTTCTATCCAAAAACAAATTACAGAAAGTAAACTATTAAAAATAATTAATATTACAATTCCGTTCAATGACTAAACTGTTTCATAATGTAGTTTTGAATAAAGTAATAAATCAACTACATTGGAAACAGTTTTTTTTTTTAAATTCCATGGCTTTAATAACAACAAAATAATACGGAGCACATTTCCATGTCCACTTTAAGGTACTCATGTGGTCATTCAAAGTCATATCAATGCTTTTAATCCTCTTCTGAAGCAAATCCTGTAGGGGTGTTTGCAGAGATCTAATTCAGCACTCCATGCACCGAATATGTTCAAATACTCAACCGTTTAGGGCAACAGACATTTCTTCAAGGGCTCGCTCCTGTTATTAAAACTGAATCGCTCCTGTTATATGAAACGAAAACTATGTTTTTCCACAATATGAATGCGTTTTTCGATAAAAATACAGCGGAAAATTTTTCAAACATAAAAAAAGCAAAATTGTCTTCTATAGTAAAATTGATAGAACCACAGTTTATATAATCTAGTCAGCTGGTAATTACAACACTCTCGTGCAATCAAAAAGTTGTATAGTTTTTGAAGCACCATTTGTATTTACACTGTGAATAATACGGTTATTACAAATTAACAGATCCTAACTTTATTCAATAAACACAATTCGTTTTTCGTTAGTATAAGAAAGTCTATGCAATTCAAGACTTCAGGTAAATTATTTCCACCATATTTCTTTATCAATAGAATATAAAGCAAGAATTAGGCTCTACAAGATAAATATTGCTACACACATCCTTTGTATAGTTTCGTCTCTTCAAAATTATTTTACGGTAATCACACAGTCGATATTCTTGAAGAGATACAGGAAAATATTAATTAAACACTATTCTGATATAGCGTTTCCGGAAATAACTTCGCCAGTCAAAATATGGCATCCACTAAGAGAACTTTGTAATTTTTAAAACGGAATTTGATTTTGATTATTGGAAAGTTTAACTTTACTTTCTCATTAAAACAGAAACGTTATGCTAATTTCTCACCAAAAAAATATAAGAAAATAGTTGTAAAAACACTTCCCTTGGAACTCATTGTAATTTATGTGCACATATAATTTATAACAATGTGAAATAAAACCCAACATTTTACATTTTCCCAGTTATTTAAAATTTTGAGGGACTAGATAATACCACAGAGAAAAAACTTTGAAATAGAAGTTTTAGAGAATAAAAATTGTTTTCTACAACTTGTATATGTAACAGTAAAATTTATATTAATAGATAAATCCGTGTCCCCTTGTATACGGTAATATTGGTATGATATATTGGCAACACTTGCGTGGTAAGTATTTAAACGCACGACACTCTTGCTACGATTGGTTCTACTTAAAGATCAACTACTATTAATAGAATAACTAGAATAATATGAGTGAAAATTGAAATCACCTACGTGCTTTCAGATTATCTTGAAAGTCATTAAACAGTTTATACGAATTACTTTGATATATATTTATTGTCTAAAACGTTTACTTATTTAGCCCCGCATACTCGTATACGATGTCAAAATTAATCTCGACATAGCTTCTTCAGATGTAACTATACCGACATTAATTTTTTTTCGTTGATTAAACACTGTTAAAATATTCGAATATTGTGCTAAAAATTATAAGACGTTATAAGAAAATACACACTAGTAATACATAAATGGAACAAACAATTCCAAGAAGCCTTATATTTTTAGTTTCATAATATATATGGTTATATATTATAAAAATATATGGACATATGTAATATATATAATTATATATATACAATAATCATATATATATATATATATATATATATATATATATATATATATATATATATATAATACAATAGAAAAAATGCTCTGATGACATAAATTGAAAGGCCTCAGAGCATTTTTTCTATTGTATTCTTTTTTTTCCTTGTGGTTTAATTTCATTAATTGCATCACGTATTTGTTTATTGTGATTTTTCTGCATACATACATACATATATATAGACAATCGGCATTGAGAGTTAAATTTGAACCTGAAGAACTGACCGAGTCTCGATAAACTTTAGTTTTGTATACATAAACAAGTGAAATAACAATCAATGATCAAACCACAATTTTTCAAATCAATGATCAAATCAATGATCAAACCACAGGGAAAAGGACTGAGATCTGTCAACCGTAACAAGCGGCCTTCGTCAGAGTCAAAAGTGTCAGTGTTTCAGTTGGGTTTTTGACTCTAACGATGACCGCTTGTTACGGTTGAAAGATCCTAGTCTTTTTTCCCTTTTTATATTGTGGTTTGATCATTGTATAAATGAGTATTTGATATAAGTATATATATATATATACGTTTCACGATGAATCACAAACACAGAACTAAGGAACAGACACACTTACTGTCTCTAATTTTCGGTTGAACCGTCATCAGGAGAGTTGAGAAAGGGACACCAAGCGCACTAGATTTGGTGTCCCTTTCTCAACTCTCCTGATGACGGTTCAACCGAAAATTAGAGATAGTAAGTGTGTCTGTTCCTTAGTTCTGAAAGAATAGACCCAAGATTGAAGATATTCATTGATTCCATTGATCGAAATTAGTTTAGAAAATGCATAATAGTACAATGTAATATAAATTAATTTGCTAAAATTCTTTACTATTTTTCATGAATGCTGTTTAATTTTGTGTAAAAACAATCTATATATTCTAGACGATGTCACCAAGCATATGATGTTTTTGATGAAAACTGACACAGTCAGATTTTATTGCTGAGTGAGACCCTTTCAGAGTTCAGTTATTTCCTTTAACGACCAAGTCATAAATTCCATGATCAAATGAAACTCCAATTCCATCCACAGCTGTCTATACCAGTCATAAATAATTCAAATCGGTATTTAAGATGTTTGTAGAGTGTCGAAACTAGGAAGTACAGTAGAGTTAAGTGTATCCTTCAACTGTCTTTTACAATTCATACGTTTTGAATTTGTGGCTGGTCAATTGCAAATATGTATTTTAAAAAGAAAAAAATCCAACTATAATTAAAGTTAACTATTTTTTTTAATTACCTTAATCCACTCAAACAAGCTAAAAAAACATAATTGGTTAGTATTATTACACGAAATAAAATGGGAAACTTAATTTTAAATTAAGTTAATTAATTTTAATTTTTTTTCTAATTTTAAAAATTCTATAAAATATTCTGACGAATAAGTTTTCGTCTTAAAAGTACTTTTTTTTTTATAAAATTAATTGTTTTTTCTACAAAACTAAGTAAACTATGTAGTTTCAATTTTCACAAAAATTCTCAATAAAGCATCGCCAGTCTGTATTATGCCTGCAGTTCGAAGATTCATGAACCCCCATCCAGTAATGAATGGCCCATTACTTATCATCTAATAATGAATTCCTTAACCATTGATTTAACCATATACCAATAATTAAGCACGAGTGTACTTGCTTATAAATATTTTCACTCTACCCATTCCAGAAATGTTAAAATATCTGTTTTTAATCATATGTTATTTCAGACTTTATGAGTAGGCTCCTCTGAATTCATTAATAACTTAATTGTAAAGTTCATTCATTAAATATGTCACCTTTAAAGGATGCTAAAAAAAAAGAAGGTTCCGCAATGAAGTGATAGAAACTTGTTTTTTTTTCGAACTGTTTCGCGTACCCTTACTTGCCCTGAATATGTTCTCTTTTCTTGCCTACCATTAAAATATCTCTTTTGCTCCATTCTCTTCTCAATACTACAACAGATGTCTGATTTCACTTGTTTCAATTTTCACTTTTCCCGAGGACAACGGATGTAAAAATATTGAAATGACTCTTCCATGTGTATCTCTCATGGTCAATTCTTTCTCCATGTGTTTCTCTCTAGGTGTGTACCCTTTTATTCAGTCACTACCCTACTGACGTACAAGGCTACTGGGATGTCAATCCTTTACGTTTTCCTTCATTGATGAGAGGTGAAAGTAAGAATAAGAATTTCCTTTTATAAAATTTTGGTTTTCACTTATTGTTTTATTTTGTTTACTTAGTACTATTTACATCTAGTACGAACCAGTATAAGATACATTAACATGCCTTAAACATACGTCCTCCATAGAACGCCCTGTAACGACTTACGAACGCCACAGCTGTCCAAGGGCAGATCATTAGCCTTTGCTAGTCCGTCTGTCTGTTTCTGTATTCACAAAATACCAGGACCGTATAGAAACCCACCCATAACCCTAAATATTCTGAAACCACATGACCAGGTTACTTGGGTCAATACATATTCATTTTGGCTTAATTCGCGAAATAAAAGTTATCAGTGGTTATTGAACATAGTCGGTCATATCCTATCGTAGCGTGCATCACAGTCAAGTTCCATTTAAATTATAAAATTATAATAATTTTATAATTAAAAAAATTAAAGATAGTTTGAATTACACAAAGGTCTGTAATATGATAGAGTTATCTGACGGCCGCATTAAAGGAGATCGCAGTTCATCTTAGTGATTTTTATCGTATACCGACCGAGTTATTCCACTTACTACCTCTCTCCTATTTACAAATTCACTTTAAACAAATTAATTTATTTTTTTGGTCGCAAACTTGTAGATTCATTAATTAATAAATGTGTCTCGTAATATATTATTTATACTGTTTTCTTTCTGGCTTGATGGAAGATAAATAGTTACAACTATTTTTATCTTCTTTTAATTATGCATTCATAACATTGTATTATAGAGTGAGATATTTAATGTATGACTGCTTGAGTTCCACACTCAAAGAAGAGAGAATTTAAGCAAATAGTGTCAGTAAAAGTGAGATTGTTAACTAAATTTTATTATTAACTTTCTTTTTGATGATTAATCCACAGCAAACAATGACATAACAAAACAAACCCTTGTTCATTTATTTCGAAGAATGTATGTTGAGGTTTAAAACTTATCCATGTTGCAACATATAAAGCCCCAAAAAATTACTTTAGTCTAACAAATTATTTATTAATTAATGTTTGGTTTTACAATAAAAAAAACAGGTTGTAATAAGTGATTGAGAATATTTTATATAGAACAATGATTTAAGTCGGTTATTGGGCCTGATAGACCAAATAAAACTTGGTAAGCTTATTCAGATACGTTCATTTTTTTGGGGATATTCAGTCGTAACTTTGGCTTATTCAGATGAACGTTCATTTTTTGGGGGATTTTTGACTATAAAAGATTAGTCATGTTACAATATTTGTAAATCCAACACTTCAAGGGTCACCCAACCTGCAAAGGGAGGCCTTGTTTATGCCATGAACGGCAAAGTATTCTCCAAGGCGACGAAGGAGACGATACTTGAAACGAAAGTGTTTACACAACATTCAAAATATTACTCATCATCTTAGACGTTAGCAGAAGTGTATTAACTTTTGACGAAATTACTAGATATGTTCAAAATTTAAGACCATATTTAAGACATGTCATTCTGTGTATTTTATTTATTTTTAAATAAGAATGGCAATGCTAATTGAATCTATCATGTTGCTTATTACATTAATGTAATATGTAATTTCAATTTGTTTGTTTAGTTTTTGTAAATAGATATAAGCTCTTTAGTGATTCTGAAAGTCACGAATTGCACAGGATGCGGTGAGGACGAGTGTGAAGTTTAGGGAGGAAGCGGTTGCTAGAGGTAAGGAAGGGTGTAGCTGGTGCACTTACCTTTGGTTGTGGGGTGGCCGAAGAGCCTGGTGGTGGTGCCGCCGCCGGCCTTGCTCCGGGGTGACTTGTTGCGCTGCTCCAGCAGAGCCACCGTGGCTGCCACTACACCGCCTCCCGAACACCGCACCATGCCCCGGCTCGCTTTCAACCCACACTGCTAATTGGACCACCCCCTCCTTCTGCCCCCTACCCTGCATCACTTTCTTTTCACTTCGCCAACTCCTTCACCTAATCAAATTACGCAAGGCTGCTAGCAAAGTAGTCTGTATAAACAACCCTTGACTAAAACAAACTCCTATCCCAACTAAAAAAGGACATAGAGCCTCCCGATGAAATCCACACCCACAATTGTACTCTCACACCTAAACTCCACCATTCTAACTCTCTCTATAATTCATGCATTTCACCATTACCACAGAGGTTAGTATTATTAATATTAAACACATAATATACCGTCTTACCTCGTACATTACAGCCGTAGCTCTCGGACCGGTTTCGGGTGTCACCTATCTTCAACACGAACTGATCTAATGAATGCTACCTATCTGATTATATAACCTACCTACTATCCTAATGCTGCCTACATTTTATTAGTTGATTATTTTAACACCCCCATTAGTTGATTATGTCTCTATCCCCCCCCCCCTCCCCCAACTACATCTTGTCTTCAACCTATAGTTTTACATAGTTCATGAAACAAAATACACTTCGAGATGGATGACCACGAAATGCATACTATAAACAAACATATAACAAAAGATACACTTCGAGATGGATGACCACGAAATGCATACTATAAACAAACATATAACAAAAGATACACTTCGAGATGGATGACCACGAAATGCATACTATAAACAAACACATAACAAAACATACACTTCGAGATGGATGACCACGAAATGCATACTATAAACAAACACATAACAAAAGATACACTTCGAGATGGATGACCACGAAATGCATACTATAAACAAACATATAACAAAAGATACACTTCGAGATGGATGACCACGAAATGCATACTATAAACAAACATATAACAAAAGATACACTTCGAGATAGATGACCACGAAATGCATACTATAAACAAACACATAACAAAAGATACACTTCGAGTTGTTTGACCACGAAATGCATACTATAAACAAACACATAAGAAAAGTAATAAATACTTCAATCAGTAAATAAAAGCAATTTGCGAAAACATCAAAGGCAAACAAAATCAAGCTGCTCTTTAGTAATCACAACCATTCATAAATATCCCTCAAAAAAAAAAAAGAAAAAAAGGTGAATTGCTTGAGAGGCATTTGTGTTGTTCTGATTTTATATAAATAACTTGAGATTGTATTGAAAGGCAACTGTTACCAATGATCTGGGAGAATCGGAAGCTATTTGGTATTTTAATACATAGTGATTAAATTGAAATATTAAATGTTCCTTGTTTGTTCAAGTTAAAATTCCCTTTGTGCAATACATCCAGTTGTGAATATTTGTAGTAAACAACTAGCGTTATGTATTATTTACACTTAGATCTTAAGATGGAACAAACAAAATCTTTTCCTTGATACAATTTTGAATAGTGTGGCCTTGCATTTCATATTAAAACTGGAAGCACATACATTTTCATTGGTAGTCAACCAGGAATCCCACTATAACTATTACAGATTGACAATAAAGTTTCATTCTGTAATACGATGTATTGTCGTTTTAATTTCAATTCGAGATATATCAGAAGATATCTCTAACAGACTACGAAGAAGCATTAGGCTCCAAACTTTGAAGTATGTAATCATATTAAAATCAGAACTATCTCCAAATCATACCTTCCACATATGTAATGTTAAATGGTCGAATGTAAACAGAGAGTACCAATAACACCGCTAAAATTAGATAATTGATAGAGTTTCGACCACTTTTAATTATTATTAAAATCTTACTAAGAAGAATGTTGATAGTTACGTATCATTGTAATAATTGTTTTATACTAATTGTTGTCCATGGGAATGCCTTGACTATATATTTATAATATAACATTAGTCCTCAAGGACTTAAATTATTTTGGACCTAATCTTCGAGAACCAATGTAGTACTTATAATTATATATATAACACATTCAATAATATATCGACCGTTTGATAGAATAGGTATGTTCTCTAATCGGGATTCGGTCAATTTTCTAGGATAAAAAATAAAAACTCTCGTTGCCAACGTTTCGGTTTTATTTAAAACCATTTTTATAGGCAGAAGTAAGTAACAGTCTAGTCGAAGGTTTTGTCCGGTTAACATTGTTGTTCCTTTAAATAATGCAAATTTCATTTTCTTAGTTAAAAAAATTCTTACTTCTGCCTATGAAAAAGGTTTTAAATAAAACCGAAACGTTGGCAACGAGAGTTTGATTTTTTATCCTAGAAAATTGACCGAATCCCGATTAGAGAACATACCTATAATTATATAGTTAAGGCATTCCCATGGGCAACAACCAGGTATAAAACAATTATTACAATGACTTGTAATCAATTGTTACAACTATGATTGTAACAATTGATTCCGACTCAAAATTCAAGCTTTATCAAGATAGTTCTTAGTAAGATTTTAATAGGTACTTCCTCAATTTCACTTTGATTATATAAAAATCACATCAATTCTAACAAAGTTTCGATTTGTTATAATATGCCTGCTTTTGAAAATGGAAAAGTTATATATAAATGTGTTGGGGGATTGACAAGTGTAGGAGAGTATTGAATGAAAAGGAGGAAGAGGGCATATGGCAGGGGAGATGCGGTTGATAGAGGGGGGACAGAGGGGGGGAGTCGGCATCAGTTAAGGGCATCAGACAGAACACCACTGATAGCACTCCTCTTTAAATCTAGCACCGGCCGCACAAAGCGACTCAATTGAGCCACGTCACCAGTCAACTCGCTAACCTGGCCCGATAAGTCACCCACCTCCGTCTTCATTTCTCACTTACCAGCATCAACTTTTGCTCACCCATACATAATATCAATCACACATCAGTAGTTTAATTTGAACACCCAAAACATACAGAAGTACGGTATTTCCTGATTGATATCCACTATAGTAATAGAGTTCCTTCTGCTTCGTTAACCATCAAATTGTCACCCAAGTTGACTTACTACATTATTGACTTAAGATTATACATAACACCCTACATACTCGGGACAAAACGGCATAATATCCTCTCGGAGAGAGAGTTTGCTCAAACTTTTATACTCTACCACTATACAACAAAAGTAAACTACATTTTTCTTGATTTCTTACATCATTACATTTATAGTAATGATGTAAGAAATTGAGTAACCCATCATCAGTTGGGTTTTTGACTCTGACGAAGACCGCTTGTTACGGTTGAAAGACCTTAGTCTTGTTTTCCCATTTTCTTATTGTGGTTTGATCATCATTACATTTATGATAATCCACAAGAAGTAAAAGTAAGTAAAGTTTCCAATCTTTGATGAGGACCTTATGTTATTAATCTACGTTTCAATCTCAATTCTTTATAACGTAAACGAAATAATATAGATAGATATAGATCCAAACCAAAATAAGAAATGAGAAAAAAGGCTAACATCTTTCAACCGTAACAAACTGTCTTCGTCAGAGTTAAATCTCAACATAGGTTTTTTGAGTAACAACGAAAGAAAATTATCAAAGAGATCCTAACAAATTTTAAGTAAACATTTCCCAATTAATAATTTAGGCATTTCTTTTTCATTTAAACATTTTAATTTTGGTTTTAATTCATAGGCTTTTGTCAAACTAGATAGACAATTTAGAGAGACTATAGGGACGAAGAAATGAAAAAACATTATAGAAGTAGAGTAGGTATAGCACATGGTTTTTATCGATAACAATGTTTCACAATAAACAAGTGGAATCTTGTATAGATATACTCGTATATATAGCAAATTATAGAAGCTATTCAATTATAAATATACCCAATGAAATAAAGGTCTCTAATGAAATTTTCTATGCAAACATTGAAAGGATTACAAGAATGGAAAAGAATCTGTTTTCTTTCTGTTTTTTATAGCAGAAATGCTATAAAAAAAAATTTTTTTTTAAGACTTGTAAAGTAATTAAGCGTCTTTCAAAGCTCAACTATTTATTTAAATTCTACGACAAGAATGGACATTAGCTATTTTTCCTCTTAAGGAATTTCAGAGACGTTTCAGAGCGAGGGGCGTGATGTTGCAATGGATTTCTTTTTAATGAGAAGATGTGGAGGTTATTCCTGTGGCGAGATTCGGTAATCCTCCTCTCTTATTTCAAGTAGAAAAACGTTTTCAAGATTCGCTCAGATTCTATTTCTTTTTTATACTTTTCTACACATTCGTCCCTCGGAGAGGACGTTAAGCCGTTGTTCCCAAGCGCCTCCACGATGTCAGTTACTCGTTAAAGATCCTTATTCCAAAATGTATAAATTGAGTTAGGCAAAATTTAGTACTCCCAATGTAGAATGTTTATTGTGCGGTACCACAAAAGACCCATCTTTGGCGTTCGTGTGACTACCACTGCAACCTAACCTAACCTAATATGCACATATACACATCAAAAAATGCTTCAACCAGACAGTGTGTTGTTTAGATATACTGTCATTAACTTTTGTTCGGAGTGCGCAAAATATACGTCTGCAAAACCTCACCAGTAACAAAAAGTTGAAGTAAATGTTATCTCATTCTGTTTTCTGATAAAAAAAAGTACTTCGAAGTTTTTATCACGAAATAAATTACGCCTCCTTGGAAGTTTTATTAAGATCTGCACATAAACAAAATTTCATAAATAAAAATATGTGTTTTGAACACGTAATTTGTTGTTAATAAATCATTGTTTAAATGGAGATTTAGTAATAATTTGCAACTTTGAGAAAATACAATACGGTCACGACTATACAGCTTCATAAACAACATTCCTTGTTATATTTTTGTCACTGTTGATTTCATCACCAGATAATATGGAGTCTTGGAGTTCAGTCCCGCAATTCTTCATAGTAACGTACAAGCAATGTTTCCCTCTAGTCCCCCCTTCCTCACCTCCAAAAGCACATTTCATCCCCTCCAACATTCCTCTTCCTGCTCTAACATAATAAAGCCTGTTTCTTCTTTAGCCTAACTCTGACATAGGAGTCAAACTCTGTCATGTTTAAATTATATAAGTCAAAACTATGCATGAAGCACATAATATTACAAACTTTCTGAACACACACATACATATTAGACATATTAAATATACTAAAAACAATATTAACTGGAAGAACTAGGCTACATTTTGCGCCATAAAGTCCCAACATTGTCCATCATATTTTCAATGTAAACTATAGTAAGGAATAATTAGAAATACGAGCAAAAAGTATGTTTTATTATATTTTAATTGAAAATGCAAACAGTGTTTATGATTTCATTAATGGAAACTTAAGCTGCTGAAATAGATAAATTGAGAAAGTACAGAATGAACCTATGGAATTTACTTTGCTAATGTAACATTGCGTAGCATAACTAAAATGGGAGAATATTAATAAAAATCACCCATTCTACTATCTGCACAACAGTGAAGGCTAAAACCTATACTTGTGGGCTTTTGGAAATAATATATTTTTTTTTTTTTAATTAAAAGATATAATAAAATAAGAGGAACTCTCGTGAATCAAGCAATTGTTAAGCAGGTTAATTCGTTTGTTATTATCAAATTTGTTATAAATTGTTGTCGTTTGATAGAAATATATAAATCAGAGATTTATTAAAGGCAGACAGGTTAGGAAAATGATTGTGGAGGGGAAGGTGGGTGCGGCCAGAGGGAGCCTTAAGCCAAGGCAAGGAGCCCTTCGTCGAAATGCCTCACGTTCCACCTCCACCCACAGACTTTGATCTCCCCTCCACTTTTCATTTCGCAAACTCTCCCTCACACCACAAAAGCACAACTTCTCTGACGTCCATTGTCACCAAAATTACAGCTGCACGACGTGTCCAGATAAATAATCACCCCCGCCTTGATAACTCACCACCCTTCTTTTCTTATAGGTTTCCTCTTGTCTGACGTCACTGTCTTAATCACCAGCACAGAACACACTAAAACTAAGCCATTTGAAAATAAAAGACACTACAACTCCTATAGTTCATTAAAACCAACTTAGAATGCAAGACTTATTAATAAACTATAGTCATACTTATACAGTAATCCATGCAATATATTTATGTTACAAAATCGGAAAGACGACTCTAACTGGATACAATACGAGTTCAAAATCGAAGAAGAATAACACATAGAGCAAGGAAACATACTTACAAAAAGAAATTTTCGTCTTCAGGAGAAGAGAGAAAGGGAAACCAAGCACGTTGTAGACACAACGTTAGGTGGGTCACCAAGAATCTTGATCTTCATCAAACCTCGAAGTATCTTGTCTCAGGTTGCGAGAAGTTCGCATAACGCTCCTGATGACGACAGATGTCAAAATATGAAACTGAATTTTTGTATTTCTCCCGTGTTAATTTCTGCTATATGTTCACTTGTCCTGTTGTCAATTCTGTTTCATTCTTCACTTAATTCCTCTGCAATCACACCCACCCACCCTATTCTGCATAATACTTCCCATACTCTCTGTAACTGCAGTTACTGAATGACTATACTCGGTGTATTATTATTTTTTCTTGCCTCCTCCCATTGTAATGTGACAATACAATACAGAACGATTCAATGAAGGAAACTTCAGGCTTGGCTTACTCTGTTTACTGTTTTATCAATCACATCACTTATTCATTCCTCTGTTTTCCTTTTGTTGATCATCTTTTCCTTATTCCCTATTCTGTTCTTAATTTTAAATTGATTCTTGTTTACCTTATTCTTTGTCACTGGCAGCACGTGTAACATGTAACACATCGTCACTACACCAGAAAGCTTGGTTTACCTCCCTCTCGCCTCTCCTGCTGACGGTTCAAACCATAAATTAAAGGATATAAGTGTGTGTTTCATTTATGTATGTTTCCTTGTTTTATGTAACATACATAATTTATGTATGTATATTTAATTTATGCATGTATATTGAATTTTAGTTGTCCGTTTAAGTCGGTTTTTCGTAGTTACAGTATATTTATCCAAAATTTTCTTATCTCATCATCATATATTCTGCATTAGTTTTCTTTAACAATGTTTGGTCCAGCGTCAAAGAAATATAAAAAAAAAACGCTTTTAAAACAAAGTTTTGTCTACACTTCTAACATCTTCAAGATGTTTCATTTAACATCAAGTTTAGTTTGATTCTACATCAGTACAAAATTAATTATAATAACATAAAAACGTTAGTTCATTATTCAAAATGTCCGACACTCTACTGTCCGAAATTTTCTCTTTTTATCTTTTACGTAACTACATTTCTAAATATAAGTTAATCAGTATTAATTTTCTTTCAAATACAATTAAAAAAAAAGTTCATTGCCATTGATGTATGGTAAAAGTTCCATAAAAAAAGTTCCATTATCAACAGAAGAGTAATATGATGATCATTTTCATTTATTCCCAGTCTGTAAAGTCATGAACAGAGATAAAAATTAGCAAATTATATACAATATAAATATTGAGAGTTGGGCTTTACTTTTCAAAAATTTATTTACTAATATTGAATGCTACCTTATTATTTTTAAGAAAAATACCTTATATTATATACTACCTTATTATTATATAAGAAACCCATTTGTTTTTGTTAGTCCTCAATCACTTGGTGTCAGTAACACACCCCAAGGTTGTTTGTGAATATATGTTCTCCACACAGAAGCAGTAAACAGACCCTTGTTACTCACGATAAGGTAGACTTTCTAACAAAGGTTCACTTTGTTTGTCTTGTAAGCACAAACATCTATCTACCAGTCAAAAAACAAACAATATCCATTCACTCTTTATCATACTACCACTGACGAATATTGATAGCCCAATTGGGTGAATGGACACTTTTAGTGCATGTTAAATATCTCACGGAATGATTACAAAAATAGTTTTGTCCAACATTCCTTATTTTTTCGTTTAAAAGCAGTATTTGAAAGGTTGTTATTTCTACAGTTTTATACTATAAAAGATGTTTTGACTACTTAAGAATTAATTTTAGTCCTCTTTAACAGGTTTCATTCAAAAAAACACTTTTGCACCTTCGTTATTTTTGATAATTATAAAAGCTAAAAAATAACTACCCACCCATCTACATCTTAGTCATTCACGTTGCAATGGTGAGTGCACAAAATATGGCAAAGTTAATCCATATTGAACTACTAGACTATTCGTGACCTTTTGTGTTACTCAGAAATTATAGCAATAGTTATTCACATAAATTCACTTAACATGTTTAACAGGAATAATTTTATAACATGAAAACGTTCATTATTCAAAATGTCCGATACTCTACTGTCCAAAATTTTTTCTTTTTATCTCTTACGTAACCACATTTCTAAATACAAGTTAATTTTCTTTCAAAAATAATTAAAAATAAAAACTTTACTACCATTGATGTATGGCAAAAGTTCCATAAAAAAAAAGTTCCAAACAACTTTTAATTGCTGTTTCTTGTTATTAAGGCACGGGAACAGATTCTTATATGGCCCAAGCTTTTGATATAGTATTGTTAACATAATTCAAGGTATATACACAATGAAATATATTTAAAACAAACAAAACTTGTAAATTGAAATATTCAATTTATTTACCTAACATAAAACAACATTAATGAACGGAATGTATCTTTACAATATTACCTCAGAACATTCGTATTTTATCTAACATTTGTGTTCAAGTTACTTTCTAAAATTATTCATTTTTAACCTCTAATATAGTAGTTCATTATGTATTTATCTGTTGCATTTATTTATAATACATTTGCACTTCTGCCATCAGCGAGCACGCAAGCCTCTGGGCTACTCAGTCTCCATACCTTAATTTTATTACCAGTGTTTATACTTCGCAAATTTTAAATTAATTTTTGTTTTGTTACATTTATATGTAATATATATTTACACTATCATCGGCGAGCACGCAAGCGACTGGCTACCCTGCATCAATACCATTACTTTATCACTGTTGTTTATATTATTCAAATTTTAAATTCTAAAATTTGTTTGTTACATTTATTTTTAATATGTTTGTGCTACTGTCATCGGCAAGCATGCAAGCCAGTGAGCTACCCTGGCTGCATGCCTTTAGTTTATTACCAGTATTTATATTTTACAATTATTAAATTAAGAAAAAAATTTTTTTTGTTACATTTGTATATAATACATTTGTACTACTGTCATCTGCGAGCACGCAAGACACTTGCTACCCTGGCTCCAATTTTGGGAATATAGTAATAATTTTCTTTTATTTAACATTATTCAGGTAATACGAGTAAATTATGTATATTTCAGATCTCTATCTCCACGGAAAATGGGTGAACAAAGAAACGAACAAACTCACGAACTTTATATATAGAGATTTAAAGTTAGTAACATTTCTTAACCTGAGTTGCATCAGTCTGTTCATGAACTAAACTCTTTAAATCCTAAGTATAATATGGCATACTAATAAAACAAAATGAGCACTTTTAACAGGCCGAGTCAGCCTTGACGTACAGTAGCTGCGCATACGTCTCCAAAATCATTATCGATCTATTTCGTTTATCATACGGTTTACAAATGTTAGGTGTAAGCTATAACATGAAATTAGCGTTGAATTCTTTTGATTCATAATACTATTCAGCGTGTATTAATTTGCATTTATTAGCCCATTGTTTGGAAACAATTGCTAATGGTGCGCGGAATTAGGGAAACCCTGTTTTATATAACTTCCATTGTATTCTTTTAACTTAACACTTTTACAACCATACCCTCGAGTATTTACTGTAGCCAGTCTTTGAAGGAGTTGTTACATCATTACCTCAATATCATGTTAACGTTTGGAACATTTATATGTATATGTTGGGGGCTAGGTTAGTAAAGTGCAATATGCTCGCCTCTGGACTAGTAGATACGTGTTCAATACCCACTTTGACCCTCGATTTATTCACGCGAGAGGTGAAAATCTAATTATGTCGTCCCTCGGAGAGGACATTAATCCGTCAGCCCCGAGTCTCTACGATGTAAGGTACTCGTTACAGATCCGTACACTAAATACACTTGAGTTAGACAAAATCTAGGACTCCCAATGCAGAATGTTCATTGTGTTATATCATTAAAGACCAATCTTCAGCCTATGTTTGTTCTCTTGTGGGTCCACAACTGCAACCTAATCTAACACTATATATGGTGAAAATTGTTTAACCCATGCTCTTGACTAACAGCTTGTATTCGGCTTGCGTGTGAATGTATGTAGAAGAGTCCCGAAAGTTTGAAATATTCGTAGACATCGCTTCCAGTACGACCTGGAAACTCTGTGTTGTTGTAGCCACTTCTACCACCTACCCAAGACGTTTACCTTCGTGAGGCCCATAGAGGGAACAAGACTCATTGAAGGTTTAGATTATAAACTTGAAAATAAAGTCCCTAAACATTAACATGAATTTCATGAATGTTCTCTCTTTCGTAGCAAGAAGGGGAGAAGGGATCAATAATTTAATAACATCCCTTACTGGCTAATGAGCTGCTATATTAGGCAGCCCGCTTTCACCACACTGGTGACGGACACCGTTAGAGTTTTTTAAATAAAAACAGAAATATTCAAAACCAGAAGTACCAAAACGAGACAAATATGATGCCTTTTACACAGCACAGAATTTCTGCAATAATCACAAATGGAGAATATAAACTAAAGAATGTTACTCTTTAATTAGGTAAATATTCCACTAAACTTATATTAATGGATGATTAAATAGGACAAAACTATGTAAGAGTTTTGAAATAACAAACTTTGAAGATGTTTAAAAATAAAGACAAAACGTTGACATAAGGTGTTTTGAGAATTTGGCGAAACCTCAAAAAAAAGATGAAATACTATACAATAAATGTGATTGAGATGAGATAAATTATGTACATAAGAAAAGATTTCGACGTAAACTTCATAAAATGATCATGTATAAAAAATCGATGTCGTTAAGAAATTTTAGGGTAAAAAGCTAATGAAATAGTCTCCACATATAAAAATTTAATCGTATAAACAACGCGTTTCGAACACGTAGTGTTCTTCTTCAGGTATTAACTAAAAAAAATACAATGTAATCAGAGAGTTATCTATAGTACAAAGTAAATATGTTTCAGTTAATGCCTGAAGAAGAACACTACGTGTTCGAAACGCGTTGTTTAAACGATTAAATTATTGTATGTGGAGACTATTTCATTAACTTTTTACCCTACAATGAGTAAATACCATATAATAAGTGATTGCACTACGTTAGTCGTTAAGAAATATTGTCGAATCCTTTTTTATTAAGTTTAATAGATCAAATACTATACACATTTGCAATAGCTTTACCTACAAAGGCAGTTATTTCTTGTGGAATTCCTTTGTTTCCCCTGACTTGCCCCACCCAGCCTTCTGTTCCCTTTCCTTGCTCTTTACACCCTTTACACACTTCTCATGCCTCCCTCTCTTCTTGATACTACACCAGATGACCTAAATTACTTGCTTCAGTAATCACTGAAGCAGTAAAACACCAACACCACCATATAACAACAAAACACATAGATATCTATACAACGGAGATTAATAAATAAGACCAGGTAGTTTATTGTTTGTAGTTGGGGTTTTGTTTGCATATGGGAGATGCTAAATTTTTCTAATAAAACCTAATCAAATTATCCAGGCTACAAATCAAATATTAAATTCAGTTTGAAAAATATATTGAAAAAAAAAATAGACAATATGTTTATTTGAAGAGAGAAACAGATGTTGGTTGCGAGTTCACTGACTCTGGCTAGACAATGCTCGAGTGAGAGGTGCTGACGGATGAACTAAATATAACATAACATGGGAAGAGCCGTCCATCTCCATTAAGACTGCCTGCAGTTAGTCGAGTTAATACCTCCAGCCACCAAGCTCTCAGTGGTCCATTAACTGTGTTTGGGCTTGTACTAACACACCACATGATACCAGGGAGTCAGCCATGAGCCAGGGACACTAGTAGCGCACTTACCTTCTCCTTCACGATGTTTATGAGACCAAAAATGCCTTATGCTGTTAGATGATATGTATATAAAATATATGTATATATTATCAGCATATAAACCACAGAATGCGACTACAGTGGCACTAATAGTCAACATCAGAAGTTACTTTGACGATTACCCTTATTGGTCAAAACGTCTTCGTCTCATTTAAGAACTACCTTGTGTTCTTTTTTAAATTCTAGTTTATATATATATATATATATATATATATATGTGTGTGTGTGTGTGTGTGTGTGTGTGAGATTAAATTTTCTGGCCACTTTTGTCTTAATTAGTTTTCTGGATATCTTTTCCAAATCTCGAAGTCTTACTTTCATTTCTTTAGGAACTAGGTGTAATAACTCACCATATGTTTTGTTGTCCATTTGTAAAAAAATGGACAACAAAACATATGGTGAGTTATTACACCTAGTTCCTAAAGAAATGAAAGTAAGACTTCGAGATTTGGAAAAGAAATCTAGAAAACTAATTAAGACAAAAGTGGCCAGAAAATTTAATCACACATGTATAAATGAAGGACTGTTCCCCAAATATACGAATTTCAAAATATATATATATAAAAAATTTCACATAAACACGTGAAATAACAATCAATGATCAAACCACAATAAGAAAATGGGAAAACAAGACTAAGATCTTTCAACCGTAACAAGCGGTCAACATCCCTTTCTGGACATTAGTCCTTTCCTGCACTTTCACCCTTTTAAAATACCACTCTTCCCTCCCACTCCTCTCAACCCCTCACCAGATGTTTTCTGCATCTAGCGTTTCAGTTGGGTTTTTTGACTCTGACGAAGACAGCTTGTTACGGTTGAAAGATCTTAGTCTTGTTTTCCCATTTTCTTATTGTGGTTTGATCATTGATATATATATATATATATATATATATATATATATATATATATATTATTAATTATTATTAACATTATTATTATTAATTTTCTTAATCTATTTATTCTCTATTAGTCCAGTTATACCGTTGACCTTTCAACTCTTTTATTCTAACCGCTTGTTTCTTGTTCATTATTGACCTTTGACCTTTTCTTTATATTAACCTGTACTATCCTTTTAATCTACTCGTATTTATAGCAATGACTAAGCATGAGTCATCGATTTTAATTTAACATGTCACTTGGCCAACTTCTTTTCCAGTTGAACCCTGTTAGCAGGAGGTTAGTTCGTAGGATCGAATCTCTCAGTCTTAAGATCGTGAATGCGGAGACTGCGGTTAATTTTAATGATACTATTTATACCAATATATATATCCATTGTAGGATAAAAATCTAATGAAATGGTCTCCACATATAAAAATTTAATGATATAAACAACGCGTTTCAAACACGTCGCGTTGTTTATATCATTACAAGTCTTCCTCCAAGACTGAGGAAGAACACTACGTGTTCGAAACGCGTTGCTTATATCATTAAATTTGTGGAGATCATTTCATTAGATTTTTACCCTACAATGAGTAAATACCACATAATAACTGATTGCACTACATTACAATATATATATATCAAAAAATCACAAATTCAAAGAAAAAGCTGATTTATTTGCCCTTTGATTTTGTGGATATTTCTCTGGTTGTAGCGAAGAGTCCCGCAGGAAGGCAGGCCGGTGACTCTCTTGGACCGTTTCTTTTAATTGTATATATATTATTTGTAGTAGCTCTCTGACGAGATAGTTTAGAAGTCCTCGGAGCTTATTTTTTCTTTATTTTAATTCTTCCCTACGGCATTTTGTCTCATATACATATCCTAGGTGTTGCTGGTTTGAATACTGGGCGGTGACTGGCTGTTGGCTTGGCGAGTAGCTGGTGGTTGGTCACCTAGTAGCTGCATTTATATATATATGGTCAGTCGGTGGACACTTCCACGTCTCCGCTCCTGTGTTCCTTTTCCTGCCTTTCCTGAGGACGGCGTGAGAGCCGAAATGATCGATAATAGTAATTGTTAGTCTCTTTTTTGTTTTCTTATGATAACTATAATTATATATATATATATATATATCAATGATCAAACCACACTAAGAAATTGGAAAACAAGACTAAGATCATTCAACCATAACAAGCGGTCTTCGTCAGAGTCAAAAACCCAACTCAGTTACGGTTGAAAGATCTTAGTCTTGTTTTCCCATTTCTAAGTGTGGTTTGATCATTGATTTTTATTTCACGTGTTTATGTGAAATCTTTTATATATATATATATATAAGAATCCACCGTGAAGTAGAAACAAACTAAAAAAATAAAAGATTATCAGGACTCGGGCAGTTCTTCAGGTGCAAATTAAACTCTCATTGCCAACGTTTCCGTTTTTTATAGGCCTATAAAACAGAGGAATTATAAGAAATTATACATTCATTCAAAAATCAAACGTACATAGAAAGCCCAAATAGTTACAAATAAGAAAATGCAATAGACATTTTGACAATATTACTGAGAGAACTTACAGAAGTATATAATTTTTGAAAACTGATTAACTAAGTATTACATTAGAGATTATTTTACAAAGAAATATAATACTTACTCAGTCTTTCTCTTTCAAAAATTGTATACTTCTGTAAGTTCTCTCACTAACCTATTGTCAAAATTTCTGTTGTATTTTCTTATTTGTAACTACTTGGGCTTTTATGTACGTTTGATTTTTGAATTAATGTATTATTTCTTATATTTCCTCTCTTTTGAAGGCCTATAAAAAAAGGTTTTAATTAAACACTGAAACGTTGGTAATGAGAGTTTAATTTGAACCTGCCCGAGTTTAATGAAGAAGTGCTGGAGTCCTGATAAACATTTTTTTTTTTATATATAATATGTCGTACAGCTTTGAAAACAGCATGGTTCAGGCTCACATTTTCAGTAAAATTCAGATTTTAAACAAAATATACGTAGATAGTTCTTATATATTTTGCTGAGCAGTACATAGTGTAAGAGTAATTTGAACCCATTTTCAAAATATATGGAAATCATAATTAACATTAAGTTATTACCTAATGATGCAAAATAATTTTGTAATTGAATGATCTTCCTTTTCTACCCACTTTGGTTGAAAATGAATCTGAGAAATTAAAATTAAAGACAGTACCTCTGGATTTAATGTTTAATTTGAATTATAAATTTGTTTCAAAGAAATCTTTGAGTGGTTTACACTCAATTTCATTATTTAATAAATTAGTAAGTTATTCACAGTCAATATAGTTTCTTCGATGCAATGCAGTTATTTCCATTTAGACAATTATAAGGAAAATATCTTCATTGTCGTAACAAGTAAAAATAATCTGGAGTGGCCTACACTCAACTTTACAATAAGTAAACATAAAATCATACTTCTTGGATATATAATGTCCCATTAAGGCATAATATAAATGTCTAAATGGTAGAGATTTATTAGTATTTGAACTTTCCCATCATGCATAATTGCTCCCAAACAATATAGCACATCTAAATATGAGGATCAAAAATTCTGGACCTTAGTATGACCAGAAACTTTGGATACACATTCACCCACCCTCCTGCACATAGATATCATCGAAAAAAACTCCATAAAACGACTTCTGGGACCTCAAAACATGCAATTTCGTCAAAATCTCAAGATCGAATTTTTTCAAAATCACAGTAAAATTAAACAACAAATATAATAAATTTAACCTATGGAAAATACATCCTTAATCAGGGTTTAGTAATTAAAGGATATATACAGATCCTCAAAGATTAGGATTTTTTTTTCTTAAGGTTTATATATTATCTGAAAAGCAATTTGAATAAATATCACAGATCGATTTAAGCAAGGTATGATTGATGTTTATTTAACATGAGTTAAACAACTGCAGACTGCTTTCAAATAAAGAGAGTTGGCAGGGTCATTCACTGAAGCGATTGTCTGGCCTCTGAGAGACGAGCATCACTATTTGATTCAGGGTTTCCATTGTACTTGGTGAAAGCCGGCAGGTGTGACCGGCAGATGCTCTCCTCAGAAAGGGAGAGTCTAGATGAGAATTAACTTGATTGTATGGTTATTGGTCTCTCACGAATACACGCTGCTTCTATATCAACTTAACTCTGCATTCACTCTCGTTTTCATTACGTAAACTTAAACTAAGACTAACGACCTCGTTCAACAAAAAACATGTATGATAGGACGTCAAAACTGAAAATAAATATTCCTCCTTTTCACAGAAATTTTTAAAACGAATTCATAATTGAACCAACTCCAACGAATTAAAAAGCAAAGCTCAGAGCATCTATGAAATACCTTAAGAATTAAACAATGGTTAATAATTTTACCTTAATCTTTTTTATTCTTAACAATTTTGTAATGAAACAATTTAAACAAGAAACAATACAGGTTAAAACAGACCAATCGACATTCCTTCTTTCGACATCATTTTCATATCGAGAAAAGAGAAATATTTTAAGGAAAGCCTAAATTTAAAATAACACGATATTTTGAAACTGCACGATAAAAACCATTTGTCTATTTCTATATATCATATATTCACATTCAACTATTTTTATTCAGAATAGATTAATAAATGTAAGTAAAATATAAATCTTCAGGAATTATTTGCTTGGTTTTAGATTCAAAACAAATACTCAAGGCCAAATTTTTAACTCTCCTAAAACCTTGTTCTCATATTTATAGAAAGTGAAACAAGATATCATAAGGTAATGAATGTATTAACAGAGCGTATGGAATAAAGTAAAAGTGATACAGATAAAAGATATTTCGGAGGTAAGTAGTTTTGAAAAAGAAAAATAAGCTGAACAAACTATTGAACCCTGGAAAGGAACTTAAAAAGGACAATTTTTCCTTAACGGAAGTATTCTATCCAATTTTAATAGATTTATTTGTCTACTGAATTTCTAGGGGTTTTTTTCATTTCCACCTAGTATATTAGTTGTTTACTAAAGTGAAATATTTTATTATTATAAGTACGTTTTTATATAATGGCTTAAGCTTGTGGTTTTATTAGAAATTTTGAAAAGAGACTTATTTTAAGACCTCTGAGTGACGGTCTGTTGCCCATATTTGTATTATTATATAAGTTATTGGGGTCAGGCTAGCTCAGTGGTTAAATGCTCGCCTCTGAACTGATAGGACCGGGGTTCGGTCCCCACCTGGCCCTCGATTTATTCACGCGAGAGGTGAATAAATCTGAGCACGTCGTCCCTCGGAGAAAGACGTTAAACTGTCGGTCCCGAGTCTGTACGATGTCAGGTACTCGTTAAAGATCCCTACTCTAAATACATTTGAGTTAGGCAAAATTTAGGACTCCCACTGTAGAATCAATCTCCATTGTGTGGTATCACAAAGGGCCAATGCTCGGCCTAAGTGTGTTCCCTTGTGGGACTACCACTGCAACCTAACCTATATAAGTTATTATATGTGTGTAACTATTATATAAGTTACACACATATCCTCTGTGTGTGGCTCTGTTTGGCCCATAAAGAACGCTTTAAATAATTCCAAAACTTAAATTTTGAAAAACTGGCGAAAACCTGCTATATTTTACTTATACATATAAAACAGTAGCAGCAAACTGGTACACAAATGCTTTCAAGTCCGGTGTTTAAACTCTTTTCTCCTCAAGACGATATACAGTTGAAATCAGGAAGCCTGAGGTTCAATACTGATTCTGACCCGCGATTTATTCAAACAGGAGGTGAATAAATCAGATCACGTAGTCCATCGGAGAGGACGTTAACCCGTCGTTCCCGAGCCTCTACGATATCAGCCACTCGTTAAAGATCTCTACTGAAATTACACTTGCGTTAGGCAAAATTTAGGACCGCCAAAGTAGAATGTTCATTGTATGGTATCACAAAGCACCAATGTTCGTCCTATGTTATCTTGTCAGGACAACCACTGCAACCTAACCTAACCCAAGGCTCAGGTTCTACTCATAGCAGCTATTTCAAAAGAAAATGCGGAAATATATTTTAATGCATATAGATAGAATTTTGAATGAAAATAGGTGAGATTCTGCCTTCCCATACCCCATCTGTCCCTTCATCTGATAAAAACTATTTCACCATAAACACGTAAAAAATGTAAATCAACACTATACAACTTCTGTAAATCTGAAAAAAAAAATGAAATTTTCATACAGAACGAACTTTTTAGCGTGTTATTACTTAAGAATTACAGGATAAACTATTCGCCTCAAAATATCGGAGTTTCTTTTTAGAATCTAGGTTTTCAGAGTAAACATATAAAGATTTTTTATGAAGTCTCCATACTTATATTTCATATATTCATATTAATTTGTGAGGTATGTAACTGAAGTGAAAGACTCAGGAGTACTGCAGGGAATCGAGAAGGCCTGCTACTAAAATGAGATATGGTTCGAATATAGTCAAGGTTGAAGGAAATTAGATCTTGTTCAATTGAAATCAGCTACACTGTCTACCATCTTGTCTTGAGTGCCTCTCACCTAACCCGTCGCCTTCCTTCAATGCAGCACTCCAATATTAAATACAGATCTACCAAGATTTCTGAAGTCGAATTACTAAAAACCTTCTTAGCTACCATTATTTGCAAAAATATTTATTAAACATAACATTTTTTGAATTGTTGTATTCATCTAGTAATATCCGAGGATTAATTTTTGTAATGAAGAGTTTTAAAAGGTGCGAGACGCCAGACTTAATTATAAATATTAAAATTAAATTCCACTTATCCATAAAATTAAATTAAAGTCCTTACAAAAAATAATGAATTCTTACCTATAAAAATGATCAGAAATTCTTCATTGGAATAATTTCCACAAATACTATGTATGCTATATAAATATCACTACTTATTGTAACGCTTTGGGTACATCCAAAGAAAGATTTCTTCATTCTTTATCAAGAGACCTGATAGAAATATAGACTTCAGATTACATTTCTAGTTTACTATTTACCAGAGAAAAATATTTGATTTCTCTCCATCCCTTCAGTCAAATTTGATTTCAATAATTTAATATTCAACGTCAACTAAAAAGCCAAAAGCACAGCTTTTTAATAAAAATCGCAAAAACCCTATTTCTTTCCATTCAAAGTATTCTCTGGTATAAACAAAGTATTAACTGGTCGGCAAACCTTCAGTTAACTTCAGGGCTAACAGCAAGTTAAATGTGAAATTTAGGATTATAAGTAAGTGTTTTGGTTTTAAAAACCAAATATTTTATAATTCCAAGCGAATACGCATGCCAATTCAAGAAATTAATTTCATTGTACTCAGGGTTTCTTAATATAGAAATGTTGACTTGACATCAATATTTCCTATACCATATATACTTTATATACTTTGTTTGGAGGGTGCTAAAAGTTAATCTAATTTCAAAAGGTTTACTAATGATAAATTCATTCAAAACTCTTAACAGGTCTTGGTAGATTGTATAACTGCTGCAATCATCCTTTTTCTTTAAAAAAAAAACGAACGGATCTTTTAGGCCGAATTTTTTAAAATTAAATTAAGTCTCCAGAACTTCACCGTAAAAAAGATCTTTAGAACTTCACAAAAACATTCAGGTTAAAAGTATATAGAAAACGTCCATTTTAATTAATTGTTCTTTTAATAGGGAATTTTAACACGAAAATAATCACCGTAATGAAATCAAGGCGCTCCGCGTAGTAGATTAACAGGAAATGGTTCAAATGTACATCTACTTGAAGAGTATGTATTATATCGTGACGACTATACACAAGTCTTTCAGACTATGTGGCTCGTCATCATGCCTAGGAGTCCAGATTAACGTTTACTCCGGAGTATACTCAGGAGTAAACCTCTTTGTCGAACCTGAAAGGCATCAGTTGTCTGGAGTGCCCACAGAAACTAATCCATGCCAACAGGTAGGTAGTAGTGCTTTAGTTAACCACTTGTTGACAGAACGTATGCTATTCTTCTTACTACGTGTGCTATTACTTCTTCTTATGCTATATATTATACTACTATATATATTATACTATATACTATACATATATATACCAATTAAAAGAAACGGTCCAGCGGACTTTTTTAAATAAAATAAATTCAAAACGAAGGAAACACACAGAAAGACACAGACATAACTCACATCGATATTTCGACCATCGTCGTCATCAGGAGGAAGAGCGAAGGGTCCCGCAAAAAGGCAGGGCGGTGAGTTCAGTCACCGCCTCCTGATGACGACGATGGTCGAAATATCGATGTGAGTTATGTCTGTGTCTTTCTGTGTGTTCCATTCGTTTTGAATTTATTTTATATATATCTTAGGAAATCCTGATGATTAGAGAATCCAGGACTCCCAATTTGGGTTCGAAACCTCAGCTACCACTGGGTCAACACCATATGACAAACTGACCAATGAATGAGTGAGGACATTCGAACTTGGCAATGTAAATGAAGCGTTCACACCTGGTATATGGCGACACATGGTATCTGTTGACAACAGGCTCTCAGCAATACATTAATTCCACGAATTTCAGGTGGTAAATTGACCCGAAGGGTTTACCGGTTTCTTCTACATAAATAGCCACACTCGTTTCGGTAAATATATTTTTCTCCATAATAATTTAGCATGGATCAGAGAATATAATTTAGTGTGGTTGCATTAATTAATATCTCTTTCATGATTCTACGTCAGAGGCATAATACTTTGTATTTCTCTTAAAGTCACAAAAGCTCAGCGAGAAAAGCAGAAGTAGTAAAAGTTGACATTTTGATGTCAAATTGTGAATTGATTTCATTTCATATTTATTGTTTTAAAGCTTTTTGCAAATAATAGACGGTAATAGAATTGAATTGGTAACATTTTTGAAAGGAAGACATTATTGCATATTACCGATGCGGAATGGTCACACGAAGTATCAGGTTTGCCTTGAAGATCAAATGTCTCTCCTTGTCACCCACCGGCTACATTTCCTTGAGAAACTTGTCGTGTTCCACGAATCTCTTATCGCCCTTAGTCACGTTGAAAAGAGAAAAGAAATTAACTCTGTTTAACATTTTTAATATTCCCATGGTTAGATTGAATGCAGATTTCCATGACAAAACTAAAACCTGGACTGAAATCAGTTTCATCACGTATTCTTCTGACAAGCGTTATTTGCATCATCTTAAGTATGTCCATCAACAAAAAATTATTCTTCGGTATGAGCACATCAGGAATATTTATAATAATTCCTAAACACATTGCACACGGAACTTGATTTAATATATTCTTTATCTGATATGCTACATTGAATTACGCTATTATCTATTTCCTCAATACTTAAATGAATGACAAAGGTTACATAATAAAAGACCACAATTTTATTTAAGATTACGAAATTAAAATTAAAAATGTGTTTTCATGAACACAAAATGAAGGGGTAATAAAGATAGCTATGACGAACATGTTCAAATGTTCCAGTAAACGTGAATCAGTGTTTACTGATATACATGGATATGACCCATGTATATTACGTGTAATTTACATTAAAGGAAAGAAATGGTCGCCATATATGTATCTAAAACAAAAATTTGGCGAACCAATAAGTATTAGGTGTACCTTAACAAATGAGATTCTGGGTGCTAGATATTCTCTACAATAACTCTAGGTGGAAACATGCATCAGTTTCAAGTTCAAAATAAAGGTGCAACATTGTGTTCAGCTTTCATACATTAAAGTAAGAAAAAAACATTTCAATTAAAATAAATTTAATTATTTTAAACAAAAGTAAATAATTATGAAGCCACTGTTAATTATTGAAGTAGGGTTTTTATATAAGTCTACTATAAAGTTAGGGTTGCAACTAGTTTTTCTGCTACATCTATTAAACCAATCTTTGAAACCTTTTTCAAATACAATCATCTAAAGTGGTTTACACTCATCTTTACTATAAGTTAACACATTATTAGAACTAATGAAACATGGATTTAATCAATTTATTTTAATAAAGTACTGCATTATTATCAATAATATATAACAGGCATGTTTTTTTAAACCACTTGATGAATGCTTGAAAGATTGTTGTTTCTGAATGACTGTGATGCATTTATGAAAAAAATAACAAACATTATTATCCAAATAAATCCTATGATTTAGCATTTTAAATTACCATCTAACAATTGGCAAATATCCATAACTAATAGTAAGATTATTAATATCAACTATAATATATCACTAACCTATATTATATATTATTATACTCATTATTATTATATATGCATGCATTTCGTCATTACCACAGAGGTTAATATTAAACATATAATATACCGTCTTACCTCGTACACTGCTGCTGTAGCTCTCGTACCGGTTTCGGGTGTCACCCATCTTCAACAAGAACTGGGTTCTAGTTGAAGATGGGTGACACCCGAAACCGGTACGAGAGCTACAGCAGCAGTGTACGAGGTAAGACGGTATATTATATGTTTAATATTAATGATTATATATGATCACTATATTGTAATATTAACGTAATATGTAAAATAATCTGATGCCTCATCAATTGAGGCTGAACAGCAAATGGGATGCAAACTTTAAGTAATAATCTTCAAATATTAAATTGTTAAATATTCTTCAAACTTTAAACAGTATTTTTTCTACTTTTTACCCTCAAGATTATGACAAATAAGGTAAACAACATGGTTAAAATAGTAATTACCTTTTTCTATATGAATCGATAGGTATGAAAATAATTTGATTAGATATCAAACGTATTAAATTTCTATATTTAGTTTTCAAATATATAAAAATAGGTATAGAAAAATTGGTGTTCCTTGTGTGGGTCAGGTATGAAAGATAACTATCTCGGAAACTAAAACGGTTACAATCACCAAATTATATATTTAAATCACTGTTAGCTGTGAGATGCAACAAAACTTTATTTAAAAAAAAAAAATTATTAGATTTTGGTATATGGTAATGAACACAAAATAAAGGGATAACAAAGATAGCTACGATGAACTAGTTCAATATTTCCAGTAAACGTGAATCAGTGTTCACTGATATACATGGATATGCATGTCACGCAAGTGGATAGAACCTATCCACTTGATTTAGGTTCTGGCTGTTTGGTTGACATTTAATCTGTATAGGGAGCGATCCGAAAAATATTGTTCATCAGAGTCAAAGCCTCTTAAAGGTCACTGATTAAATCTCACAGATTGTAAACAAAAGTCTGAAAAAAAACAATATACATTAAATCTCATGTCAATTGATTAAACACATTGAGAAAGAACAAAGTTTCTATTTGGTTAATAGTAAGCTAGCAAAGAACATACCCTACGTATAACGTTCTAGCAGCGATTCTGCTGTGAACTGGAAAAACTTTTTTCTAGTATCTATAAATAATTATAATTACCTAATTTTTTTATTTCATATAAGTGTAATTTATAATTTTAAGGCATTATTTATATCCTTGGTTGTTATTATTTCAATGTATAATTTTCCGTCAAGATTTTACAATTGTTTAATGAATTAATTTCTGAAAAATTGTGTAGTCACTTGGTATGTTACATTAATACCAATTTTTTATGTGATTGACTTTTACGGTTACCAAAAGGTCACTAATTGCATAATCGTATTATGCAATCTACTTACAACAAAATAATACTAAAAAGGAATTTTCTTGTTTTTCGAACGAACAAAAATAGTGTTTTTCACATTACCCATGATAAGGTACCTTTCCCATGGCCAAATACTGTCAAAAATAGTAAGTTTCTTTTGTTCTCATAAGGCAATATGCAATTATATTGCATATATAAGCGGCAGTCCAATTTACAGGGTGTTTGCATAATTTTTTATACTCCCAAAACACTCTCAGAAAGACAGTATACAGTGTCTAGTCTAAAGCACAAGCAAAAAGGATTCATATGAAAACTGTTTCAGAACATGTTAGGCTGTCAAAATATCAACTTGTTATATTTTAATTCAGAACATGTTAGGATGTTAAAATATCAACTTGACTTCCTTTCATGCTCACTGTACAAACTGTACCAACAGTAAGGTGGAAAAATCTCTCTATAAATACAAATTCAACACTATAATAGTTTTTAAATGCATTTTTGAATGCAGCTTTTGCAATTCTTAACTCTGCGTTCGGGCTGCACGCTTGTCGATGAATGGGTCGCATATGGGCTCCATATGATGATTTCTCATTCAAGTAGTACATGTACATTGCTTCTGGTATTTTTCATGGTATAAACCACTGTTCTAGTTATTGGTCAAAGGTTAAAACTAGCCAAGGAAGTTTTTTAATTTTTATACAAGGGACAAGTAAAAGCGCCAGTTTAGCTTGAATCCCGCCAAGTAAATTACATTAGCGAATGAAGTGGTAAAAGGCCTAGATGCCTGTCCACTAATTTGGCATGCACCTTGCTGTGCATGGCTAGCTGATCCTTGACGACCCTTGTAATAGTTTTTATGATTGAAATTATTTACATTACAACACTATTGCTATGTAACATACTTATCTTTCTTGATATCCACAATATAAAGGCTTATGGCGTAAATGATTTATAATATAATTGACAAAAAAAATAGTAATATATAGAAGGCTAAATATGCCTCTTAAGGATGCAAACATAAGAATGTCGAAGGAATGATATGTACACTAGAATGAAAACATATCGGCGTGTGAAAAATCCATGTTACCCCAAACAAAGCCAGTTTTTATGGTTAAAGTAGATAAGGATAAATCATGTACGTGATTATTTTGTCAATACGAGGACTAGGTATTTTAACATTCAAAACACACAGCAAAAAAGTCAATAAAAATGTTAAACTTAAAATAAGACAAACTAGGATACAGTAAAATGTTCTGACTGTATTATTTAAATTCTCAATGCACATATCTGATGTTTTAACCTCAGAAAAGAAATCAAACGTCCTGAAAACATTTCTCAAAGTTTCTATTAATCGTCTTGACACATGCGGTTAGTTTTCTTGACGAGGTGACATTGGAGTTCACCTGCCCACACGATATATCCCAAAGCTTGTAATTATTTTTCTAGAAAGTCAAAACCTAGAAGCTAAAAACTGAGGTCTCATACTAATCAAGGTTAACGACTAAAACAGTCTAGGCGTAAAAACGTTTTAAAACCCACCTTGCTTGCCTAGCTACTTGATTGAATATGACGGTTTTAATGTTTGGACGAAAATAACATATATCAACAGTTACTTTTTATTTACAAAATATACGATAAAAAAGATTGAAAATAAGAAAATGAAGAACATATTTGAATAGTGGAGAAAAACAAACAAACAGAAAAAGACATATTCTTCTACCCATGTACATATGATCAAAACACCACTGATTTCAAACAGCAGAAGTATTAGGCACTTCTATTGATCTACGTGTTCATAAACTATAGAAAGTAACTTAATCAACGATTAGAATCTTAACAGGAGATTAAATACGAACAAATAATTAATATGCAGAGGAGTAATTTTAAGCAGAAGTAATATTATTGACTTTCTCTATCGTCTGTTGATTTATTCGAACAGATTGTTGATAAAGTGAAAAGGTTCCTCTTTGTAAGTTATGTTAATGACTGTGGACTACAGCTAGGGAAAAATTGGAACATTCTGTAAGCTGTCAAGTTTTTACTCTAAGGATGACTGAAGTATACTACTAATTTATTATTTGATTGGAAGTTTTATTGTTAGACTCTGATCATATTGTAATTTTTTTTTATTGGTTAAAATATTATAAAAAGTGCGAAGGATGAAATTATATAAAAGTGTTCTTTTCATGAAATTTAATAAGAAATATAAACTATAGATAAACATTATTAATTTATCCTTTTTGATAAAGGTTTTATTAGATGGAGGACGGTAAAGGTCGAGATCATTTTTAATACAATTCTAAAGTAGTGTTAGGTCAAAGGATAGAGGGATTTGAAAGAGGGAGTTATTTGAGAAAGGGGCTATATAGGAGGTTGTTGTACTGAGAGCGAGTGATATTGAAGGGCAGGTCTGTAACAGAATCAGTCCAATTTAGGAAAAAACAAGTCCCAGACTCTCTGCACCGGCCGCTTCAGCAACCATTCAATTAAGAAGAGAAAATAAAATGCCTTTCAGTCCACCGTAAATACTCATGGCCTGTTTAACTTACTTTGGAGTTATAACAACAAACAGGAATAAATAGTCACACTACTAGTTTTGCAGATAACATAATCAATGTTCGACACCCTCTTACCCCGTATGCTGTCTGAGGAGTTTGGTTGGTTTCTAACGCTTACCGTCAAAAACACGATTAGCTATTTCCCTGGCATGCTTCCCGCTTAAATATGTTCTTATGTCAAAATCGTTTGGCCTTTGCAAATATATTACAGCCAAGTGTTGTGAAATGAATGAGTGTATCGCAAAATTACTTATCTTTGAAAAGTGTGTCATGAAATGGAAAAGGTTGGGAAACACTGGCCTAATGCCATCTAATTAAAGGTCGCTTTAAACGCTAATTACAATGAGGTTGAAGAAATGAAACTTTCATACTTCGAGCAAGAGAATATCGTTAGGAATATGTTCATTCTCCTACAGTTCATTAATTGAAACATAAACCAAATGAATGAATGATCCATATATCTGAATGATGTGGACCCTTTAATTAACTAGCTATTGTAATTAATGCATTGCTAAAATGTATTACGTACCATGAGAACTCATATTCAAGTTAAACTGCAGACTTTTCAAAAGTCATTACTAAAAGAATTTACTTTTTTGGTTTTAAACAGCAGTCTAGAAAGGTTTGAAAGTATCTCAAATTACGGTATAATGCTGGAAAGGTGACACAAGCAGCTAGGAAATATCATTTGATCTAAATCATTGAGGGACAAAGTCATGTCATAGTGATGGACGTACACTCACTGCTGTATTAACTTGGACTTGCGCACTGATGTATTAACTTGGTATGACTGCAAGACTTGCACCCTGATTTGTTAACTTGGTATGACTGCAAGACTTGCACACTACTATGTGTTAACTTGGTATGACTGCAAGACTTGCACATTGCTAAATGTTAACTTGGTATGACTGCAAAACTTGGATACTGCTAAGTGTTAACTTGGTATGACCGCAAGACTTGCATACTGATGTGTTAACTTGGTATGTCCGCAAGACTTGCACAATGCTAAATGTTAACTTGGTATGACTGCAAGACTTGCACACTGATGTGTTAACTTGGTATGTCCGCAAGACTTGCACAATGATGTCTGTAAGACTTGCAAATGATTAAGGTAATGACTTGGTGTAATCATTTGTTTCAAACAGTAATATTAAACGAATTACGAATGTAAATACGAAACGAATATAAGGCAATAAAACTTCAAGCTGCTAAACCATTAAATTTCGTATAACTGCAAGGATGACATCCTCGATAAAGATGAAACAAATGCAAGTAATGCCTATCTCTCTCCCACATATGTGTCTCCATAAATTCCAGAGAAAACATCAATAGTGTCTGACGTGTGTATCAAAAAAGGTAAATAAAAAAGGACTCACTGAAAGAGCAAATTCTCTTCCCAAAGGCTCTTCTCTTGTGTACATTCCACTTACATTTTGACTTTAATATGAGTAAAGATTAGCAATCACAAAAAATTCGATCTCAGATTTTGATGGAATTGCATGTCTTGAATTGCAAAAGTCGTTTTATGGATTTTTTTATGACATCTTTGTGTTTGTGGGTGGGTGAGGGTATATCCAAAGTTTGTGGCCACGCTACGGACCATAATCGTTGATGGATCAAACTGATATTTTACACAAAAATGGGGGTTATGGTCTAGATGAGCCCTTTTGTTTCGGAGCAATAATGTATGATGAAAAAATCACTTTTTTTGCCAAAAACCTGTTTATAGACAACATTTTTTTCTCCTACACTACTAATTCTGTAGTCTTGAAATTTCCTCATTATCCTTAAGGCTACAAAAGCAATAAACGAAAAATATCTTCAGATTTTTAAAACAACAGGAAATATTTTTTTTCCAAAACAATGTAAAAATTTTGGCTTATAATTTTTTTTTTTGAAAGCATGTGAGAGCGATACAAGCTATACAGTTTGACAGATCAAAATGAAACTATACCTAAAATAGAACTTTATGTGGAGGATGAGTGGAGAATATTTTTTTCAAAATTGCATTTACCAAAGGGCCGTTAGAATGCATTTTCTGTTGTCAGAAAATTCTTTTTGACTCTAAACGGTTCATTAACAGACAAATTTTTGCAAAAAATTGAAAATTAATAATTTATAAAAAAAAATAATAAAATTTCAATTACGGGAAAGAGCAATAAACTATAAAAACTGAATATAAATCCTAGACTAATGGTTTACTTGCTATACTTGTCATATTTGTTTAAGTTTATTTTCGTTTTTACATTGAATTAGATAGTTTTTGAATGAAACCACTGAAATAATATTGATGTTTAAAGGTCTAATGAAAAAAAAAATGAAATGATTCCATGACTTATATATAATGTAAGAGGAATCCTTATACGTAAAAAATCAACGTCAATGGAAATATCAAACGTATAATTTCTGATTAATTCATGGTATGGGTTTGTCCAACTAAATATTCTAATCGATCTATATATTGCGTCATTCTACAAAACTTAATAACAGATGCAGATATTCTTATGTTTATGAATGACATTATTTTTAGTAAAATTGAAGTTTGTGGAATGAACTTTTTCGTCCTATAGGAGCTTCTACTAATAGTTCACGTCTATTATTTTTAAAAATTTCTAATTTCCAGCTATAAAATTTTTAAATTACACTGAAAAGCCGTCTTTGAATTTGATTTGAGTATACAAAAATGGTTAATTACCAATATATTTTTTCTCAATATACATTTACAGCAACCTTATAACAGCACAGCATGGAGGAAAAATAACACTCGCTCAGAGTAAATTGGATTTTTATGATTTTTGACAAAATTGATTTTTGTGAAAAGGGAAAGAAAATTGAGTTTTTTTTAAAAAAA
The DNA here is from genome assembly GCA_026182355.1 of Hermatobates lingyangjiaoensis. Taxonomy (NCBI): domain Eukaryota; kingdom Metazoa; phylum Arthropoda; class Insecta; order Hemiptera; family Hermatobatidae; genus Hermatobates; species Hermatobates lingyangjiaoensis. The sequence continues at coordinate 1,996,237 of JAPFBL010000062.1, forward strand.
AACACTTCTTTAAGAAAATTCCCAGTATAATAATTCTATAAAACACCAAAGATGTAAAGCGAAAATTCAAAATTGAAAACATTTTTTGAAAAATAAAAATAAAATTATCCTACAACTTAAATGAAAACTTATCTTAGAACGAATTTTTTTTTTACGTGTTTCTGATATTTTTTAGGCAAAATAGGAATATTTTTGTGTTTGAAATGGGAAACTTTGTCTTAAATTTTCAATATAGAAGGAGGTCAGATAAACTATATAAGAGATCCACTGGCTATTCGAACAAAAACCATATTCCTCTGTTAGAGATCATTTCTAACACGAAATCATTACTTAGGCTTATTACTTATTCAAAAATGTTATTACTGCTGTAGTTATACTAATGATATTATATGCATCAGTGGTGTGATATACAAAAATAAGCTTATATATTGATAAGTCAATCAATCACTATCTGTACTCCCACCAGGAAAGACTAATAAACATCTCTCACTTAGACATTATATTATGCCTAAAAGGAATATTATATATTATATACTCAAGAAGTTTGATATTAAGCTTACTTACAGTAAAGTTGAGTGTAGGCCACTCCAGATTTTTTTCATCTAGGAGTATTATTGTTTTAACACAATTTTCACTTTTTTCAAAAAAACCTATTGGTATAATTCTTTTATTTAAAGAATAAAAAAACACCCGAATCTTTGAATTAAAAATGTTTCCCACGGGGTTCAATACCTTTGAAAAAAAATCTGGAGTGGCCTACACTCTACTTTACTATAAGTAACTCAATGTCAAATTTCTTGAGTATATAAAACATAACGTATCATTTAAGCATAACATAAATATCTAAATGGGATATAATTATTAGCATTGCATTCGTGAGGTAGAACGATAGTGATTGAAGGACATATGAATTTATAAGCTTATTTTTGTACATCACAAATAATTTATTATTTGCAAATAATTTCATTAGTATAACTACAGCAGTAATAACATTTTTGAAAAACCAATATGAATATTTCTTGAAACGAAATATTATCCTACAAGAGAACATGTCTATTGTTCAAATAGCCAGTAGATTTCTTACATCGTTTACTTGACATCCTTCTACATTGAATATTAATGGAAAAATTTGCAAATTTGAAACAGTAAAATACCCTTTTTTTCTCTGAAAAACATCTTAAACAGCGAAGAAAATGTTCTTTTAAGCTGATTTGTTAATTAAAGATGTACGATAATTACAGTTATTAATCTCTAAACGAAAGATTTATATTTTGAATTATCTTTTACATTTTTGGTTTTTAACAGAATTATTATACTGGGAATTTTATGGCTTCTTAAGCCATAAATAATAAGATCATTTTCCTTCCCCTTTGTCAAATAACATATATACGAATTTTTGTTTAATGAGTGTTATCATTTACCTGCACAATATTATTCCTCTTACATCTCTTATAAGTCAATAATATATTTTCATTTTTCCATTAGAAACATCAATTTTATCTCAGTGGATTCGCTCAAAAAATTTCTAAGTCAATGTAAACAATGTAAAAAAATACAAAAAATTCGACAAGTATAGCAGGTGATCTCTTAGTCTAGGATAAACAAAGAGTTTTTATATCGTTATTGCTCTTTCCCGTAATTGAAACTTCATGATTTTTTTTTTTATGAATTGCTAATTTTTTGTTCCATTTTTGGTCAAATTTTCATTATTTTTTAACGAGTCGTTTAGCGTCAAAAAAACATTTTCTGAAAACACAAATCGTACTGTAACGCCCATTTAGCGAATGTAATATTAGAAAAAAATATCTCAACTCATTCTCCATATAATGTTCTATTTATAGGCATAGTTTCATTCTTGTTTGTCAAACAGTATGGCTTGTATCGCTCTCACAAGGTTTGAGATTGAATTATAAGTAAAAATTTTTACATTTTATTGAAAAAAAAAATTTCCTGTTGTTTTAAAATTCTGAATATATTTTTCGTTTGTTTCATTTGTAACCTTAAAGATAATGTCAAAATTTCAAAACTGTAGGGTTATCAGTTTAGGAGAAATAAATGTTTTCTAAAAAACGGATTTTTGGCAAAAAGAGTGACTTTCCCATCATGCATAATTCTTCCCAAACAATAGGGATCTTCTTCCCCTATGGGGCCCATTTTTGTGTAAAATATCTACTTGATCCATCAAAGATTCTGGACTGTAGCGTGGTAACAAGCAATGCTAACACACCCACCCACCCACCCACACACACACACACACACACAGACATCCTCGGAAAAACGTCATAAAACGACTTCTGGGACCTCAAAACATGTAATTCCGTCAAAATCTCGAGATCGATTTTTTTCACGATCACTACACTTTACTTATAGTAAAGTAAAAATCATAAGATGATAAAACATTATTAACTAATCCATGCAGCAATTTTTCCTTTCATAGAAGTACATTGGACATTTGATTGTACAACACACAATGTTTCGTTTAATAAAAACTATCTGTATTAACAAGCCTTGCCTGTTCAGTGTTTCAGAAGATTAATAATAAAAAATTTGGAGGGCCTACACTCAAATTTAATATAGATAAATATAATATCAAACTTCTTGGTTATATAATGTCCTGTTTAGACATAATATAAATGCCTAGCTAGGAGATGTTTATTGCTTTCATTCCTGGTGGAATGAAAGCAATAAACAATAATAATACTTTAGTGAAGATAAGGAAAAAAAAAGCAGGTGTTACGAATTAATCTCTTACATGAGAACATGACTTTTGTTCCCAAGGTAAGTGAATCTCATTCATGGCTATCTGTAGCATTACATGGCCAGTGGATCTGTAACATTACATATCCCTTTATCTGATAATCTTCTACATTGAATAATTAAACTAAAGTTTTTGTTTGACGACCACAAAATATTTCTATTTTGTTTAAAAAAATGTCAGAAACTTTTAACAAAAAATTTGGAGTGGCTTACCCTTAATATTACTATAAGTAAAAATATATCAGACTGCATTACAAAATAATGATTTGCGTTGACTCAAAAACTTTCACATTCAATCATAAGTCAGAATTTTTACATTATATTGAAAAAAATATCTGTTCTGTTGTTCTTAAAAGTTGGACATTTCTTTCATTATTTCTTCTCTAATCTAATGTGTACTTTACATCACTGTTTTAAAGTTCAATCAGTTTATCTAATTAGTGGTGCCCAAAATCATTGCATCTTATTCTCTAAAACTCATTGTAATTGATTATTATCACTATTTAAAAAAATCAATGCGGAATAATACCATTATTTAAGCTAATAAATAAATTGGAATAACCAACTGCTTAATATATTTCTATTCGTATTCTGCATACTAGATATAACAATAAAATTGTAATAATAACACTACGTATAAAATCTAATGACATTTTTGATAATGTAAGATGTTTACAAATTAATAAAAATAAAATAAAACTTCAAAATCATATACATTTTTATATATTTTAGTATATATCTTGTATCTACAGAACATTTAGGAATATTGTTGTAAACATAAATTGCGAGGCCATGCGTATCGAGAACACCGATAAATCAATTTCATGTTCCTTTGAAATGAATTCAACAATTTTTCAACAATATAGGAGTCTCTGACAGTGTTTTTATCAATTTGCGATCTCTGGACTATACGTAGGGTAATTGTAATATTTTCCAAAGAACGTTTTCCATTTATAATTGTGTTTTATATTTTGATCTTTTATAAAGTTATGTTACTTTGAACTTTATTTCACGCTAGTTTTGTTTGGAAGTTTTATTTTGTTTGGAGGAGAGGAGTCGGAGTCGGATGTTTGAAAAATAGACGAGTAGGAGTCGGAGTCGGATGTTTGAAAAATAGAGGAGTCGGACTCGGAGTCGAATGTTTGAAAAATAGAGGAGTAGGAGTCGGAGTCGGATGTTTGAAAAACAGAGGAGTAGGAGTCGGAGTCGGATGTTTGAAAAATAGAGGAGTCGGACTCGGAGTCGGATGTTTGGAAACAGAGGAGTAGGAGTCGCATGTTTGAAAAATAGAGGAGTAGGAGTCGGAGTCGGATGTTTGAAAAACAGAGGAGTAGGAGTCGGAGTCGGACTCGGAATCGGATGTTTGAAAAATAGAGGAGTCGGACTCGGAGTCGGCCCTAAGAGGTCCGACTGCACAGCCCTGGTTAATACTAATATTATAACTATTGTTTTAATCTTGATTTTAGCGAGTGGCGGCAGATATCAGAAGGGCTAGACAAGCCTGTGTAGCGCGTACTGATTTGATAAGGGAGCTGTAGCTCTCAGGATACAGGTTGTGGAGCGTACCTCAGAGATGAGAGTCCCAACTGAAATACTATCCAGCAAGACACTTAGGAGAGACATGATGCGGTCCTTCCCCCCCCCCCCCCCCCCCAACAGTTATTAAATTACCCTTTACCAGTGATAGCCAACCTTTTGACTTCGGCGAGTCAAGATATTGAAAAAAGAGAAACTTAATTTTTGTGGCGTAAATACATCACAAAAGTAGACTAAAAAAAAAATAGAAATATTTATATTTTTATTATGAAAACCAAATTATGAAACCAATGATTTACATTTAGGGACTTTTTTACATATTTCATTAACACTTAACGTACGAAATCAAGTATATAAATTTAATTAGATAAAAAAATAAATAACATGAATGGGAAATTAATATAAATTTATACAATTAGAAAATGAATATATATGACAAATTGGAGACATTTTTGGTCCAGACCTTCTGTTTTGAGTTTATACTTGGTACATTTCAAGGCCAAACAAGAGCCACCGACTTCATCTGTCATTCGATTCTGTTTGTTTGTTTTAATATTATTAGACAAATATTTGAATTTTGCAATTTTTTTCTATCTTTGAAAATGCGTCATTAAAGATGAGCAACCGTGTCAGCACTGACACGCTTGTCACAGGTGTGCCCCATCACTGCTCTACACCAGTACTCCTCAAATGGTGGACCCTAAAAGTTGGACCCTAAAAAACGTGCATCCCAAGATAGCGGAAGATTAAATTTATATAATAGATTTATATTTAAAAATTAGCATAATTTTTATTTATTTTAGAAACACCAAGTATGTGCTTTCAAGTTTGAGTCAAGTCTCCGTCGCTTGATATTTTGAACTGGAAAGCAAATTTCTTTCATCTTTAAGCAGCAATAGATAATGCTTTCTCTTTTCCATTCCTTGGGGATTTAAATCATTTTTTGCTGATATCTCTCTCTCTCTCTCTCTCTTTCTCTCTCTCTCTGTCTCTCTCTCTCTGTCTCTCTCTCTCTCCCTCTTTCTCCCTCTCTCTCTCCTAAAAACAACTATTCTCTTTTAATTCCCTATCATTTAGCTATTTACAAATTACAGGACTAAATTTTCTATATTAAAATTAGTGACACACACCAAAGCTTTGGTTATTTCAGAGGTGCACCCTGAAGTAAAAAAGTTTGAGAAACCCTGCTCTTGACTTTAGACTTTAGACAAAGAATAACGTGTTGCAGGCACAGATCCAAACGGCGAAGTCACCGAGGGACACATCACACATTGAGGCTGTTTAGGCACTTAAGAGGGCCACAGACAAATCTAGAAGAGCACTTGGACTGAGTAGTCCACTGCCGAGGTAACGGCCAATCAATCCCATTTTATAAATATTATTAAATTAAGTTATTATTATTATAACAAAATGCAAATTTGAATAATGCTAGAAGTCTAGACACTCATAGGCGATAAATACAATCAGGAAGTTCAGTATTAGTAGTGGATGGATCTTCACCAGCAATGACCAATGAGTTCTTTTTTAACTATTATTTTTAAGACAGGTAATGCTAATAATATTGAGCCGCTATAAAACTCAGGGAGCAATAAATGCTATTCAGATTAATTATATTAGTGCGCTAGTAATGACATTGGCCAGTCAACGATCCTTGGTTCTTCCAATGGTTTCTAACGGGAATAACCCCTTTTCCTTGGATCGTTGTAACATAAGAAACGATTTCCATTTAACTGGGTGTCGATACATTTGTAAGGTCATTACAAATCAACTGAAGGAAACACCAATGGAATTTTTTTACCTGCTCCAAACTTGGGTGACTCTTCTCTTGTTTATTTCAAGTAGTAAACATGTGAAGAGAGACTGACATCGTGCAGGCTCTGGACTGACTGATGACTTACATCTTCTTCAAGGGATTGCCTAACTAATCAAACGATTGGAAGCTCAAAACACCTCAACGCCAGAACAATCACCAAGCACGCTAACCAACAAACTATAACTCACTCAAACATTACGTAGATCTAAACCAATCAGGGCCACTCTATAATGACTACCATTAAAATGTAATAAACAAAATGGTATCTTGAAAGTCATTGGAACTTTTACAATAAAGAAAACTGACAATTAGTTCCTATATTAGAAAAACAGTGTACTATTTTCATCTTTCCTTTCCCAAAAGTATTAAAATCCGCTGGAATAATAAAAAAACACATCGTAAAAGAAGTTGGAACGGAAAACAATATAAAAGGAGATTTATTGCGTGATAGAAGTCACCTTTTATATTCTACTTAATGTCTGCAGACCAATGAACCGAAGAAGAGGTATAGAGATTTCATTGAAAATGTAAAGATTTTTTTTTATTAAAAAAAAATGGCGATTATCCGTTCAAAGGTTTATGTAACTTATTTGAAGAGTGCTAGGAGAAGTATATATGTATTTGATAAATATAAAATAATAATGAAACACGCTGAGCATTTCAATCACTGAACTAACCTCAAAAACAAAGAAAAAAATGCTACATTGGGAGGCCTAAATTTTTCCCAACTCAAGTGTATTTAGAGTATGAATCTTTTACGAGTATTTGACATCCTACAGGCTCGGGACCAATGGCTTAGTGTCCTCTTCGAGGACATCTTTTGTGTCGCTGTGTGAGAAGCAGTATCTTCTCGTGCGGGTGTCTGCATAGCACTTAGGAGGAGCTAGACCTCCGACCCTTACCATTGAGTGAAAGCAGTATTGGGACTGCTTCTAAACTGGTACTCACCCTAGTGGTGAGCCCTGATCCAGGGCAAAGGATACTTTCCCTTTTCGGGGGACGACCGAGTTCGTAAAAACACTGTGGTAGTCCTTAAACAAGAAGGATGGGGGATCCCCCTCACTAATGTCCTCTTCGAGAGACGATATTCTCAGATTTACTCATTTCCTGTGTGAATAAATCGAGGGTCAGAGTGCGAGCACTTTGTCGCTTAACCCTGGTCTTAATATAAATAAAGAGACTTACCTCATGAGCAACAATGACAGAGTGAGAGATGTTTACCTGGACTATACAAAACTAGAACGGGTTGAAAGCAATAACTACCTTAGCCAGCTCAAGGAAATAAACTACCCCAATTCATGGGTAGTTTTGAAGTTTTAAAATTTATTTTCGAAGCAAGAAGGTGAAAACACAAAATACAGATATCTGCAACATTTCGCATACCTTGCTTATCACTATATGGTTCGCAAGTATGGTCAATAAGGAAAGAGCTGCGTCAGAGCTGCTCAGTATCCAATAGAAAGGAGCATATTTAAAAAAAAAAAAAGTAAAAAAAGAAAGCTACAAATTACGATGAAAACAGAAATAAGACTTAATGATAATGAGATTTGATAAGCTGGTCAAGTTGGCAGGATGAAGGAAGACAGGTGGGCAAAAAGACCTTTGGAGTGGGTTACTACAGACAGAGTAAGGAAAGGAGGAGGGTCATTCATCAACTGGAGTAATGAGCTGAAGAAGTGTCTTGTGGGGGTGGCTGGGCTCAGAATAAAGCTAACTGGCAAAAACTAACAAGAATCTTTACTCAAAGGCAGGCTTGCCTCTGTTATTTGCATTAATAGGTAAAGCATTAACATTATCTTATTATATGTCAATATATAATAACATAATTAATATAATATTTAATTAACAGTCTGATAATACATGAAATCATGATATCATACATGAAAATGAAAAAAAGCATTATTTTCACATTATTTGTGCATTTATTATGGATTCGTTTTCTTTTGCTGATAAAGTTTATTATTATTAAAAATATTAAATTGGTTTTGAGAATTAGATCCAATAATAGCATTTAAATATCCTGCTGATTTATCATTATCAAGGCTAAAAACAATTTATTCAGGAATAGTAATACTACAAATTACACTGAAAAAAGTAATATTACTAATTCTGAATAAATTGTTTTCAACTTTGATAACACCGAACAATTGTCGACATTAATAGACGCCGCCTGATAAGTAATTGTAACATTTTGGACCTCATCCTCCAGAACTAATTTTGTGCTTTGGACGTTCAGTAGTCGAGGAACTATATGAACTTATTATTATCATTAGTGCCAAATTAATTCCACTTTCAATAGGTTTATTTTCAACCAGGGTTCTTTTGATAATGCTTCACATATTTGCCTAAGAACAGAGTTCAAATACAGAGTTGTAAAGTTCGAAATTTTAAACAAACTTTACTTCATTTTTGTTTCTTTTTTTTTTTAGAAACAAATTTGTTCATCAGAATACTTTAAGAGTTGATGAATAAAATCAAATGTAAAAAATATGACTGATATATAAATTCCATTAAACTTAAATTAATATCACATGAAATATACTTAATACCTAAGGGTAAGTATAAAACGATGAAATATAAAACTCAAGTATAAAAAGTTTTTTTTTTCTTAGAGTTAAAAGTTCTTAGTGAACTTTGCCCACGTTAATAATATTGTAAGTTATAGAGAAATGGTGAATGTGATTGAGTTGATAGGAGTACAGGAAGGGTAGAGTAAGACGATGGAAAAAGAGAAATGAAATTAGGAAGGGTGGAGGCAAAATGGACCAGAAGGGGGTGGTTCATTACTGGGCAGCGAGTGACGTCACTAAAGCCTGACTTATCTTGAGTATCCCCCCGACCACGCCTTCCTCTTCAAATCGAGTCTACTGTTCTAAATAATTTAGTCAAGTCTATGAATAGCATTCCACAGCAACAGGGTCACTAGTTAATGCTCTCAAAACATACATATAGCACTTGGGACTTCACTTTGGTATAATAATGTCTTACTTGATTGTAATAAAAAAAAAAAAAGCTCTTTCATATAACGTTTCAAAATAAGTAACTTTTGGAAATGAAAGACTGACGGCTAAAGGTTGTCATTTATGCCCAGGTAGTATCTCGAAATCTCTGAAGAACAGAAGTCAGGAAAATAAGACATACTCATCACAAGATCTAACCAACAACTACTGACACTAGGTTAGATTAGGTTAGGTTAGGTTGCAGTGGCAGTTCCACAAGGGAACACACGTAGGCCGAGCATTGGCCCTTTGTGATACCACACAATGAAGATTGATTCTGCAGTGGGAGTCCTAAATTTTGCCTGTCTCAAGTGTATTTAGAGTAGAGATCTTTAATGATTAATAAATAATAATAATGTAAGTTAATATTCAGTTCAAAGACAACTTCACTTTAATTATATTCAATATGTAACTCAGGTGAACCTATTTATTATCAGCACCAACCAAGAAATAAACAGCACTTATATCCATTATACGTTACAATTAGCTTTCGAATTCACCAATTCAGGATTATTATTGGATTACTATGACAGGATCAGTCTAAAGGTCAAATAGTAAATAGTCTGTTCAATGAAAGAGCCAGGATATACTCCTACAGGTCAAAAGTTATGAAATGGTTGGTACTATCCTGGTCAGCTGTCATGAAGGAGTAAGGTCAACTTTTTAGCGATTTGGAGGTGGTTATGGACAAGAAATTTCTTCTGGAGCGTGGAGGACTGGCTCCGAGCCCCTGTAAAAATCGGAAAGACCGATATATCCGTGTGGAGCAGCCCCTAAGACAGTAAAGCACGTGCTCGAGCAATGTGATCAGTTTGCCTTGATGATAGTGGAAGTTTATACTACAGATGGGAACGTTTGTAGTAAGCGTATACAAAAAGGCCTTCAGTGATTAGTACAGAAACGCATTCCTCGAATATGTGTACGACATAGAAAGACACTCCCGGCAGAGGCCCACGGGCGTCCAGTGCCATTGAGCTCCCCATTCTGCTGGTAAGATAATAAGTCAAATGATCAGGCTACTTGTTTTTTGATACCCGATCTAAGTACGCTGACCTGGTACTGATGCGTCACGTAAGTCTGTATGCGCGACGTAGTATCGTGCGGGCTCGCCTCCATGTGGTCACCTCGAGAACTTTGGAGTGATTCCAAGTGGCTAAAGGGCAGCATGTTAAACTACTCGGCCTGATTTTATTTTGGTGGTAAAGCCTTAGAGGCCTAGAAACACATATAAAGTCAAAACAGGTTTGAAGGTAATTGGGAAGAGTGATGTTCAGACTTCAAGAATCATCCTCATCCACATTCCTTCGGCATTTCATTCATGAACACAACTCTACAAAGTAATTCTGCAATCACATCGACTGGACCTACTTAGACAGATCAATAATATCAGTATTTCAGAACTCAATAGCAATATATCACCAAAAAGCGCTATTGAAAAGGACCTAAGCATGTTTTTACAGGAATGCTTATCTCTCTTATTCACACTTGTGTTGCAAATCGACTCCTGTAAATTCAATGAAACCAAAATTGTACATGATCAGCAGTAATAAACTGAAAACAATCAGACTGTTATCTTAAAGAAATATTAGTAATGATAGACCGTGTGAGCTGAATGTTTGGTGTTTAAACTCTTTTGAACAAAATGCTGTGAAAAGCAAATGCAGCATGCAAGTACCTGCTGAATCCATAACCTAAGAATATTGGCGGCACGGGGTGCGGGTGGAGGAGGCAAAACAGGTCCTGCCGCCTCCAAGATGGCCACCAGGCGGGCGGTCGCGCCGTCCACAGCCTCCGCAGTGTCTGCCCCAGCTTCACCACCCCCTCCGCCTGCGCACGAACAAACCAACAAACAATCAAAACAACCTTTCATAGAAATCTAAGGAAAGTAAACTGAAAATCATTCAAAATCACTTGGCAATAAAATAGAAGAAACATCTTTCATTATTAGTGTGAAAAAAAAGCATATCTGCAGACCCTATGTACGTGCGTCCAAGACGCTGTGGTACCCATTAAATGTCATAAAGTGCAAACATTTCTTTCGATACATGCGAAAGTAGGATACATGGGAGTCTGTGTATATACCACTCATACCGTTGATTCCAAGCCACTATCCGTTTCCATATTGAAAGTGAGTGCTAGTGTTTACTTATTATTCTTGTTTCTTTCTGTTTTCACTATTGATCTAAGAGGAAGTGAACCAAAATGAGCATCATTAGTTCAATAAGTTGGTTCAACAGTTCAACAAATACACGCATATTGTTAATACCACTGAGGTTAGTATGACTTATATTAGAAATAGGTAAAACCGTCATATCTTGTAAGATGATCATGGAGTTGGAGCGCTTTCGGACGTTGTCCATCTTCGATCGCTATTGTAGGTTTGTTGCGATCGAAGATGGACAACGTCCGAAAGCGCTCCAACTCCATGATCATCTTACGAGATATGACGGTTTTACCTATTTCTAAAATAAAAAATTTCTTTCGATACTCACTTCATTAAAACGAACAAAATCACTCGAATAAACGGCATTTTTTTTTATACCATCAAACTGGTGAATAATTTTATAAATACTGCGGAAAAAGGGAAAATAATTTCACTTTAATGAATTCTGGCTAAATCTTTTCAGACACAATAGTTATAGCTATCGTGAGGTACACTTTACATAATTTTTAATAATTAGATTTTATCTAAAATTACATTTATATGTGTAAGAAAACGAACTATACTTAAAATAAATTCCAATTTTTATATACATGCAGAAATATCACAATAAACACATGTTACTCAACGGTATTCTTCAAAAATCCGTTCTCAATTAAAAGAATGTCAAAAGAAAGAAATATTTTGATATTTCTATAAATGGACACATACAAATACATTCAGCCCCGTTTTATTAATACACATAAGGACAATTTTAAACACCATACTAATATGTAAAGAATTTAAAACCAAAATTAAAACTCCAATCTCTTAATTTTGTTATAAAGCTATCTAACACTATAAACGTATAATTAATATTGATGTTATTTTATTAACTTTGACTTTACACTTTGAGGTTTGCAAGGAAAACATTTACAATATATAGATCAGATATATATATCAATATATACATCCTTCATTAGATGAAGGATTATATTTACAATTCGACGAATAATAATAAAAAAGTGAATAAATGAAGTAATGATACGTTTTTTCTTGATATTGACTTAGAAAGTTAACAGTTAATAAAGTGAGACAGAAATAGAAGATCAGAATAAGCAGGTGTCTCTTTCAGATGCTAACACAACCAGGTCTAATTAGACCCCACTTATTCACTCCTGTCCTCCACCGAGTAATTAAAACAATTACTTTCCTTAAATTTAAATAAAAAAAAACATGTTGTACACTCTCTTTTATTTACAATCCTCTTTCGTACTTTCTAAGATCTCAAAGTTTTTTTTGGCTCTCAATCTCAGGCTAAACTCAAGTATAGTGTTCACAATCTTTATAGTCTTGAAGGATGAACCTAGACTCCAGACCTTTCAAGACTCACAGCTGTCAAGTCCTTCTGTTTCACTCAGAAGGTACTCCTAAATCATGTTTTGGTATGGATCCTAAATGTATACCAAACAATTTATTGCTTTTAAGTAAACTAGAGATTTCTAGAATACTACAATGATACAATATCATCAATTTCAACTTCTATCAACATAACAATTTCATCTTTAATGTTTTTTTTTACCATCATTCAAATAATAAACATAATATTTATAAGTATCTAGTAATTTGGTTTCTTAGCTTCAGAAACTCCATATTACAATTGCTAAGGAATCAGACCTATCATCTTAATAAACTTAATTATGGGTAACTATGTATTTCAGATTCTATATTGCCCGAGTATTTCTATGTAGGCATATTCGGGCACTTTGGAGTAATCTAAAGTGGCTAAAAAGCAGCACGCTAAACTAGTCGGCCTGATTTGACTTTTGGTGTTTATATGACCGAAAGGCTTAGGAACACATATAAAGTCAAAACAGGATATCTTTTAATACATGGTTTAAAAACTGATGATGCTCATTCATAAATAAATCTGGTCCAGGATGCTTCATCAGCCCATAAGGATGCATACGGAGCCTTACCATGCCTTTATATAATCATACCGTATAGTAAAAAAACAGGTTAAAGAAAATTCTATCAAAAAGTTGACAAGATTATTTTCTAGGCGTATATTAATTTCAGAAATCTGAAATTAAATTATTAAAATTAAGTTACATGACTCGTGGGACGTGGTGGAGAAACCGATAAGTAATATCCATATTTTGTTCAAATCAATGGAGCAAATTAAATTACACTCATACCTGGGTACTACAGACCTCCATTTAATGGATATCGGGAGCAAGGGACGAAATATGGAAGATGATCCAATTAGCTAACCCAATACTCCTGATCAAATTCGATTCTGAACGGCAGAATTGATATTTAAAATTCTTAATTCACCGTATTACAGCACAGACGTATATATTTAGTGTACATTTACATTATTGTTGCTATTCATTTCGCACTGTGTCACCCGATATAAGGCTGTAGTGAGTGATAACTTTGAACAATCCCACAATTACAAGATCATTTATAAATAGTGTAAATTCGTATATAGCTATTATTTATCTAAGTATTTCATTACTTATTCTGGTAATTAGGTGTTTAAGTTACAATTTTTTTCTTTTGTTCTGTAGCCTAATAGCATGCTAGAGGCCAAGTTAGCCATGTGGCACGTTCTTACCTCTGTTCTGGTAGATACGGGGCTCAATACCCATTGTGGATTACGATTTATTCACTCTGGAGGTGAACAAATCTGAGCATATTATCCAATGGAGAGTATGTTAAGCCATCGGTCCCGAGCCTGTACAATGTCAGCTACTCATTAGAGATCCCTACTCTAAATATACTTCAAGTAGGCAAAATTTAGGACTCTCAATGTAGAATGTTTATTGTGTGGCATCATGAAGGGCTAATGTTGTTCTCTTGTGGGACTACCATTGTAACCTAACCAAACCTTAGCAGCATGCTTGCCATGGCAGTAGATGCTGATCTTGTCATGTAAGTACAGCATACTTATGAGGCATAGTTTGTAATGCTTAAACGGGAACGAAGAGAAGAAAAACAATATTCATTAGATCTAATTTTTTTTTTTATAAATTAGAAGTGATAAAATTAAAAGGAAAAAATGGTTTTCAGTATGTACATAACAACTACAATATTTACATGCATAATTATTTACATGCATATTGTTAATACCACTGAGGTTAGTATGATTTATATTAGAAATAGGTAAAACCGTCATACCTCGTAAGATGATCATGGAGTCGTTGGAGCTCTTTCGGACGTTGTCCATCTTCGATCGCAACAAACCTACAGAGCTGTTATAAAGCTTAATAACATATAAATAATAATAATATATAAATAAACATATAAAGTTTATAACAGCTCAGTAGGTTTGTTGCGATCGAAGATGGAAAACGTCCGAAAGCGCTCCAACAACTCTAAGATCATCTTAAGAGGTATGACGGTTTTACCTATTTCTAATATAAATTATAATTATTTGTTGCCTATTTTCTCTTTTTTATTATTCCCTATTTATTAATAATCTTCACTTTCTCCTCTCCTTTTTTATCACTCTCGGTTGCCTGTCGTGATGCTCACAGCACTTAGCACCACTTTTTTAATCGGTGATCTGATTTCCTCCTCTTTCTTTAATCTACTATCCTCTATCTTCTTAAAGACATCCTCCCGCAGAAATTACTGTGATAGGATTTTTTTATGTTCCTGCCTGAACTCTTACTGTAGGTGTAAATTATTAAACATGAGTTGTAATTTCAAAGTTATATACATATATAGATAAATTGAGTAAGATACTAGTCTCAGTCAAGCGGAACACTTCTCCTGAGAACGATGGAGTCGAAATATTGAATCAGTGTAGCTGTTAGTGATATTTTTACTTTACTAGAAGTAAAGTATAGTGATCGTGAAAAAATTCGATCTCGAGATTTTGACGGAATTACATGTTTTGAGGTCCCAGAAGTCGTTTTATGACGTTTTTACGATGATGTCTGTGTGTGTGTGGGTGGGTGGGTGGGTGAGTGTGTTAGCATTGCTTGTTACCACGCTACGGTCCAGAATCTTTGATGGATCAAGTTGATATTTTACACAAAAATGGGCCTCATAAAGACGAAGATCCCTATTGTTTTGGAAGAATTATGCATGATGGGAAAGTCACTTTTTTTGCCAAAAACCGTTTTTTTTAAAACATTTATTTCTCCTAAACTGATAATTCTAGAGTTTTGAAATTTTGACATTATCTTTGAGGTTACAAATGAAACAAACGAAAAATATATTCAGAATTTTAAAACAACAGGAAATATTTTTTTTTCAATAAAATGTAAAAATTTTGACTTATAATTCAATCTCAAACCTTGTGAGAGCATTACAAGCCATACTGTTTGACAAACAAGAATGAAACTATGCCTATAAATAGAACATTATATGGAGAATGAGTTGAGATATTTTTTTTTAAAATTACATTCGCTAAAGGGGCGTTACAGTACGATTTGTGTTTTCAGAAAATGTTTTTTTGACGCTAAACGGCTCGTTAAAAAATAATGAAAATTTGACCAAAAATGGAACGAAAAATTAGCAATTCATAAAAAAAAAATCATGAAGTTTCAATTACGGGAAAGAGCAATAACGATATAAAAACTCTTTGTTTATTCTAGACTAAGAGATCACCTGCTATACTTGTCGAAATTTTTGTATTTTTTTACATTGTTTACATTGACTTAGAAATTTTTTGAGCGAATCCACTGAGATAAAATTGATGTTTCTAATGGACAAATGAAAATATATTATTGACTTATAAGAGATGTAAGAGGAATAATATTGTGCAGGTAAATGATAACACACACTCAGAAAAAATTCGTATATATGTTATTTGACAAAGGGGAAGGAAAATGATCTTATTAAATACTAAGAAGCCATAAAATTCCCAGTATAATAATTCTGTTAAAAACCAAAAATGTAAAAGATAATTCAAAATATAAATCTTTCGTTTAGAGATTAATAACTGTAATTATCGTACATCTTTAATTAACAAATCAGCTTAAAACAACATTTTCTTCGCTGTTTAAGAAGTTTTTCAGAGAAAAAAAGGGTATTTTATTGTTTCAAATTTGAAAATTTTACATTAATATTCAATGTAGAAGGATGTCAAGTAAACGATGTAAGAAATCCACTGGCTATTTCAACAATAGCCATGTTCTCTTGTAGGATAATATTTCGTATCAAGAAATGTTCACTTTGGTTTTTCAAAAATGTTATTACTACTGTAGTTATACTAATGAAATTATTTGCAAATAATAAATTATTTGTGATGTACAAAAATAAGCTTATAAATTGATATGTCCTTCAATCACTATCTGTACTACCTCACGAATGCAACGCTAATAATTATATCCCATTTAGTTATTTATGTTATGCTTAAATGATACGTTATGTTTTATATACTCAAGAAATTTGACATTGAGTTACTTATAGTAAAGCAGAGTGTAGGCCACTCCAGATTTTTTATTATGTTATTAATTTTCATATTTTCATTACGATATTATTCTGTAGTACATTTAAACAACAACAATATTTTTAAAAATTATTTGTTAATCTACTTATCTGTTCTCTAACAATTTTACTTTAGATCTTTATTCCTTCCCCTCTTTTTTCCTATCTCGCTTAGCCATCATGACACTGGAAAATTACACTGAATACGGAACAGAACATTTAACATGATATTCAGACCACAGTTCGTCATCACAAGAGAGTCGGAAAGAAAGATGATACTTCAATCAAAAAACTTCGATAAACTTCATCATATTTATGATATCTCTGTAATCTCTCATGACAAGCTGTTACTAAAACAAGTTTGCTCTTCTCTTCTGATCATCTGCAATGACGAATTGTTATATCAAATATTTATCATGGTAAGCGTTATGTTCGGTTCCATATTGTCTATCTCTGGTTTTACACATATATAACCAAGAAAAAACTAATTATTAGAAAAACACTCCAGAAACTCACTTCGATATTGTGTGTGTGTAAGGGTGTAACTATATATATCATGATTTGTTTTCTTGACCCAATATTTATATGATGTATTTTTTTTTTTTGAGGTTTGAGGTCCAATGATTAAAACTAGTCCTTTTGCCGACGTTTCGACATATATATTGTCATCTTCAGGGCTTGGAAATCTGTTTATGTTGCAGCGTTCTTATTTAATACTGTTTCATGATGGTTACTACATATTTGTTTTCTGATAAATAAATAGTAACCATCATGAAACAGTATTAAATAAGAATGCTGCAACATAAACAGATTTCCAAGCCCTGAAGATGACATAAATATATGTCGAAACGTCGGCAAAAGGACTAGTTTTAATCATTGGACCTCAAACCTCAAAAAAAAATTACATTATATATATATATATATATATATATATATATATATATATGAATTAAACACCACAATAAACAAATATATATATATTACAATATTCTAAGGCCTTTCGTTACATCATCAGAGAGCTAAATGAAACAAACAAAAAATATAATAACAAGTTAACCTGGTTGATTGAAGTCTTCAGGATTTCTGGCATCCCTGTCTGAATTTAATGTTCCTAAAATTTTAATATTTTAAAATTTTAAGTTCCTAAAAGACTTTAATCAACCAGGTTAACTTGTCATTATATTTTTTGTTTTTTTTTTTCATTTAGCTCTCTGATGATGTTGTAACGAAAGGCTTTAGAACATTGTAATTAATATATATTTGTTTATTGTGGTGTTTAATTCATACATTATATTAAGAGTTCTTGTTGATTGTTAATTTATATATATATATATATATATGTATGTATAACAGTTCAAAATTGAAGATAGGTAGCACACAAAGTAAAGAAACACACTTACAAACTCAAATTTTCTCACAAACCGTCTTCAGGAGAAAATAGAAAGGGAGAGCAAGCACGTTGTAGACGCAACGGCTAGTAACCATATATATATATATATATATATATATATATATATATGTGTGTGTGTGTGTGTGTGTGTGTGTGTGTGCGTGTGAGAATGTTAGTTGGTTCTTCTTTGATACATGTCTCAATGAAGCCTACTCGCACATTACCTGTTCATCTCCAGTGCATAATTGAATGAGTGCATTACTGCTACTTGTATAAATGATGAATCCCCTGCAGTGGTAAAGACTGAGATTACTCTGTCAAGAGAAAAGGCTTCCGCTGCATTAGGCCTGAGACAGGAGATGACAGGCCGAGGCTCAGTCGAGCCCCTGGGACACGTCCTTTTCCTCTTCTCTCTCCTTTCAAACCTTTTTATTAAAACCAATACTTTCTTACTTCTATGCGATCAATAAAACACCATCACCTTCTATCTCTATTGTTAATTGTTAATCAAGTCAACGTATTCTCTTCAAATGAGCATAAAATGTCTTTTGAAACTCACACATTATCCTAAATGAATCACTAAAGCAAAGTGAGCTCTGTTGTAAGTAATGTTGAGTTAATTTCTCCAAATCTCATTTTTTAAAACAGATATTTTATATGCAACGTTTTTTGTATTAATTAATTTTGTTGAATTAATGAGTTGATGTTTCATCACGGTGATAGCCAGGACATATACCCTACGCCACAAGTGTGTAGTAAACTTACGGAGAAGGAGCTTCCCAGACCAATATTTATTGACATTACCCGTTAACCGCTGATTCAACCAGATCCTACAGGAAAGGTTCAAATCAAAGAAGGAACAGTCAACTTCTGCCTAGTATCAGCTACGGTAAAATAGTAAAACCAGGTGGCGAAAGGTTTTAATCTCTCTCTATGAATCGTTTTCTCTTGAGGTACTAACAACATTCATCACAATGACGCCCTGATGGGGTCCGATTAACTACTAGTTGCAAGCCCTGGTCCCGGGGGTTAACTGGATTTGCCCTCTTCGGAGGGGGACGACCGAATTCAAAGGAATCTTATGGTAGTCCTGAAACTGTAAGGCATTATACGTTTAGCCTGACCACTTTAAATGTCACCACTTCATCCACAGGGATCGTAAGATTTCTCAAAAAAAATTGAAAAGTTCATATTCTTCCAGGAATAACAACTGTAGTTAAAATTATACAACCAAATACAATCTAAACTACCTGCAGTGATAAATCGTGCAGTTATTCAAATAAAGGTAATTTAAAGGAAATCTAGAGATAAGCAGAACACGTATCTAAATTCATGGCTAATCAATTTAAGAAATTGATTGATTCGACCCCGAATAGCACTAATTTGGCAATTATGATGAAAATGTGATGAATGGTCTTCTCTTTATAGACAATATCTAAAATTTATGACTGCAGGCCTACCTTCCTCCAGTCAGGAGAAATAAATCATCTAGAAAAGAACCTCCCTCGAGGAGAAAACACTGACTACGGTTCAAATATTATCAAAATCGGAAGTATATAAATTTCCATAAAGGTCTGCCGTAGATCATGTTTTTTTTAGGAAATGATAAGACTTACCTTTGTCAGTTCGACTGATATATTTTCAGTATAGTGCATTTTATACTGGAGAACCGATTTCCAAGTTATTGGAAATAACTTTGGAAATTGGATTCTGTGTTTTTGGCATCATGCTAATTAATTTTTATTTATTATTAAACAAGTTCGAGCGTAATAAATTAAACACAGTTTGGAAAAATGGATAGAATAAGAATATCCAAAGCCAAAGAGCTATACCCCCTCCAAATTGTATATTAAGACGAAATAGCAAGTTCGGAACAATTTTGCGCATTCTTAGGGTGTAATTTATCTAAAAACAAGTTTTTGTTGGTGGTTCGTTAGAAATCTGACAACTCCGTTTTGATTAAAAGTGCAATAGATTAAGCTATTTAGTTGAAATAAATAACTATTTCCTCGGAGAGGACGTTAAGCCATCGGTCCTGAGCCTGTACGATGTCAGGTACTCGTTAAAGATCGCTACTCGAAATGCACTTGGGTTAGTCAAAATTTAGGACTCCCAATGTAGAATCTGTAGAATCAACGATTAAACAAAAAGCCGGTAAACGGCTGACGTTATCACCAACTAGGGGATCGGTTTAAACAATAATAATAAAAAAAAAAGAAATTGGAAAGTTAAATAAATAAAAGTAAACAGACTAAGTTTTATAAATAATAAAAATAAAAAAAATTAAAACTAAATAAAAATAAAATAATAATTAAAAGAAATAATTAAATAATAATAATAAAATGCAATGACAATGAACAAATTAAAGCCTTAATATAAAATATAATGCTTTATTATCATTCATTACAATATATTTAATAGTAGTAATTATTGATATACGCTCCTATAATATTATTAATAATATTAAATAAGGTAATGATAAAATTTGAATAATAAATAATAATGATAATAATAGATAATAATTTTGAAATAATCTACCATGATAAAAACACTCACAATATCTGAAAGAAACAGTACGACGGAATACTCCAATTATTTTTAGTACTAATTGAAGTATTTAAAAAATTTGTGGAATGTGTTTCAGTTTAAAGTTGAAATTTAACATAAATATGACTTTTGAGTGAGTTTAAAAATGTAAATATTGATTGGAGGGGGAGTGGGTTGGGAAGCGTAAGGGTGTGGATTCATTGAACAATAGATGGAGTATTGACCTGGTGAGCGAGTATAACAAGTACCTATCTAGCTCTCGTGCATTACGCACTGACATTCCCAACAGGTCTGCTCTGAGGCTCATTTCTATTCCTTCCCTTCATCATGCCTCCAACACGTCTCTTTTATCATTTAACATTATTGTCGCATACAATATAATCAAACAGAAGGCGTTTCAAAAAAATCTGGGCTCAACTCTACTTAACATTTCTTTTAAGCAAAATTATTATACATAATCAATTTAATTAATTATATAGTGGCTGTGAACATTCTGTTAGTTTTAATTTTTGGTTCTGGCATTTCCTCTCCCTCTCATTATAATTAAAGGATATTTTAGATTAACAGGTACAATAGAAACCGAGATCATATTCAACGAAGGTATGTTAACCTCATTTATGATACTCTGATGCCCCCCCAAACGGGTGGTCTTTATCAATTGTTGGCTCTTCTGCAAGTGCTGGCACCCATTCTCGCCATTGCTTTAATATGCATGTCAGGTGGAGGGATATCAGTGAGTACTTCCGAATGTGGGGAACAAAAGGTCACCCCGAGCAGAGCCTCATACTCGGAGGTTAATTAATTACCACTGGGAGGGGGCCTGGTATCCCAGAGGCTTTGTTGTACATACACACTTCCTATGCCATGCATCCCTTCGGTACGGTAGTTCGCTAACACCTTGCGATTCAGAATCAGACCCCCGTTAGCCCTTAATCATAAGGAAAAGTTAACAGACTCCACCACGAGGATGTGGGGTTGATTTGAAGATGGAGTTACGGACACACAAGGCACCTTATACCTTCCTTGCAGTCCGAGAATAAATTGAAATCTTTCTCCGCTTTTAATAAAACCTGGTTAACTTATATCAAAATCGAACCATTTGCTTCGAAACTTATGCCTGTAGTGTTCTTCCTAATCAGTGAATCAACGAAAGCACAAATTCCTCAGAGGTTTGTAACTTAAAGCCACGTAGGTAATAACAGTGGTATGGAACGCGACATTATACTAAACACAGCAACACATAAACAACTTAAAAACTAAATAGATATGGCCTCCCAGTCATTAACGTTGTTGTGAGTAATTTATTTAAAGGAAAATAAAATTTCATCCATGAAATTTTGTAAAAGAAGTAAAAAGTTTTACATATTCTTCTAAGCGCCTATTTTATTATGTTAACGCTGATAATACTAGAGTAAACTGGTTCTCATTTAAAATAATTGCTTATAAAATATTGGCATCTTAGGCATTTACTAATTCATTTTAATAAGCTGAATAATTCATATAGATAACAGCCTCGAAATCACAACGAATAAATAACGAACTGCTTCTATTTCTGAGTAAGGGCTTTCATCTTTCAATCAACGGATTTCTTTTAATCGTTGAAAAAGAGCAATCTTATGGTAATTAAATAATTCATTCTTTCAAGAATATTTGGAACACTGAGTTAGTAATTATAGATATTATTTGGTTAAACATATTTTTGAGGCATTATTGGTTTTTCTAAAACACAATAGTTAACCACACTATACTATAATAAAACTTATAGGAAAAAATTCTTAAAAAATATGATAAAATATCAGTACTTTGACAATGTAAAATAATTTAAAGTTTCCTTACCAGTATCTGAGGAAAAAATAGTTTTTCTACAGTATAAGTAGGTAAACGGAAGACAGGGTAACACAGTGGTAACGTCCTCGCTTCTGGACGGTAGATACGGGATTCAATACTTACTCAGGCTTTCGATTTGTTCACGCGGGAAGTGAATAAGTCTGAGATCATCGTCCCTAGCCTGTGCGATGTCGGGTACTCTTTAAAGATCCCTCCACTAAATATACTTGATAGGCAAAATTTAGGACTCCGAATGTAGAATGTTTACTGTCTGGTATCACAAAGGCCTAATGTTCAGCCTATGTGTGTTCTCTTGAGGGACTTCCACGGCAACCTCACCTAAGCACCAAATACGTGTTTATAATCCTGTTCTGAAATATTACAAATGTTCTTCTAAGCAAGAAGTTACACTCTGAATTTAAATTACAATCCGTCAACAATCCAACTATCTAACCCATTACAGACACGCCATTAAGGAAACATAAGAAGTGAGTTCAAATCTATCAGGAAATTGAAATCCGTCAAAACCAGTCACTTTTCCTCCATGATTTCTTTAATTTTATAAAATAAGTCATCGGACCAGGTATTGAGCCTTGTTGTATTGACTATATTGTAAAAAGGTATGAAGTCGATTAATAAAGTTGAATTTAATTTTGAAATATATTGCGATACTAAAGCGGTTTGTAAGTTTCAGCCATTGTGTCAACATGCGAAGGATTTTCCCAAGCATATGTTATACCTCTCATTGGGTTAGTTGTTTAAGCCAGCCCAGCACTTCTAATGAACATATGGGCACCACATGTCTACACGTGGGTGGCATGCCTCCACCTGCTCCCTTTGTGCAGTAGATAATTCTGATAACGTGTTTGTTTCCTTGCACATCTATCAGTATCAGTTACAGTTCACTATTAGTAATAAGCTCTACAGTCCGTAAGAGGACCTGACTGTTAATAAATACATACATATTGTTAATACCACTGAGATTACTATGATTTATATTAGAAATAAGTAAAACCGTCATACCTCGTAAGATGATCATGGAGTTGGAGCGCTTTCGGACGTTGTCCATCTTTGATCGCAACAAACCTGGTTGCGATCGAAGGCAGGTTTGTTGCGATCGAAGATGGACAACGTCCGAAAGCACTCCGACTCCAGGATCATCTTACAAGGCATGACGGTTTTACCTATTTCTAATATAAATGACTGTTAATAATTTATCATTTCAAAATGATACAACCTAACATATCACTTTCACTTTATGCAGCACTAAGAATTATTATAACCTAAGGAAATCAATTAAATCTTTTTTTTTTAAGTTGAAATTAAATTAAAATACTTTCACCACTTTGACCTAATTACATTTTCTTAGATCTTTATTACATTTAATTTTCTGTTTCCTACACCCTTATGCACAGGCAGTCACCCTCAATGTTGTTCTAATGGTAGACACTGTCACTCATTTGTTATTTGGCACCGAATAGATTACACATCGGTAGTCCTATATTTTGCCTCACTGAAATGTACTAAGTGCACATTTTTAGGAATAGTTGGAATGATACAGACTGGGAACCAAGAACCTGTGCCTTAGGTCATCTCCCCCTTAGGCAATCTGCACAAGATTCTCAATCGCCCACACAAAAGGTCCGGAATAATGACCTACATTATAGCACTGCCACCAGACCTCACCTGACTCCTTACTACATTATATTAAAACCATGCAAAATTCATCTGTCCTAAATAACATAAATAAATAAAATAATAACATAACTAAATAATTAAATGAATAAATAACATAACATAAATAAATAACATTGAGACCAGAAAGCAGAAGAGCAAAATTCTAAATTTTGACAAATAATAAGCATTTCGAAAATATGTAAATAAAAATTTATTGCAATGGTTATATTTTATATTTAATTCGCGTTTTTTATAATGATTTGAAATGGAACTACGAAGCATTTTATTTAATAAGAAAACATATATACATTTTGAAGGTATAATCTAAATACAATTTAACATATATATAAATACCTTATATATAAAAAAAAATGTTTAAAAGTCATATAAATAACTGTTCTGAACATTATGCGAATCCAGTTGTCAGGTGTCCCTCCCATGTCTGAACCTTCCCTTAACTTCTGTATTTAGTGGATTAAATGACATATAGTAGCATTTACCAAAACATTAAGTGGGGATACGTTCAATTAAATAGAAGAAATTGTCAATTAATGACATTAAAGACTTGAAAGTGATTGTCAAATTTACTTCTCAGCACAGTGAACAAAAGAAACATCAAATATAATAAATAAAGATATTAGCAGATACAAAAAGAATAATTACACACGAATTGATAATAACATATGGATTTCATTGTCTAAACAAGCATACGAAGTAATTATATCATGTATATAAGATTTCAAACTTCTTTGATAATTTCATAAGAATGACCTTATTTTAAGAAAAAATAGGATTATATTTGTATTCATAAAGTGAATGTATTGATGACTCGTTGTTCTATAAATATTGCAATGTTTACATCTGTTAAATACAAAACTGTTGTGTAAATGTAAGGAAGTATGTTGTGTAAGACAAAATGATGTAGGGATAGATATTTATCAACTGTAGGATTTCTCATATTCAGATTAGCCTCCTTTAGGATATCTGCAGTGGACGTCAACAGCCGGACTCGAAAGTGTTCATGGCAGTACCTAATAAACATTTTTCTCAATAATGTTTTACTTTAAAAACATTTTCTAAGATTCTTTATCTTTCATCATCCTGAAAAATAGCTATTGTAACAGCCCAACTGACTACATATTATATAAGTAACGGATATCTAAATCCATCATCTCTCATTGCATAACTTAAGATTTCTCACACTCTGTGCATCTGCCAAAGTACGAAACTTGCATGTCTCTAGTTAAAAAAAACATATATCTAAAAATACTTGAGTAAAGAAATTGCTAAAATTAAGAAAGAAACAATTATATCATATATCAACTTCCTAGTGTTGTAATAATCTATATGTAAGCTGACTCCCTGCTGTGAAAAGGTATTGAATGAAAAGTAAACTAGTCAGCTTTAAATGTGCTAAAATTAAATGCGCTCAGTTCTAGAGATTATCTTTCATAAGTATCTGTAGCTAATGATATAGTGTTCTTCAGGTAATAATTTTATTGCTATTTATAGAAAGTGTGGCAGAGTATAACTTTCTCGGCGTTCGCTTCACCTCTAAGATAAAGTATTACTATTTACCACTAACACAAATATGAATTTCACAAGTGGGTTCTTGAATCCACTTCTTAACAAGAACTGTTAGTGGATTCTTGTGTAATTCTGCTTACGTAGGCACGTCCTTCATGTACAAGGTCTGATACCATTGGATGTAGTATCCCAGATGACTCGCAGAGAGTCCTGTTTCGTATACTCCTTCCGTCAAAACTGATTGGATAGGTTTGTGTCGATAGAAAAGACCCCGCCTCCTACGAGAGGCTCAAGATTGGATGGGGTTATCAGTGGCAGTAGTATGACATTTCAAAGAAAGTAAAATATAGGCCGTGATCAAATACCCCCAAGAGGTCATTCATCAAAGCAGAATTCTTCGAAAACCACTATTTTTAACTTCTTCATCAAAACGGAAAAGGCTTGTGTTTTAGTCATTCCATACTGTCAAAAAAGAAAAAAATGAAGTTGTTAGTGGTATCAACTGAAAATTTCAACTGTAAATATATTTTTTTGGGTTTATACTGTAAAAAAAAGAACGATTTCTCAATGAAATAGGTTCTTCTTTTTCTAAAAGTAAACTTCTTCTACCAAAAACAGTGTATTACATCCTTAGACACGTATAATTTTTTCTGTACCGTTTATCAAATAAAATATAAAAAACCAATGGATTTTAAAAAAAACTAATAAAATACTGTTTTCCGTATATTTTAATCTATATAAATGGAGGACATAATGAACAAAGGAGATCTACTCAAAGGGCAATTTAGGAGCCAACGAGTGAAGGGTTGGAGAGAATACTACAACATGCAAGATGATGGTGAGTAACTGTAAGCCTCTCTAGGTAAGCAAGAGGTCAAATTTGAGAGGAGTCCTTGATGAAGGGAAGACAGTCCAAGACCGGAGGTCGAAGGGCGATTGGGGGAGGCAATGGGGGGGGGGGGGGGCTAACTACTGGACGAAAGACAGGACGGTGGAGTACTTACTAGTGGGCTGTGACGGAGAGGAAGCGCTCTTGCAACCAGAACAAATCGTCCACCAGCAACCTGTGCAGACAAACCTCTGTTCAACCACAATCACTGCTATGGCCAGCCAAAGCAAAGAGGCACTGTCATTTCACTCCTTGTTAACAGACCCTATATTTGTTAAAGACAGGATCCTCGCATAACCATTAGAATTATGTTATTAAGTTTCAATCCATCCCAAGAAACGCACAACTATCCATCATACAAATTATACTGTGAAAGCCATAAATTCAGCAAAAATAAGTAAACAGTCTGGGGTGGTATACAAATCAATTTTGGTATACCAATTATAAAACAGGTATTTGCCAGTCTAATTAGTAAAATAAAAAACACTCATTCAAACAGATTATTAACCTAATCATCAAATGGAATGAAAGTTTAATTTAATATGTTATTATGAATAAGGGTCAGGCTAGCTCAGTGGTTACGTGCTCGCCTCTGAACTGATAGGACCGGGGTTCGATCCCCACCTGGCCCTCGATTTATTGACGCGGGAGATGAATAAATCTGAGCACGTCGTCCCTCTCGGAGAAGGACGTTAAACTGTCGGTCCCGATCCTGTACGATGTCAGGTAATCGTTAAAGATCCCTACTCTAAATACACTGGAGACAGGCAAAATTTAGGACTCCCGCTGTAGAATCAATCTTCATTGTGTGGTATCACAAAGGGCCAATGCTCGGCCTAAGTGTGTTCCCTTGTGGGACTGCCACTGCAACCTAACCTATTATCAATTAGGCCGCGTAAAGTTTACGGTAAATTATATTGCCAATATGGTTTTGTTATCACTTGAAGCTATTTATAAAAACTCCATAAATAAAGAGTAAAGTTGATAATTTTTTTTTATATAGATTATTTTCAATTTCTCTAGTTAGATGAAATGAAAGAAAAAAAGTTATATGATATCTTATATGGGTAAATTAAAGTCGTTTAGGAGTAAAATATCTTTAACCGATTCATGATGAAATAACTTCAAAATAATTATATCGTTCGATTTCATATCAGAGTAGGTACTCTCCGTTTAAACCAGTTGTCGAATCCTGTTTTCTTCGGAAAGATTAGTTTTCTAACTTGAATCAATCAATCCTTACAAGTTTAATGTTTTAATTAAGGATCTTATTTAAAACGCCTAGTTCTTTTAGTTTCCAAGTGTACTTAAAACCATTTAATTGTTTGTAGTTCTAAACTTCCAGTCGACCAAGTTAAATAACTATACCTTGAGGAGTTGCTAGTCTCATTTCTCTATATTTAAAGTTCATATTAAAAATTTTTGGTTTTTGTTTTTAATATATTAAGAAAACAATAGTCCTTCAATTTATCTCTTCTTCCATCGTAAAACATCATACAATAAACTTTTGGAGATTTGGAAAAAGAAAAGAGAGGTAATGCAGATATGCGTTATTTAAATGAAATAACTTCTTATATATGTTTTTGAAAACACTTGAATTGACTGGCAGGTGACAACCAAAATATGAGTAAAGAGCAAACAAAATAAAAAATAATATAATCTTCACATTGTAGGGTAAAAATCTAATGAAATGGTCTCCACATATAAAACTTTTAATGATATAAACAACGCGTTTCGAACAAGTAGTGTTCTTCCTCAGGCATTAACTGAAGGCATTTTATTAATATAAAATAAAATAAAATAATATAAAATAAAATATAAGTAAAATTTTTGTACTTATTTACTTTGTACTATAGATAACTCTCTGGTGTCATTGTATTTTTTAGTTAATGCCTGAGGAAGAACACTACGTGTTCGAAACGCGTTGTTTATATCATTAAAAGTTTTATATGTGGAGACCATTTCATTAGATTTTTACCCTACAATGAGTAAATACCACATAATAACTGATTGCACTACATTAGAAATAATCTTCACAGTGTCGTTTACCTTTTGCCTACAATCAATTTGACCTACCTAAAACCTTCCCAGGATTAACCTGAATTAAGATGTAAAATTTTGAAAAAATTAATAAAACCGTTTGAGAATCCATATCAAAGATAATAAATGTTATATAGTTAGAAATTTTTCAACTGTTCTAACAGTAAACTGTTTCAACCAGCCAATATCGTAAATATATAATAGCTTTCATAAAGACCCAAGATTCTAAATAAAAGTTCTTTTCTTGTTTTAATGTTACTAATACATTACAAGCTTCCGATGGATCTCAACACACTGTGGTGTAATCGGCAACCAAAATGCAGGTAGTATAGGCAAGACATCCTCCAACTATAACATGTGTACTATTTGCACACACAAAAATATAGATGGCTTTTAATAAATATACATTTATTAAACAATATAATATACAATATTTAATATAAACATACAATAGGGAATTAAAAACACTGAAACAAGTTTTCACTTTAGAATACTTTTTCATCAATATCAAATCAAAAGTAACGGATATCCTAAATCGTTCATCTGTATTCCTTCAAGATCAGCCATACAATTTTTCGAAGGATACAGCTTTTAATTACCAAATTAAATAAAAATTCATTTTGCAAAGAAAAAGAATCTTCTATCAATATGTTTCTTTTAATAATCATTTGTATTCATTAGGAATGCATCTGTTTTTATATATTACAATTATTGCAAACTGTGTAACATCTGTTTAAAAAAAAAAGAAATTAAGGTACATTGGGGGGCTTTATAAAACCAAGCTGGTAAATGAAACACAGAAGTAAAAGCCAGAGCTTAATTGAAGTCTAAAAAAGTGCTTTCGGGACTGGTCTAGAATCCCATAATCTCTTGCCTCCTCTTCCAGCTCTATCTAATAAATGAACAAGTCACATAAACAACTGCCTGCTTCCCTCTCATTTCCTTACAACAGAATTTTGGACTTTAAACAACTGCAATCTTAGTAGCAACATTTTAAAAAGATAAAAAAAAATTAATTTAGAGTATCAAATAAATAAAGATACTCATCGTCAACATGATGAAAACAATGTTTTTTTTTTAAAGTTAGTTAAACTACAGTTAAATTATTATTCTGTTACCAGAATGTAAAGAAATAAAAGAAGTAAATAAAGAAAGTTAATGCTTAATCTAAAAGGATATCATAACAGATAGGTATAATAATAATCAATCTGTAACCACAGTATGAAATCTTAAAATGGAAATATGATCGCAGTAATAATGGAGTTTCTATGGTGTGTTTCTTACCTGTGACGAAGATAATCACTGGTCGAAAGATCTTAGTCCCAGTTTAGAATTGCATATTGCTCTTTATACTTAGTCGATATCTTGGTGTATTTGGTTCCTCTCAGCATGTACACAAGGCTCTATTCTATTGCATGATGTGAAAATCGAAGTTCGAGAAGATCTACACATTCTGTCACGTTTAGTTCATCAACGATCGCTTTATTATTACGTAGTGTAATACGTATTAATTCACTTTATTATTACGCATTGTAATATGTATTAATTCACTTTATTATGTAATTTTGACGATGGATCTCTTCTTGTAACTAAATATGTGTCGTTATTCTCCAACATCCAATAATCTTCTACTTTCATTGTGACAATATTGCCACATTTATTAAATTTACAAACCATAATATCTTTATACTCTCGCAAGCATTTCCGAGTTTTATTAAAACAACATACCATTCATACACTTCGTGTTCTTATCTAATAGACAAATTATTTAATCTGTTACTATGATTTGTAATAATGTTTATACACAGGCTTCTAATAATGTCCTATTATCACATAAATACATTTAAATATATTTTGTAAGTCACTATGATGCTAACCGTAAAATATCTTCTTTTCAACCAAGTTTTACGGCAGAATTTTTTACATGATGATAGTAGGTTAGTCTATCCCTGGCAACTTCAGATTTGTTACGGTTATTTCTCCACAATAATAAAAAAAAATCTCTACCTGGCCTTAAATAAAGGCTAACCATCTTCATCTCTAAATTATATTTACATTTATTAAATATCGAATCTTTCAGAATATACGTGGCTAATATAGTTTCTAATTATCGATTTCGTAACTTTCGTCTAGCATTTTCATGCATACGTTTTAAATTATTAATATACAGGCAGAAACGCCTAATAACACACTTGAGTCAATCAATCAAAAAAATCAACTTAAACTCTATCGAAAAAGTATATGTCCTAAGACCTTTCAAGGCAGCTTGATATCAATAAGTGATATGACCCTTTGGGCAACTCAGAAATTATAACAATAGGTATTGAAATTAATTCATTGAACATGATTGACAGAGATAATTTTAATTGTTGTTTCTTTTTATTAAGGCACGGAAACAGATTCTTATATCGCCCAAGCTTTTGATATTTGTAAGTATATTTAGCAAAATAAAAATCATTTAAAAGTAAAAAAAACATAATTTATTTTATTATACAAATAAATAAAGCATCAATTCAAGTTATATACACAATGAGATATATTTAAAACAAACAAAACTTGTAAATTGAAATATTCAATTTATTTACCTAACATAAAATAACATTAATGAAAGGAATGTGTCTTTATAATATTACCTTAGAACATTCGTATTTTATCTGACAGTTGTGTTCAAGTTTGTTTCTAAAATTATTCATTTCTAACCTCTAATGTATTAGTTTATTATATATGTATTTGTTACATTTATTCATAATTCATTTGCACTGCAGTCATCAGCGAGCACGCAAGCTTCTGGGCTACTCTGGCGCCATGCCTCTATTTTATTACCAGTGTTTATATTTCGCAAATTTTAAATTAAAAATTTTTTTGTTACATTTACATGTAATTTTCACTACTGTTATCGGCGAGCACGCAAGCGACTGGCTACCCTGGCTCGATGCCTTTACTTTATTACCATTTTTTATATTATTCACATTGTAATTCAAAAAAATGTTTGTTTGTTACATTTATTTATAATACATTTGCACTACTGTCATCGGCGAGCACGCAATGGAATTCTGGTTCCTTACCTTACTTTATTACCAGTGTTTTTATTAAGCAAATATTAAATTAAAAAAAGTTTAGTTTAACTAAACTTAGTTTTCCCCCTTCTTGGGGGAATTATCTCGTTTCTATAGGCAAAGTGACGACAATAGAAGTTGTTTTTATTATGTTCAAGATAAACTGTTTGTTAATCCTTTGAGGTGAGTGACCTCGCAAGTTTGTGTGTTTGACTACCTGCTTGTCCTAGAAATACCTTTATATTTGCTTTACCTATTTTCGATTTGAATATTTAAATGAAATAGTCATCAGTTAATTTTGGTGTTATTTTGTATAATGTATGTTTTAAGAAAAGACTGCTGCCAAAATTTACAAATATATTTATTTATAAATTATACAGCGTCTGTACATTGAGGTATAGAAACACGTGATGAATTTTATCTGAGCAGTTTCTCTCATAACATTCCTACCTATTTACTGATATATTGACAGAATTCCACTAGACATGTTTTATATCTTCTGGACTATAACAGCTAACTGAGCGGATACATAATAAAACCACTCATAACTGGGTGACTACAATACTTAAAAACTTAATCATTTGCAGGATATCAAAACAGAAATAATTTATTATAAAGATTAGCATGTTTCTGACTAACATATGAAAGGTATTAGAACAGAACTAATGAATAGACTGAAATTACAGATTATCAAATAACTCTTAAGTGGACAACATAGTTAGCTTAAGAGGGTCTCAGAGCCAATCAAGGTAAGTACTTCGGTTACTCAAACCTATTCATACTAAATAGGGTAATTCTGATTGACTTGAAACTGACATCCCATGCTTACTTTACTATAATATTTTTTTAATTTGTTATATCATTCTTAAATTTATTCTTCATTCTTAAGATTTAATATATAATAAACTTTTCAAAATCTATTAAATCATATCTTATAAAACATTTTCGTGATTCTTACGATATTAAAATTCAAACGATTAAACTTAATTAAATAAACGATAATTAAAATTCAAAAAGGCAAAATTTCCACATTATATAAATAAAAAAAATTTAATGATTCAGTAAATTAAAAATTTCAGATTCTGCAAATACTTTTTAATTTCAAATATAAAATCTAGTTAAAACAACAATCATTGAATAAATTTAAATTTCATTTCCTTAAATATACCGTAATGCAATTTAACTGAATGGAAGTTCAATTTATATAATTCTTATAAGATACAACGAACAGAGCTAATGGTAACTGAAATATTTATTTCTAAAGTAATTGTTTTAAATGGGTCTTTTTTACTGTTTAATATAACATATAAGATTATGAAAATTTTAACATTTTTAATAAGAAATATTTACTCTATCCAGAAAATTGAGATTCAATGAATCTTAATGGCTAATTAGTTAAAAAACTGAACATCTTAAGACTATCTTGCTTCAAAGTACGATTAAATTACCGAAATGTTTATAGTGATTCTATTTAGGCAAAAATAAGACATTTCATTAATCTAGTTATGGTTCTGAGTATTTTTGCTGTCTAGGCATGTAATAGCCTACACAAACATTTACGTGTATGGCTAATTTTAATTGAGTTAATTTTTATAAAATATAATCAAGATAGATAGCAAACGAAGATAGTAAAACGTAAAAAAAGAAGTTAAGCACTTTAAAATAACTTATAAACACAACATGCTAACGAAAATAGTATTTATAAGAGTTGAAATATTCTTCCTATTGTTACTACTACTTTCTCCTGAATGACTTCTTTTATAATATCTCCATAAAGGGACAGTTTTCACTGTTCGAGGTCTTGACTTGTCTGGGAAGATAGACGCCGAATGACTGAGCAGCCAAGAACGGGCATGATTGGATACATAAAGTAAATAAGTTAATTGTGCAATCTGTTATAGTGTGATATTTACTCATAAAAGGGGAAAGTATTATGTCTCCACACAAAAAAGTTTATTATAAAAAACTAACAACACGTTTCGAACACTTTATGTTCTTCTTCAGGTTACATCTGCTCTACTGGGGTGGTTATTCAATGGGTGAGACCAAGCAAGTAAACTTTTTTGTGTGGAGGCATACTACTTTCTCAAATATAAGTAAACAAAGTGCATAATGGTTAAAGTGATCATCTATTAATTTTGTCTCCACGCGAGCAAAGAACTGTAGCTATTAATACCACCTATCGTTAGAAATACAAAATCGGGACAATCCAAACGAATAAGGGTTAGGGTCGAACCTACATCATTGGCAGAGTAAAGCAGCCAAGCGACCTTTACCACCAAGACATAGAGATGCTCTATATAGTTTATGAACAAGAATGATAAGAGATTAGAGATGGTTTTGTTATTTCTAGGACATAGATTCAACTGTTACAATTATTTCAAAGTTGTTAAGGATTAAAATGTTTTCAATCTTAAAATAAGTAAAGAGGGTTCGCGTAAAACTATTAGACTGTAATAGGCAAGTGGATTGGTTGACTGAGGAAAGGAAGTAAAGAGAAGCAGGAGCAGGGCACTGAAAACTGGACTAATTTGGTAAAGTGGACTGAGCATCCAGCTCCAATCTCCTCAAACCTTGCCACCAGCCAGACGTACTTCAAATAAAACCTATTTCAGAGAAAAGAAACCCATGTATGAAAAAATCTGTCTGATCTATACCATCGCCTTATTGTTTATTATTTTGTTAGAGGTGAATGAAACTTTGATCACAGGTTGTAAATCACAGTATTATCAGTCTATATTCATATGCTTATTACGAGCTGATTCAAATTAATGTTTGAGGCATGGAAGAACAGAAAATTCACCTGAAAACGCCTTCAGTCTTCATTATGTACCCTAGAAACAGAACAAGCGTATTCACATCTCCAATAGGTCATAATGAAGTAGTTATTATTAGGCTATTGGGAGTATCATTTCAGCCCTTACCACTTCTTGCATCAGTAGCAAAAATGAGCACTAATTGCATCAGACAAAAGTGACTTGTCACATTCAGATGGTGGATGACAAATAATCGTAGAATATTACAATCTGTGATAACGAGGATCAAGTGCAAAGCCGTAACACCGGTTAACTTAAATTCAGTTAAGTACTGAAATAAGTAAACATTATATTAAGCTAAGTTAGGTTTCAGAGGCAGTCTCACAAGAGAATACACGTAGACCCGTTGTGATAACACACAATGGGAACTTTCTATATGGGGAGTAATAAATTTTGTTAACTCAATCATATTTATAGAGTAGTGATCTTTAAGGAGTAGCTGACATCGTAAAGGCTTAGGACCTAGGGCATAACATCCTCTCCGAGGGACGACGTGCTCTGATTGATTCACCGCCCGCGTGAATAAATCGAGGGCCGGAGTGGGTATCGACCAGTCCAGAGGCGAGCACGATACCGCTAGGCTGACCCCCATAAAAAAATTATATTAACCATATGAAGAAGGATAGATATACTAATATTTTTTATAAATTTACGTCATACCTCGTATCTTGTTCGTGGAGTTGTCCGATTGGTTTCTGATAGGCATCATTGAATTGGAGTACTATTCTCTACAATGGATTGAAGCCAATGAATAACCAAAAAGGTACGAGATTTGCCCGAAATGTATAAAATATTATCTTTACTAGCTTCTGTAGTACTAACAATATTAGAGTATATAAAGATGGAGTAAACAATGGTTTCAAAGAGGTTCATCGTAAATCATTCAAGAACAAGTTGCTGTTGAATTTCAAACAAATACTTTCAGACTTTCAATAACTTTGAGGTCTTCACATCCAAAGATTAAACTTATTATGTGTTCTATGGAAGTTCTATGGAATTTTCAAATTTTTAGAACTTCTATTGATTACTTCAGCTTTTGTCATAAGCCATAAATAATTAGCTTTAGTATCTATAACTGTTAAACAGTTGTCAATTTCTATATTCACTAATCTCGATAATTAAATAATGTTTAGACTGACTGTTCTAATGAATAATTCAGAATCGTCTTAGTATAAAGGTACTTTCAAGCGACCCAAGCCACTTTAACTATTATTAAAGTAATGAGCAGACTGCATTTCTCCTAGACTCTTGGAATGTTCAATAATTAAATATCAATCTAAAGACAATTAGTTAAGAAGAAAAAAAAATAAAGAAACCATTAATTTTATCATCCTTTAATTGAAACAAAAGGTAAGGAATTCGTAAATAAGCAATCGGAAGGTAAGAAGACAGACAAAACAATAGAGCTAGTAAAAGTACATTTCTTTGCAAGGAGGAATGAACAAGTCTTGATAACCATCTGAATTAGACTATATGAAGCTTGATTAGCTGGACACAAAGCGTTCCCAAGGTTTAGCAGAGCAATAGAAAGCAGATCCCATTGTTGAAGAGTTACGAAGTTGCTTAGTTTCACTTTTCACACCATTAGACACAAAAGGGAGCCTTGATTGCAAGGAAGACTCTGTAGGTTGCTTGGTAGTAATCGACTCCGACAGAGGGGGCGTTCAAACTTAACAGACATACCCACGATTATCCTGACAAAACTGTTGAAACGTTTTTAGATTGCCCACTTTGATATGCAAAGCAGACCACCTACCCCTCACCTATCACCGCACTGACCTAGTCAAGATACTAAAGTCATTATGACTAAAGCTTTTCCATCTCAGACTGCCCCAAAACAAGACCAAAGATGACTCACCTCATAATAAAACCATTGAGAACAAGTGCCTCCAATGATTATCAACGAGTCATCAACAATCAATGATAATAAATTTACTTATAGTAAATTTGAATGTAGACCGTTCAATTTTGTCACGTTTGTTTTACTATTACTTCCTACTGAATGATTTCTTTTATAATATCTCAATACTACACTACCCGTGACCCTTTGTGTCACTCAGAAATTATAACAATAGGTATTGAAATTAATTCACTGAACATGCATGACAGGGATAATTTTAATTGTTGTTTCTTGTTATTAAGGCACGAAAACAGATTCTTATATGGTCCAAGCGTTTGATATAGAATTCTTAACATTATTCAAGATATATACACAGTAAGTATATTTAGCAAAATGAAAATAATTTTTTTTTTAACATCTTTATTAGCAAATATACAACTAAGCATATTCTGCGTAACAGGCATATGTAGTAATAGTAAAAATCATTTAAAAGTAAAAAAAAATTTTTGTTTATCATACAAATAAATAAAGCATCAATTCAAGTTATATACATAATAAAATATATTTAAAACAAACAAAACTTTATTTAACATTGGCCAAATATATTTAAAACAAACAAAACTTTATTTAACATTGGCCAAATATATTTAAAACAAACAAAACTTGTAAATTGAAATATTCAATTTATTTACCTAACATAAAATAACATTAATGAAAGGAATGTGTCTTTGTAATATTACCTTAGAACATTCGTGTTTTACATGACAGTTGTGTTAAAGTTTGTTTCTAAAATTATTTATTTCTAACCTCTAATGTAGTAGTTTATTATATATGTATTTGTTACACTTATTCATAATTCATTTGCACTATAGTAATCATCGAGCACGCAAGCTTCTGCACTACTCTGGCTCCATGTCTTTATTTTATTACCATTGTTTATATTTCGCAAATTTTAAATTAAAAATTTTGTTGTTACATTTATATACAATCACTTTCACTACTGTTATCGGCGAGCACGCAAGCGACTGGCTACCCTGGATCCATGCCTTTACTTTATTACCATTCTTTATATTATTAAAATTTTAAATTCTAAAATTTTCTTGTTACATTTATTTTTAATATATTTGTGCTACTGTCATCGGCGAGCATGCAAGCCAGTGGGCTACCCTGGCCCATGCCTTTAGTTTATTACCAGTTTTATATTACGCAAATATGATATTAAAAAAGAAATTTTTTTGTTACATTTATATATGTAATTTGCGGTACTATCATCTGCGAGCACGCAAGACACTTGCTACCCTGGCTCCAATTTTGAGAATATAGTGATAGTTTTCTTTTATTTAACATTGTTCAGGTAATAAATAATATATATTTAATTTTAGATCTCTGCTTCCACGGAATATTGGTGAACAAACAAACAAACAAACATACCCACGAACTTAATATATAGAGAAAGGGGGCGGTTTCTCTGTTCAAGATCTTATCTAGACTGGGAAGGTAGAACAGGCAAAAACGGGCATAATTGGTTAAACAAAGTACATAAGTTAAATGTAGTTAATGGTTAAACAAACCACCAAACAGAAATTTTAACAAAACCTCTAATAACATATAAAAGACGGCACAAAGAACATAGATAATGAAACAAGAAATAAAAGGAAAAAAACATAACAATTAAAAAAAAAAATAAAATAAAAAATATTAACCACACGTCAACACTGATGCCACAATGTATATGATGTTGTTTAGGTAGGTTATAGGAAAATGAAATACACAGTCAGTTGCTCTTGAAGATGGGATCCGGACGGACCCGAAACCGGTCGAGCTTTTCTGAGAATTTACGAGGTATGACGGACAGTATTACTACTAATTCTAAAGTAAATAAGGTACACTGATAGTAAAAGTATTAACCACTCCTTTTTAAGTTACTTAGTAATGAATCTATGCAGATAAGAGCATGAAAACAAATATATTAAAATGAAGTGTGCCTAAAAAGGAAATGATTTCACGACTACATATTTTTATAGATTTAAAACTTATTTAAAAGCTTTACCCAAGATAGCAGCTCACTATTTTAATTGATAAATATAAGAACCAAATGATCAAAATACTCCTAGTCGAAATATTTCCAATTGAAATAAGAATTGTATCAATGCTGCTTGACGTTGTTTATGCTAAGAAAGCACTATTGGATGTTACTTCTTTGGTTGTTGGTCAAACCAATCAAAGAAGGATGCATGATAGAGATCCAGTAAACCCTAGGAAGGTTCTTATTACGAGTATCTTGGGTTATAATAACAACTCTCTTTTAATATGGCATCGTGTAAACATATCAGTAGTCTAGTTGTATCATTAGTAAATATAAGAATGCATAAAATATATAAGACTATAAAACTGAATAAAACTCATATTAAAGTTACCCACATGTAATTATAATCAATAAATATGATTACAATCAGCATATCTAGTCCAACAACCCCAATTTTAATCCACTTCTTAAACTTGTTGACATTAAAAAAAAAAATTTAAATCCGCAAACTACTGAAAGATATTTTTTAATTAATATTCCAATCCTTCCTTTTACTACACTTCAAATTGAATATTATTATTTTAATAACAAGTGTAATTTATCAGACCAAGTATCACATAGATTAGATATCGTTTTTTTTCGTAGTGAACCCACATTTAAAGGGTAACTTCACATTTTTAAATAATATTTCTGAATATGAACATCATCGCATGCCATTCAAATATTAATAATAGTATATTTTATATATATAAATTATTTTTAAAATGCTCTTTTTGTTTGAAGTAATTTTTGAAGCATATTTATCTCTATAAATGATTAAGTATGCTAAAATTTCTCGTCAGTATCTACTTGTTCCTACATTATATATGCTACAATCTGAATGAAGCACAAAAGGACTTCGTATCACGTTAGTAATACTGTTTACTATCATCCTCGTTGGAAACATGGAACATATTAGGAGTAAACGGGTTATTAAATGAATGAAAACGTTCCTTTGTTTGTTTTCCAGTTTTAGTTCCAGTTTATATTTCAATTGTTTCACCTTTTTACTAATATTTCTTGTCTTCTTCCCTCTCTTTTTAAATTTACTTATTCTCTAATCTGGAGCAATATGTGGATGTCGGTCGCCAAACCTCCTTCTGCTGGTACACTATTCTCCTTTCTTTCCCCTGATCATGGTCAAACAAAATATTTTAAAAAAAGTATACTAATTGGTTGTGTCCACCTTTTAACTTGCTTTTAATGTTTTTTTCATTTTTGACAGATCATTTATTTATTAATAAAATGCAAAAAAAACTAAAGATAAAAACACTTTGCAAAGAAGATAAGAGATCGGTTTATATTTGATTCAGTAGAAGATATGATTTTGACCACTTGATATAAGGCAGGCGAGGCTGTATATGAAGGCGAGATTGTCGTCGCAGTGGGAGTGGAAGTAGGGAGACTGGCTCTACCGTAATGCAACTTGCCTGTCCGGCTAAATGACTTCCTTCCTTACAAGTGATTTGCCTTGCACACGCCTAGAAAACTTTTCATTCACTCAGTCAATCATAATGCCAGTCTTATCTTATAAATTCCACCTACATACGCCCCACTTGAAGTCACTGTTACGAAATCAAAGAATAAACCTAACTGCAGCCTTTTCAGAAACAGTTGCAATGCATTTTCAAATATAAAAGACAAAATCTAACTAACTACGCGACTCTCTTGGCCAACTTATTTAATTTATACCATTCATCAAGCATTGAATCCAATATAGCATAATTTAACAACTATTGTTTAATAATAATATTATAAATCAATATTGCATAGAAAAGCATCTTCACGGTAAATACACCAACAATATGCTTTTTTTTTATATTGTTTAATTACAAAACACTAAAACTCAAAATCACTATATCAAGTCTAGCAACTTTGGAATATTTAACTTAAAAGAATTAAAATATAGAAATAAACTCCTATATGAAAAAATATGCACAATAAAATTAGTAAAAAAAACTATTATAGGATATGCTAAATAAAAAAATGTGGAAAAAAAAGTAAGCTAATATTACGATGGCATGAGTTTAAGTTCATTCATATTATGTTCCCATTATGAAATGTCTATCTAAGTACGAAATTCAGCTAGCTTCAGCATACTGAACAAACACTGCCAGTTTTAGTAAAGTCTTTAGAATTGACTGTCCCTTGTATAGGTTCTTAGAAGGATGATTGAAATTAATTCTAAAGCGACTCTGAGAGCTTCAGAAGAAGCACATAGTCTTCTTAGGCGCTAGATCTGCTCCTAGAATTAACTTCAATCCTTTAATTGTTCTTTTTATTTATTTTAGTCCTTTAATTAATCTTTTTTTACTAACTTATTTTTATTTTTTTTTTTACATATTGTTAATAGCTTTATTATCTATGTCTATCCTTGTCTCCCTCCTTCCGTAAGTTGCCTATATTGATTGAGTGCCTCTCCTTATAGATTGGGTATCTGTCTTCGGAGCGACTCACATCTATCTTCCTGATGACGACGCAATCGAAGTATAGTAATGAGTATGTGTGATTTCTTTTATGTGTTCTTTTTATGGATCTAGTTTATATTATTTATGGAATAAGAAGAATACGGAAGACATGAGGCATAGAGCCAGCTGACCCGGGATGAATGGAAGTGCTGCTATCAGTCATGATTTTTGTTTAATACTGCGCAGGACAATTGTTTTTTCCTTTTTTGTGTTTTGTAGGTGATGTAGGGTCGTGGAAGCTCACCTCCGCGTGGTCCACCTCGGGTGTATCTCAGAGGCTGGCATTGCCTCTATCCTCGGCTAGAGCTTCGTGCTCCCGAGATGCAGCGAAAAAGCTTTCACGTTAAAAAGGCATCAATCTGTTCTGTTATAACTCACGATATTGCTGAAGAAGCAGGGTGCGCGGAATAATACCAAAACAGAATATATATATATATTTCACAATAGATTGGAAAACAACACAAGTAAAAAAAACAATATATGAAAAATTTCAAAGCTATTTCCTTATATTTAGCTTAACAGAGAATCATGCATGTTCTCGCGACAGCAGAACGCCATAAACCATTGATCATCTGTTGTCGGACTGCGAAAAATTGAACTCAAATAGTGAAACCTAGATGAGTGCAATAGCGACTCAGATGGGACTTGGCCTGTACCGAAGCATCAACTGCTGTGAAGAGAGTAGTATTATGTTTATTTTGAAAAGTACTTTTCCAAAATATTTACTTTAATTGATTAAATAAATATCACAATAACATGTTAATTGCATGTAATACAAATAGTGGAGTATGTTAGTGGGAATAAATAAATTCCCTCATGCAACATATCATCGAAAAAATGGCAAAAAAGAACCTGGGGGATCTCAAAACATCCATCAAAATATCGAGATCGAATTTTTTTCATAGTTTTCTTGTAGTAAAGTAATTACAGCATTCATTAAGACCATGTGCTGCCAATACAGTGTCATTCATCTTATTTATACTTAATACGAAGTATGAAGACAGCAACAAACGCTCTGTTAAAAAACCGGCTCTTCTTCCGGTAAAGTAAACTTTTTCACAGCCTTTACACTTCATTGCATATATAGGATTGCTTTGTAACTCTTTTGGATCTTCCTTTCAGGTTTGGAAAAATTTTTTTTCCAAATTTTTCAAAAACAAGTCAAAATTTTCCAAAGTTTGACCTTTTTAATACAAAAAGCAA
Organism: Hermatobates lingyangjiaoensis; assembly: GCA_026182355.1. Taxonomy (NCBI): domain Eukaryota; kingdom Metazoa; phylum Arthropoda; class Insecta; order Hemiptera; family Hermatobatidae; genus Hermatobates; species Hermatobates lingyangjiaoensis. The sequence goes on from JAPFBL010000062.1 coordinate 2,038,272, forward strand.
GAGGAATAACTTCAGGTACTTTTTATTTGCTGGCGATAAACACAGAACACAGACAAACACAGAGGTAAAACAAATTTTTTTTCTTCCGTTTTCCATGCGTAATTTTTTGTTCAACTGGATATATTCGTAGTTACTTAAAATATTTAAATCAGTATGGCTCAATTAAATTTCTTGGGTGGTTATTTTTCTACCATATTATTTTATTTTCTTTTCCTCTAGTAAACATAGAATGAGGATTTCAATTACATGAACGGTAACTAAACAACTCAACGACGATAAAACGATCATCGTTTTAGTTATTATCACAGACAGGTCAACACAGCTTCAGAACATAACTTGAAGTTCATATGAAATTATAACCAATAATTTGGTGCCAATAATTCTATTCGCTGAACACTAATCAGGAGAAAAAAAAAACTTGATTCCACGTACGTGGTGAAGGTGTTGTCGGTAACACATTACACGTATATATTAAACAGAATTTCACAGTAGCAATGTGTAATTAATTCCGGATCGCTTTCACAACATCAAGTTTGTATATCAATAAATACAAATATATGTAAACATAAGGAAATCAACACTGAAGTGGTTAACACATTAAACACTAGTGTTTATTGTGTTGTGGCACTGCTGAATGTATATATTTTAAATTTTGGTTACCAAGAAAGTCTTTGAATACATATGTTATTAAAGATATAATCATAATTGGTTATATGCAATGTGTTTAATTTCAATCAACGCTTGTGTTTGTGTGTGAGTGTGTGTGTGTCTGTCTGTATGTCTATCTACTTTATGTCCTCTGTAATCTAAGTCTTTATTAATAGGTACTTTTGAACTCGATTGCAACTTCTAAAAATAAATTAGGACCTTTCTTCCACAATAGTCCTCGTTAGTCTCCCAAAAGACTTCATCATCGGGTAATTTTGAATAGTACTCTTCCTGTTTGGACAGAAAATCTGGCTGTATCTTTATATATTTAAGGTCGTTTATATGATAATATATTGTCATATAATTACATGTGTGATAAAATAAAACTGAAATGGACTGACAGGAATATAAACACACGCACAACAGAAAGAAATATACATTATATTTTCATTTTGAGTAAATAAATGGTGGTTCAAAAGTAACACTAATTAAGACTTAAAACTCAGAAATGCAAAAGAAAGAGATAAACAATTCTCTGACAATAACTTCATCTTCAGGCAAAATGAACAAACCTTCGTTGTCGAAATTATTACGAGATAATAGTGAGTGTTCATCTCCTTTTGACTTTCTCCGTTTAAGTTTTAATTATAGACAACATATATATAAGAGATAGACACTTAAACTGAATAAAAAAGAAAGAGAAGCAAGAAAAGGAAAGTGATAAGAAATTTACTGGATAAAAAGTAGTGGAATGTAGGTTGCAATAAACGACAAAATTTGGATTTTCCAATAAAATAGATAATGGAGATAAGGGAGACACATGAGTACCGGTATCTATTATTATGAGTAAGCAGTGAATAATAAATGGAGAAGGAGGCATATATAGACTGAAAGGAAGACAGCAATTAGTGAGACAGAGTGAGAGAGTTGGTGATACGCTGGTGATTACCGTTAGCAGGAGACTGAGAAGAAATTGGCTGAAGGTTGCCCACCGGGGACGGCCGGTCGGGCTCGGAGCAGAGCCGCCTCCGCATGGGGGCAGCTGCCGACACCATCTGCCCCCACCACAGCCTCCACCCACTGCCATCCCCTTCTAACATCATCCCCTCTGCATTAATCAAAACTACACCCTTTAAAAAAAAAATTATTAAACTCCTTCAATTTCCGTAGTGACTAATGGACCAAATAATACATCACTTAATAACAATACATAAACCATTTAATACAGATTAACTAATTCACTTTTCTACCTTACTTTAACAGTAAATAAAACATAAAACTGAAATACGAAAACAAATCCATCAACACATCCAGCATTATAATTATATTAACTCAAAACACATGGCAACACTATCCTTAATATAGCTAATGGGTTAGTTCCACTGAGGTTAGTAATATTAGAATTAGGAGTAATACTGTCCGTCATACCTCGTCAATTCTCAGAAAAGCTAGACCGGTTTCGGGTCCGTCCGGATCCCATCTTCAAGAGCAGTTAAATATAGTTAACCCATTAACTATATTTAACTCAGCCTGTCTGGCTATGATAATGACTCAGTTTGAACGACTACGAACCGTCAGTTAGTTGCTTTTGAAGATGGGATCCGGATGGACCCGAAACCGGTAGAGCTTTTCTGAGACTTTGCGAGGTATGACGGACAGTATTACTACTAATTCTACTATCCTTAATGCTCCACACACTCTTCTCGTTAGGATCACCGTGAACTGACCCTGTCGGAGCAATTTTGGAAAATATCTTTGACCATAGTCACGTGGTGTAAAATTAAAATTGAGACTCGACCTTCTTTTTCTTATAGGGGTTATACTTCTCACCCAAATCAGGAGGTGATTCTTCCAAGTATTACCGTAAAATACATTGGTCATAGCGCTCTTCATGGAAGTGGACACAACATTTTAATACCACAAGTAAAGTATGACAATAACAAAGATAATATACATAACATAATAACAAACAAGTAACCCATTTAGTTGGGTTACTTGCCGTTGCGTCTACAACGTGCTTGGTCTCCCTTTCTCTTTTCTTTTGAAGACGAATTACCTCAAAATTTGAGTCTGTAAGTGTGTTTTCTTACTCTGTGTGTTACTCTTCTTGAATTTTGAACTCGTATTGTGTCCAGCTTGGATCGTGTTTCGTATTATTAAGTGATTATATATATATATATATATATATATATATATATATATATTATTAAAATAAGCAGCAGCTTCTGCATTGACCAGTTTCTTGTTGACACTCTCTAGTTTTCATATCACTTTACGGTGAGACTCTGGTAGCTTCCAAAGAAGGTTAGCAAAAGACATTAACACACACAATAAACTTTAGGTCAAACACGATAACACTTGAATAAACCACTTTTTTTTAAAAAAAGTGCCGTTTTAATCACTAAAATAACAAACTAAATAAACAATACGTACAAGCTTTCGGCTGTCATTCGCCATCCTCAGGTACAAACTAAAATTAATTAAGGCTAATGCATTGCAGTTAAAATAGAATAAAATATTTGAATGGTGTCTACACAATTACTGTGTGTATTTGTAAATACACCTGTACTTTAGGAAGTAAAGCTAAGGTAGGAGTGAGAGGAGGGGGAGGCATGCATGGCGACAGGGTCGGCCAAAACTACATGTGGTCAATGCAGAAGCTGCTGCTTATTTTAATAACATATGCTTAAGGAAAGACCTGCTGCCATTGTACACACACATATATATATAAAGTTTAAACCACAATGGAAAAAGGAAAACAATAGAAATAATACTCTGAGACCCTCCAATGTATGTCATTAGAGAGCAAACAAAGTAAAAACTGAGTTTTTAAAATCTCAGTCGGTTTTTTAAAACCCACGTCGTTAAAAGTCAGTTTGCTCTCTGATGACATACATTGAAAGGCCTCAGAGCATTATTTCAATTGTTTTCCTTTTTACATTGCAAACTTCATTGATTGCATCATGCGTTTATTTATTGTGATTTTTCTGCATATATATATAATAATTTTCAATATAGCAGTAGCATAGTGCCAATCAAGCAAAACAGTCCTTTTTATGAGAAAACCGATGTCGTAATGTAAGTTATTTTATCTGTAGCTGTCTGTCTTTTTTCTTTCTGTTACCGTATACATATATAATCGGCACTTAATCAGTTTTCCAGGTTCAAATAAAACACTTACTTATATGAAGAAATTTGTTTTTATTTAAAACATTTTTCATAAGTCTAGAAAAACAAAGGAAAACAAATGACAAATATTATAACCATATAATAAAATGGATTATTACAAAGTCTGAAATGATACATGTAAAACAATATAAGGACTCACAGAAGTAAAAAGTAATTGAATAAGTAAAATGATAAACTTTTACATTTCTTGAGGACTAGCAAGGTTAACAATACAAATAACTTCTATTACAATGATGCTAATATGACACGCACTTATCAATTGTAACATTAACGTAATCTAGCAACATTAACAAGCAAACATAAAACAAATTCCTCTGATTTCAATAATTATACATTTAAACAAATTACATTTAAGTAGTCTATAACAAATATCTATAACAAAAAACTTAATACACCTGAATAAGTATTATTTAAATTAGATATATCTTTTCTGTAATTCACTGAAGTTTGAACCATTTAAGATACGACGACATTTTTTCTAGTGGTCTTCTTCTCCTTTTTATCCACAATAATTATGTTCTCAAAATCGATGTGTGTTCTTCGGTTAATCCGTGAGATGGAAGTCCTGTTTCATTCTAACTCCTTTGGTACTTTTTCTATCAAGTTAGAAAACAGGCATTTAACTTTTGTTTATCATTAATGCTACTAATTAGTAATACATAATAATACGTATACATAATAAGTAATACATAATAATAAGTAATGTATATAACAAACACTTTTTCTTCTTCTCGGAGTTTGGTAAGGGTAAATATGTGGAATCACCTTTTTGCCAACGTTTCGTCTTTATTTCAAGACATCCTCAGGGCTATAAACTAACAAAAAAACAATAAACAATGGACATTTGTCATTTCTACTTTAGAAACATCATAAACAAATTAAAAAAGAACTTACTGAAGGCTGGGTTCTGTTACATTACAACAACCGTTAACTGTCATTACATGTGCTGTTCCAAGCGACATATTATTGAAACACTGTTTTTTTAGTACAATCATATATATATACACATACACATATTATAATATATATCTATTATAATATGTATCCACCATAATATATATCTATAATACATTATTATTTTAAAAATCCATAAAAATATAAACTAGATAACATTACATCTTTAACTATTTATGATGGAACTATAAATCCTACTTAAATTGTCTGTATCTGTTTTTCTATTGCAAGTATTATTAGTATTTTTGATATGTATCATTTCTTTGATCAATCTTTTATTGCATGAAGTTTCATAATCTAAAATTGATGCATTCTCAAATTGAAATGTGTGTTGATTTTTACTTGCATGGGAGGCTAGGGCACAAAACATTTTTTTATTATTAAAATTTGATTTGTGTAATGCTAATCTATCTTTTAGATATTGTTTGGTTTGACCTATGTATACCTATGTATAAGACCGGACTTAAACACTGAAGAAGGTAATGAAATAAATCAGCACTCCAGTAATAATGGTCTCACCAACTCACCACAGTATAGATCAGTGACATATGTGAAAGGACTGACAGAACAGATTGGAAAAATACTTAAGGAAGCTAACTTTAAAATAACATATAAAGTAAAGAAAAAATTAAATACATGCATTTTTACGAACACCAAATCACCTATCAACAAACTAATTAAAAGCAATATAATATATTCTATTCCTTGCAATAATTGTAATAATGTATACATAGGTCAAACCAAACAATATCTAAAAGATAGATTAGCATTACACAAATCAAATTTTAAAAATAAAAAAATGTTTTGTGCCCTAGCCTCCCATGCAAGTAAAAATCAACACACATTTCAATTTGAGAATGCATCAATTTTAGATTATGAAACTTCATGCAATAAAAGATTGATCAAAGAAATGATACATATCAAAAATACTAATAATACTTGCAATAGAAAAACAGATACAGACAATTTAAGTAGGATTTATAGTTCCATCATAAATAGTTAAAGATGTAATGTTATCTAGTTTATATTTTTATGGATTTTTAAAATAATAATGTATTATAGATATATATTATGGTGGATACATATTATAATAGATATATATAATAATATGTGTATATGTATATATGTGTATATATATATGATTGTACTAAAAAAACAGTGTTTTAATAATATGTCGCTTGGAACAGCACATGTAATGACAGTTAACGGTTGTTGTAATGTAACAGAACCCAGCCTTCAGTAAGTTCTTTTTTCAATTCGTTTATGATGTTTCTAAAGTAGAAATGACAAATGTCCATTGTTTATTGTTTTTTTGTTAGTTTATAGCCCTGAGGATGTCTTGAAATAAAGACGAAACGTTGGCAAAAAGGTGATTCCACATATTTACCCTTACCAAAACTCCGAGAAGAAGAAAAAGTGTTTGTTAATATTTTGTGGTCAAGAAAACAGTACCGTATTATATATATATCCCTTCACAAGTGCGCTTAGTGTCCCTATCTCAACTCTCCTGATGACGGTTCAACCAAAAATTAGAGACAGTAAGTCTGTTTGTTCCTTAGTTCTGTGTTTTTGATTCATCATGAAGTGTTTGCTGTCCTTTTGGATCGTTTTCCTGTTTACAATATATATATATATATATATATATATATATATATATATAACAGATTCAATAATATATCGACCGTTTGATAGAATAGGTGTGTCTTCTTATATAAACCCAAATGTATATATAACAGATTCAATAATATATCGACCGTTTGATAGAATAGGTGTGTCTTCTTATATAAACCCAAATGTATATATAACAGATTCAATAATATATCGACCGTTTGATAGAATAGGTGTGTGGTTATTTACAGTGTTGAGTTACAGTGTTGAGGTTATTTGTAATGTTATCTTATTAGTCTAGTCGAAGGTTTTGTCCGGCTAACATTGTTGTTCCTTTAAATAATGTAAATTTCATTTTCTTAGTTAAAAAATTCTTACTTCTGTAAGTAATATTGTTTTATGTATCTCTGAAATATTTCTGCTTGTAATATTCATGAGTTGTAACAATCCATTTTCATATTGTGTATATGTTTGATGTTGATATGTGATTTCTTATTATCCTTTGTTTGTAGGCCTATGAAAAAGGTTTTAAATAAAACCGAAACGTTGGCAACGAGAGTTTAATTTTTTATCCTGGAAAATTGACCGAACCCCGATTAGAGAACACACCTATATATATATATATATATATACCAGCTCAAAAACGAAGAAAAGCAACACACAGAGAAAGAGACACACTTACAAACTCAAATTTTATGATGATCCGTCTTCAGAAGAAAAGAGAATGGGCGACCAAGCAAACCGGAAACACAACGGCAGGAAACCATGGCGTTTCCTTTCCTTGCTGGGTTTCCTGCCGTTGTGTTTCCGGCGTGCTTGTTCGCCTATTCTCTTTTCTCCTGAAGACGGATCATCCGAAAATTTGAGTTTGTAAGTGTGTTTCTTTCTCTGTGTGTTACTTTTCTTCGTTTTTGAGCTAATTTGCGTCCAGTTTGGATCGTTTTTTCGAATTTTGAGTGATATATATATATATATATATGTATGAGTGTGTGTGTGTGTATGTGTGTGTGTGTGTGTGTGTGTGTGTGTGCGTGTGTACATGTGTATGTGAGTGTGAATATATATACCTAGAGAATATCAAATTAAACGGTCGACAAGACAATAAATTAAATACCAGACTGAATACCATAAACGCATTAACATAACTCTCAATTCATAATCCCAAATTCTAGACGCCTTATGTTTGAAACAAAAAAAAAGGAACAATTCGAAAACCTTAAATCCAAATTTCTTAAGGGATAATACAATAATTGTAAAGAATCCTACCAGGTGAAGTTACGCATTACTCACATGGGGCTAGTACGAAACCCTAAAAAAAAAAGATAATGACTATATGAAAACAGTTGGAAACGCATACAGGCGGATAGTTATAAGGAAACTCGACATGAAAGGCGTATGGTCGATAAGCACATCAAAGTGATGCATGCACGTGCAGCGAGTGAGCCACGCAGCGCGAAGCCCTTTTCAAAGACAACCTAGCAATTCCTTATACTCGCTTCACTATTTAGACCAAGCCAAAAACACTAAGTTCCTTTATAATCAATAAATATGTCCTTATTCATTATAGAAGAACATATTTATTTAAACAAGAACATATTTTTTAAAACACATCTATAGTCTGCCCATAGGAAATGTACTCTATTGTGAAGACGAAATAACGAGAGTGCTATTTAGAAAAATTGAGAAACTTATTAAGAAACAGGGATCAGTTAAGTTTGGTGTCATTTATTAATGCCGATCTACCCGGTTTTACCCAGGAAACAATTTAATTCCAACTCTAATAATAAATTACATATAACGAAAACAATTTAAATTTTCTATAGTTCCCTTATACTTGACTTTTTTGGGATAAACGAAATTAATACAGAATTAAAATTATAGATTATGCAAAAAAGATATAATCTAAAACTGATTATAAATTGCACACATTGTCTAATACAGTGAGTAGTTGATAGATTAGATTAAACAAATATTAAAAAGAATATTTTTTGCCGAACAATACATCAAGAAATGTTGAAAGAAGTCTTAGCTCATTAAATGTGATATGTCTTATCTGTTAAATATAATGATACGAATTTTAAACTCACAAATCGTTTCAATTACGAGCCAGTTAGTTGAAGAGGCTAAACCATATCACATTACATTTCATTCAATAATTTCAATTTGAAGACTCACACCGTTTTAAATGTTTAATTAAAATTATATCAGTAAACAAAATTGTCTCTTAAAAGTTTGAATAACAATATCTGATGAAATATTATTTGTTTATGAAGAAGCATTGTATTGAGAAGTGTCAATTGAGTTCTAAATGTTAAATTCTACCTACATTTTTCATTATGTAATGTTAACATATTATGTAATGTAATGTTATGTTCGTTATGTAATTATGTTACCGCAAACTAGTAAGGAAACTAGAGAATATCAGCAAGAAATTGGTCAACGCAGAAGCTATTGCCAACTTTAATAATATATATGTATATGGGTCTCCAACCGTCTCTGAACCAGTGCGCTTGGTTTCCCTCTCTTATCTCTCCTGAAGACGGTTCAAACCGAAAATTAGAGACTGTAAGTATGTTCTTTTGATTTCTCTATGTTTCTTTGTCTATATTGAACTATATATATATATATGTCATTTAAGGAGAAAATTTTTTTAGTCTTTCACCTTAAAACACCATACCCTTTCACGAATACAATAAGAGTTGCAATGCAAAAGACGGCTATCGACTGAACACAACAAACTCTGAAATGAACTCCACTGAACTGTACGTATATTTCTTATCGAAATCATGGACAATCGATGTGATTAAATATTCATTCAATGGATATACTAGCAAATATTAAAAAAAGATTCAGTTTACACTTATAAGCATTGGATTTCCATAATGAAAGATAACAAGTCAAAAACTCAAATCCTAAACCAATTTAAGGATCTAAGTATTAGCAGCACATGTATAATCAGCCCACAATTCTAACAAAACCATAAACAATGTCAGTCAAGTGTATCATTTTCCTTATTCATATTGTTCTGGGAATAACATTTAATATAAAAATAAAGTTTATAACAAATTTAAATTATAAATATTACATATTTTATTAATCGACTATTTAAAATATTAATTATTTCGAATAATAGACTATGTAGACTTTTAAAAACTGACATTAAGAATTAAAATTTTTAAAATAGTTTTTAAACTGAAAAGTTGGTCCAAATCGGTGGTAGAATATGCCACTAAGGCGTAAACGAAATATTCAAAAAAAAAAAAAAAAAAAAAAAAAAAAAAAAAAAAAGGAAGAAGAAAATTAAAAAAAATTGAAGACTGTCACTATTTTAAATAGTTGATATCCAATTATTATTCGAAAACAAAGTGTTAGAATTTTTACAGCAACAAATCTGGTTAAATATACACTCCATGACGAAATTTCAGTCATTTCCATTTTGAAGAGTTGCCAAACATATTAATCTCCATATCATAAAGCGGAAGCCGGATTAAATACTTATTAAAAACGAGCCCGCATTTCCATAATATCTCCTCCGGCTATTACTCGAGTAATCCCTTAAAAGGTCCACTGAAAGAAAAAAAGGACTTTTTCAAACTTAAAACTCCCTTCGATATATCAAACAACTTTTTACTCAACGATTCACTTTGACATATATACGTAGTACGGATTAATTAAAACTCATAAAGAAGAATTCCCTGTAAAACCCATTATTTTATACTGTACACACACCGTCTTACGTCAAAAAAATAATGCTGATTTCATTAATAAATAAAAAGATTGAACGTTATTAGTTCAGATCAGAGCTTCTCAACGTTCTTTTCCTTGTTGACCCCCTAGGGCTTAAAAATCTAACTAGGAAATAATTTCATTATATTAGTAATATGAAGTTCAAATACACATATCCAACAATAGTTTTAAAACAACAACAATATATGTTTAATAAAATTTTAAAAAGAATTTCTAAAAAAAAAATTAAATTTTGATAGAGAATGCTAAGAAATTACTAAGGGGTTGTGAATCCCTGATTTAGATTTATAACCCCGATAAATAAATTAATCCTTTAGGAGAAACTTGTTAAATATTACCTCCTTATCAATCAAGTATATATTGTTATGTTGAATTTGTAAAAATTTGAAAAACAAACATTGATCCAATGGGATTAGGAAAGGTTGGGAGTAGGATTTGGTTCCCGAACAAGGAGATTTGGATGGGTTGACAGTTTTTTGTCTTCATTACCGGCAAGTCGAGCAATGTAGGAATAGATAGATTCCAAATTCAAATCATGTTTGAATATCAACATTTCTGGCGTACCATGGACCCTAGCTATAAGGCGAGCACATTTATTCTGTACTATTTGGATGCAGTTCTTGTTTGTGGGTGCCGCTCCAAACCAGACTGAGCATCCGTAACTGAACAAGAATACTGTTTAATCTCTTTTTTTAAAAAAAAAATGACTTGTCGTATTACTACATTCTTTACATTTTATAACACAAATTAAACTGCTGTTTAAATCCTTTGTATTTTATTTCTTCGCGTTTGAAAACAATGATTTAACTTTTTTTTATTTCAAACTTCAAATATAATATGACTGCCATTTGAATTGTTTGTTTGCTGCCATAATTGTCTATACCAAAAACGTTCAATTAATTTTTTTGGGAAACCATTCTTTTGTTGTAATAATTTCACAATGTTCTTATTGTTATTTAAGAATCTTGGACTACTAATTTCAATCACAATTGATAGGATGAGGGGAGTAATCATTCAGAATTCTTCCAGCTCTAGTTGGGTTTGTTTGCACACCAGTCGTTAAGATATTTCCATTTTTACTTCGTATGGTTCAAACATCTAAAAACAGGAGGTTTACATCTTTTTCAGTTTCACATGTAAACTGCAGATGATTATGAAAGGAATTAAAAATACTGAGGACATTCTAACGTAGTGCAATCACTTATTATGTGGTATTTACTCATTGTAGGGTAAGAAGTTAATAAAATGGTCTCCACATATAAAAATGTTAATGGCATAAACAACACCAATGCGTTATTTATACTATTAAAATTTTTATATGTGGAGACCATTTGATTAACTTTTTACCCTATACTGAGGACATGTTCCTCTCCTTTTTTAATAATCAGAATAGGTGTACCATATATAATTTAATGAATGTTCATTTCGTTTCTAGTTTGTAGATGCAATCTTTTTAATATAAGGGATAACTATATTTCCGAGAAATAGTCATATTGGAGATCCCATTGATTCCCAATTTTTACACAATTCCATCAAGAGAAAAATATCTTACCTAACTTATAAACTCTAGTATCGAAATAACAAACTTCTTGGAAGTCTCATTGTGGTGGAAAAAGTTGTTACTATAACTCTTCCCGTCCACGTTCGAAAGCAAATCAGTTCTATGAGAGGCGGACGAGTTCTGGAACAATCCAGTACACGCGTAATGTCACACGAGAACAGCAGGCATTACGTACTTGACTTTATATAAATCTCTGTGAAAATACTAACCCCTATTAATTAAACAATATCTGAAGAAGCAACCACAGTGTCGGAAACCGAGACCGAGTTGGGATTCGTGAAGTAATTTTAAAAGCATGTTATGAAATATTACACGCATTATTGCATGTACCTTTGCTGTAGTAAGGTGGGGGGAAAACAATGACCTAGCAGTCCATCAACGAAACTCAAAAATTTCACACAATCTATACCATACATTTCACACAACCATAAATTTTTTTTCGAACAGTTTATTAGTGAAGAGATATTTACCCGTGATCTACAGTTTTCCATACGAGAAAACTTTGTGCTATAAAAAAAAATTAGCATCCCTGCTTTCAAAAAAAACACCGAGCTTTCATTACTAGTCATAAGTACTCCAACCACCATAACCCAATTATATAGACTCACTACATTTTAACATATACAATATATTAGCTTTAAAACTGAAGTGAATTGAAAGCACCTTTTAATTAAAAAACAACTTGGTAAACCAAACTTGCGGGCTGCTGAATATCAATGACCAGAGGAAATCCACGAATTAAAAATCACATAACGGTAAAATTAGCGGTTCCTGTGCGTCATTTTTCGTTATAGTATTCGACAAACAGAACAAATTCAATGTGACAAGAGTGGGCAAGAACACGCTGACTGCTCTACTTTAACCAGAGCAGTAATTCTTCTTGATTAGTCTTCATCCGAAGATGTTTCTTCTTTATTACCAACAGCAGTCCATTACTGCTTTCAAGGTCTTATTGTAATCTCAAATGATGGGAAACCCTTCATAAATACCTCTTGATTGCCATCTAACTAGTTAATTTGGATTTTCCAATATTTCTTAAGTTACAGAATATGAAACCAAATTATATTATCATTAAACAAGTAATTATTATAGATTTTAATTGAAGCATCTAATCAAGACAATTCGCACAAGTCATCTTTAAGTTAAATAAAAACTATATAATTCAGCTGCATATAAATCAAACAAGCACAGAAAAGAAACTAGTATACTAGTTATTTAAAATCAAAGTAAATCTAGTACCTAACACCTGGAGTTGGTTACACTCAATCTTAAGTAAATATATTATCAAAGTCGATGGTAAAAGTATGACCACAATCAATTCAATGATATCTATATATCGGAGACCAATGAGGACAGGAAAATTCCAAACCATCCAAAGCCCTTTCTTCAAAGCCGATCCCTAAGAATCCCCCAATCACAACCATCATAGAGTCTGCTGTTAAAATAGAAGCCTAAATTCTTCCTACACTGACAATTTTTGCACCACTCTTTGAGACCAAATGAAATAATCTATACCGACAAACCAAATAAAACAGTACAGACATTACATACTGATCCCACAATCACAGTAGTGCTATCAGCAATAGTAGATCCGTGATCTAGAACTGCTAATCACAACGTACACTATAGGGTGCGGAAAAATCATTGGTCGTTGGTACGGACCCATACAGCACACATCTTGAAGAAAAAACTTTAAAAATCGACTCAAGAGACTCCAAAACGTATAAAATCCTCGAAATGTTCGACATTTTTCATGATCAATAAACTTGAAATCAAACGCTGGTACTTTGTTTTTATTTTCTAAATAAAAACTCTCCTCTCTCTCTTTTCTCTCAGGATGGTATTTTAACTGACAACTAGAGACTGTAAGTATGTACGGGATATACTTAATGTGGCATTCTTGACTATGCAGGATGCAAACGAGCTTTGCTTAAAGTTGGTCTTATTCATGCATGACAGAAGTCTATTGAATTGAAAGTCCTGCTGGATAATACATTATGAGGATCTTTTTAAGGGTAATTCATATTTTCAACAAAATCTCTTCGGTTGATTCTGAAAAAGACTGTTACTTTCCATCTATATATTAAAGATATAACCACACTTGTCTCAATATTCCTATTATTCGTTGTTTTTTTTTTTCTTTTGACTAAACCATATATATCCAATGCTCAACAAGATTCAAAAAATTAGCATTAACCATCAGGAAATAATTGACCTTGCTTTCCGAATTGTCATCATGTAAGTAGTTTTAGAGGTCATTGACGAGATAAGAGGAAAAAAGATGCTGCTGAAACCGTAATTCAAGACTACCAACGACCAACGAATATAACCGCGCACTATAGTGCACGTCGTAACTAGCAGTTCCAGACCAGAGGCCTTCTACTGCTTGATTACTGTGCAACTATAACATGGAGTGTCAGTAATTCATGTCGGATATTAAGTTAGTCTGTACAGTAATGATGTCGTATTCGCGATCATGTGGTCTTGTTAGTCATAGTTTTCAATGCTTTTAGTCATGAACTGGAAAGGTAGTCAGATAGTCACTGGATGAAGTAATTATTCAGTGAGGTTGAGGAAGGTTGGCGACAGGATTTAGAGTTTGTACAAGGAGGTTTGGATGAGTAGATAGTTTGTTGTCTTCATTGGTAGTAAGTCGAGTGATGTAGCTATCTATGGATTCCATTTTCAAATCATGGTGAATATCAACATTACGGGCGTACCAAGGAGCCCTGGCTATAAGGCGGGCACACTTATTTTGAACAATCTGGATACACGCCTTGTTCGTTGGTGTAGCTCTAAACCAGACGGAGCATCCATAAGTCATCGCTGAACGAAGAACCCCCTTATAGACAAGGTCCTTGACCGAATCAGGAGAATTTCTTGATTTGAAAAGAGAATATAGATTACACATCAAGTAAATTCCAAGCTTGGATTTCTTATGGAGGTGCTGCTTGAATGTTATTTTGGAGTCTAAAATAAGACCCAGATATTTTACATGGGTTTGGTAGGGAATGATCTGGTTACCAATGAAGACAGGAGGAGGACGGGGAGAGACACCCTTGCAGAAGCGAACATGGGAACTCTTTGTTGGATTCACCGCTAGTTTCCACTTTGAGAACCAATGCAAAGCCCCTTCAAGATTCAAGACTGTAGTTGAAGTTTCATTATTTGTGTCATGTTGAACTATTGGTGTTAGTTTCGGATCACTTTCTCAACGTTCAAACTATATATACAGAGGAGTTCACAAATAAAGAGGCTCACACAATAGAAAAGCATACTGACTATCTTCAATATTCGGTTGATTGCCGGCAAATTGAAGGTTGGAAACAATCATGAATGCCTGACTTGGGTAAATTTAATGAACTTGTTTGGAAGATAAATTTAGACCAATATATAAATATATACGTCATTGAAAATAGCTCTAAATTTAGCGGTAAGTTCTTTTTTTCTCCTCTTTTTACAAGCACATTAAGTATTCACGATATTAAAGTCGTCAACTGGTATGTTTCTTCTTTATTTTATACATCATCAGGTATTTTACAAATGAACAGAAAAAAAAATACAGCAGAGAAACATGTGATTAAAATAATCCGTTTGTTCTTTTTTTTTATTCGTTATTAAAATACACAGAGATATTAAAAAGGTTAGAGGACCAGTAGTGTGCCTTCAAATTACAGAAGCTTGTCAATAATGGAAAAATAACTGGCCATGAATATAAACATAACAAAAACACTGTAGGGAATTACAACTCTTTGGCAGCTCTCAAAACGCCCATAGGAGAATAGAGCAGCCGGAGCTATTAATAACCCGCCGTCAAACCGAGCTCATTCACTGTACCAACGGCTTTCCTTCTGGAAACACTCCACTATAACAGTACATTCTGTGACAACTAGCTATACAAGGATGGAGACCCGAACCATCAATCACTGGTTATATCTCATGTGAAGATGAAACGTGTTTCATCACGAAGTTATGGGCATATTCAGTAATATGTAAAAATACTTCCTGTGCTTATGAAAACCACAGGAAGAACGAAACTGTTTCAACTATTCTGCGTTTATTTTTAGGAAGACTTCACTGCATTTCACATCACTAACGATATTTTATATGAAATATAAATGGCACTTGATTGTCAATTTCTTTGAACTGAAGTTCTATTCTGCTTAATCCCAATTTTGATGATTACCAGTCTGTAGATACCTATTTTCCACTCAGGATCTAAAGAAAATCTTACACGAACCCCCATACAAGAACTATTTATTATACAAAAAATATAAATATTCACTTCTGAAAACTAAACAGTTTATAATCAATTTGAAATTACATTCTAATTCAATATAAAACTGTATAATGTTCAAACAACAAGAAAAATGTATCTAAATAATCACGTTATAAAACTTTGTTAACAGTTTTTATTTCATCATTTACAAAAAAAAAACATATGAGTATCAGTAACAATATGTTCAACATTTTCTTCTCAGAAATAACTTTATAAGAATTGTCACTATTTACATTAGGCATTTGTTTAATGGAAATAAATGTATTTATGCATCTAAACATTTTCTAAATATTTAAAATGAATATAGAATATGTATTACAGTCTTCTAATACAATAAATAAATAATTTAAACGAAAGTTAATTGATTCCATCTAAAACCATTTCAGTTACCGAACATGAATCAAACTCTTTAACACATTTATATGTTATTATGTTTCATATACTTTATTATAAATTACCAATACATAAAAAATTGTTTTCTTTAATGATACTTTGTTTTGAAGTGGGATAAAGGCTACATTATAATACCGTTATCGATAACTTACAATATTATACAGTTTCAATGATTATAGTTTTCTCCTCTTATTGATATGCCATCGCTCAATTAGTTTCAATGATGAAAGAAATTCACTTCAATTTTAAGGAAAAATAACAATAGTATATTGAAACCTGATGCTTTCACTTTATTTTTAAGATATTTACTGCGCATCTGTCACAATTCTTATACTTATTTCGGTAAACGGTTTATGATAAATGCTATGATCAATCAGCTCATTTCTGATGGTATTTATTTCCAATGGTACAAATTATGTAGAGGCAAGTATTCAAAGAAGTACTATCATAAAACCATTGCGAAGTCGTTTGAAATTATTAGAGAACTTTATCAATCAAACATTAGTTGGGATTTAATTCAGACATCAATTTATTAAAGTCCTAATTAATTTAATTAGAAGCCAGCTCCTGGAAAAGAGTTTTATCTAGGGCTGGTCACATGTAACAAAATTTAAGGCTTTCCAAATTTAATTATATTTCCAGTAATACACTTTTAATATACAATCAGTAATCTTACTTCCCTTATTGGAATATTATTTTGAACACGTACATAAATATCAAAAGGAAATTTATAGAAAACCTGAAATAATAATAATAATAACATTGGAAAACGTTTCTTAACAATTGTAAAAATTGGTAAATCAAAACAAAACTGGAAAAAGAATATAAAAATTAGTAGGAACAACCAAAAAATGTTTTAGATGTTAAGGTCATTTAGCATTTCAGACAAAATTTAGTTATACTCCTTTAAATGGGGGAAAATTTCAAAAACAAGAGTTGATTAAATGTGCTACTTATAGTCTTCTCAAAGGTACTTATAATTCAAAATGAAATAAATAACCTGATATAATTCCGTCCATTTGCTGAAGAGCAGCTTCGAGTAACCGGCTAGCATCTGAATGTGGATTATCCGACACTTCCTGCGACTTTCCCATTTTTGCGATTATTACAATAAAAACGCACAGACCATAAAAAACTGACACTCCTCCGAAATTTAAAAATAATTTTGAAGCATTAGGAAATAATACTGAAACTGAAACAATAATCAGTTATCACAATATTTCATAGTTAGTCCTACCATCCGCACATCAAGTCAAAAGCAACAGTTTTCACTGGCATAAGGCGACAAATGTAAAAATAGATTTAATTTCAGTTTGTTGACAATCAACAGGTAGGTCCCTAAATTCAAGGATAACAAGTTCTCACGGATAAGCCCAGAGTTCAGCACAAGGCAGAAAACTAGTCTTTTCATCCTAGGGTGCAGCACTAATGAAAAGAAATTTTTAAATAATTATAGTACATTTTTGTTTCTTCTATAATTAAACATTAATTTTTATGTATGAACTATGACTCTACTTCATAATTTCTGGTAAAGAAATTTATATTTTTTAAAGATTCCTAGACTTTTAAATTAATTTTATACTTAAGTAAATTATGTGTAATGATATAACTATATAACTTTCATTATAATAAATGGTGAATAATTTTTATAATGTAACATCAGTTGAAACCTTGAATAAAATTACCAACATCTTAAAAATTCATGTGTCTATATAGTGTATTTCAAATGGTTTTGCAACACTCGCATGCGTGTAACCCCCTCCTACATGTGTCCATTTGTCTGGTTCAACTTAAATTTAAATTATGTCTGACAGCAGTCAACTAGTTAAGGAAATTAAAGCGGTAGGAGATGTTGTCAGGAAGTTAAAAGCAGAAAAAGCATCACCTGATAAGGTAAGGGAAATATTAATGACCGCATTGAAGAAACCGTATGTTAATGCAACCTTCTTGTCTTACGAAGTGTCAATTCGCACCATATTTATGATAAATTCTGTTTCATTCACTGTAATTTAGTACTTGTAATCGTTCACTTTTAATTTATGATGCTGTCCGTTTACTGTTTGTGCTACTAAAAATTCAAATCATTACCGAGAAAAATGATACGGTTGATTAAGTCCTTTAATTTCTCCGTTAGTTTACTTTCTAAAAGTAAACTTGATAATGACATATTTTGGAGTCGTGTACAACCATGGGTTTATTACAGATATTTGTCTACAGGAATATCCAAACATGAGGTAAGTGGTACGTGTGAAAGTATTAATATTGAAAATATTTGCTTGTTGAGAATTCGTATCTTGGAGCATGGGTAGTATAATATAATGTGCTTTGTTCTTATAAAAATTGAATGAACTTTATGAACAAGTACGATATACATATTTTACTATGTCTCAGCATGCCTAGTTACTACCAAGGTCAACAACTGGCAATTGTTGTCCTTTGACCTTCAGTGCTTTGAAATACAAGGAACCCCAACTTTCGTACATTCTGTATAGTACCCAAGATTCGTTAATAATTATTGTAACTGCAAATACGGTTCATGAAAAAAGATGTCAATTTTGTGTTGTTTTATTTAAAGTTTGAGAGATTGAACCAGTACTAAATTATTGCCTTTTAGATGATGCAATTTTAAATAAATATGTATACGAGTCAATTTTTTTTATATAATTTATTTCAATTCAATTTTAAATAAAAGTGAATATACTGTACGTAGAAAAATCTCTATATCTCAGTCCTTATAAAGTATTTCAGCTTTCCTGCAGTAATTTTTAAAATCATCTGTTAACATTTTAAGAATAGTTGAATTCTTTATCTGGTGAAATATTTAGATTTTTGTTTTAGTACATCAAGGATAATCCGTAGAATGGGCCTTGTGAGAACTATTATATTTAAGTTCTCTTTATTATTTTAAGTTCAAGAGGTTGATGTGGAGTGAGAACTCTTTGATCACTATATGAATTAAATTGGCACTCCAATGTTGGGTTGTTGATGTTGAGTAATATATCATTTATGCTATCATTTTAGGTGATCTTAGGATTCATTTATTCCAAAGTATAATATCTTTCTTAGTAGATTTTCGATTGTTCTTCATCTTGAAAGATATACATATATGCACTTATACTCTCTCTTTTGTTGTGTGTTCTGGTACTACATTCACACACCTTCGCCATCTTTCATCGCTATTTTGAAACATTTCACGGCTATATTAATATAGTAGAGAAGTTTAGGTATTGTATCACGTGTTTTAAATTCAAGAAAGTTACTTAATTGGTTAGTCAATTAGTGTATGTTACTTACTCATGTTGCGTCTTATCTACCTGAATAACAGATGTTACCTTTAAAAAAATGTGTGTTTTTTCACTTGATAACACGATTAAATAGTTCTAGGTTAAAGCATCGAAAAGTTTAGAAACAATCTTTTCCATTTGATGACATACTTTTTAAAAGCATACGTAAATTTCTAACCCACCATTTATTTTCTTCTAACCTGACTTTAACATAAAATGTTTTATAATAAGCCCGTTGTTTATTACAAAACATTTGTTCATGGAAACTTTAATTGTATTTTTCCCCGACCAAAATAATATGAACCATTATTATTTTTGTGCAATCTATTGTCCACAGCTAAATTATATTTTCTTGGGTTAATTTATAGACTGTGTTAATACTACTGCACTGTCATATGTTAGGAGTGACAGTGAATCTTGGTCCTAACCAAACTGGAAGTGGGAGAAAATAATATAAGAATAACTAGTGGTATGTAAACTGCTCTGCAGAGGGATATGTATTCCGAAACGGAGCTTTCAACTTAAATCTCGAAAATCTATCGTTTCTACGATTATTTTCACTCAGGAGATGGCTTTAGACTTGAAACTTGGCTATTACTGATCTCACAATAAAGAACATTGGAGCATGTTATGGCATTTTTCTTATTTAAAAAATTGATTTATTAATATAATCATTTGTTTTATGTAATTTTATAAAAGAGTGACCGAAAAGTAAATGTGCAATTGGCAAAATTGATAAGTAGACTTCAAACCATTATACATTGAATTGTAATAGGAAGCACTTTAAGAATCCTACAATAACAGATATTATTATTTTAATAATACATTAATTTTAATGTGAATCATATCTTATTTTTAGTTTTTTGAAGTTCTTTTTCATATTTTGAAGATATTTATATTTATTGAAGATCAAATTAAGTGTTCTGAGGAAAAAAACATTAATTTAATTTTTCTTATCAAAAATTAGACAAGCCTAGCTATTTATCAGGAATACTGTTCTGGTGATACTGAGTCTAATTCTCATAAACTTTAATGTGTTTGATCTGTTAAAGTTAATAAATGATTTAATGTTATATGTATTAGTGAGTTACATAGAGAATATAAATAGGCACAAAAGAAAGTTTCTTTTAATTTTTCTTTGCATTTATTTTTGTAGTTTTTTATGATTATTTTTTATACTTGCTTACCAAAAAGGTTGTATTAAATAAAAGTTACCAATAAAAGTGTGAGAAATAAATGAATTGACAATCTTTTGGTTTTTTTATAAATTGAAACGATTTTTTCCTTCTCTCATATGGGGTATGGTTTCAAGGTCATTTAAAATAAACTTCATCTTTTATAAAAAGTTATTCTTTTTATTAATATTTATTATATTTAACACAAACCAATATAAATTAAAACTTACCTGGTATATTAAATAACTTACTAGTTATCTTAATCTCATGTAATGTTTACTTTTTTTCAGGTGCAAGAAGAACTTTCGAAACTTTTGGCAAGGTTAGCTGAAATTGATGGATCTACTGAAAGTTGTGGAAAGTTTGTTTTGAAGACTCCGAAAGGTACAAGGGATTATGGCCCGCAGCAGACTGCTCTCCGAAATGGAGTACTTAATAAGATTATAGATGTTTTCAACAGGCATGGAGCAGAAACTATAGACACTCCTGTATTCGAACTAAAGGTATATTTGCTTTTGAACCTATTAAGGTGTAAGTCGTGAATGGATTTGTTCATTTTATTGAAATTTTAAAGACGAGGATTGTTATTGGTAGTAAAATTTATTGTATGTTCGGATTTTCACTTAATTATAAATGAAGAATAGTATTAATGAAAATATATATATCAAAAGTTTTTATAATTTAGATGACATTTTATAATTTGGAATACAGTTCACTTGAAATCTTGAATAGCTGTCGGTTGTGACAGTACCCTTAATTACCCCTACCAACTCCAGACCAGCTACCCTCTCTCTTACACAATTTTAATAGCGTTATTTTAAAACCGTTAAAAAAAAGCTTTTTTAAAATTAAAATTAAACTGTTTTAATAATAGAGTTTTTTAATTTATAATTACAGAAGCAGAAGTTCTGCCTTTTTTTTTTCTTCATAAGTTAACCTTCTCAACACTACCTTACTATCCAACTTTAAAAATTTGATATTTCAATTAACTCATTTTATTAAGGTATACTAAACAACCTGTTGAAATGACAGTTTGATAATAACTTTAATGACCATTTATATTTTAAATAATTTTTAACCCAATATAATATTTTACTGAATAAATTTTTGTAAACGACAAAATTTATTTCAATGCATGTCTTTGTCATTTGTTGATGACATTGATGAATGGCAAGTGTATATAAAAACTCTATAACCATTCTACTCTTTAGGTAGAATGGTTATGTAGAATACATTATTATTTATTATTACAATGTTATTATATACTGATATCTAAATATTTTTCCATTTACATTACTACTTAAGTTAAATTACATTAAATAATAAATTCATTATTATTTTTATTTCCGTTTTATTATATAGTGAAATAATTTAGGTTTAAGCATCTTAAAGTTTAGAAACAAACTTTTCCATTTTATGACATACTTTTTAAGCATAAGTAAATTTCTAACTCACCATTTCGTTTCTTCTAACATGACTTTAACATAATCCGCTATTCTTATAAGATATGAACATATAAATGAATTTCAGTAAAAAAACATGGGTGATAAATCATTTGTCAAAAACATTAATATAATTTCAAGTAAAATAAAAATCATTTTGTGATATGTATGCCTTATTGTAAAATAACTTTATATATATAAAAAAAGGTTCATAATAATAATATTATAAAAAAAAGGTAATATAATATTCTTTAATAAATGGATTCTTTAATCAAGGGATTAGAATTTATTACATTTATAATTCTAGTGTTCGGTTTACTAAAAATAAAATTCTGTCAAAAAATCATGCAGTTAAGTATTTTATATTGAAGTTAATTAAGTCTTAGTGGCACTTCGGATGGAAATCTCGGAATTAAAAATAATAACTTTTTTTCGCCATATCGGACCCTTGAAAAAATATCTATATATAGTATTATTTTCTTTTTCAGGCACTAATGCATGGTTGTCCCAACTTTTTTAAATGAAGGCCACATTCTTCTTGACTTTTTGAATTATTTGCCAGTGTTAGACATATATTTTGTAATCTGTTGTTCTTTGTCTCAGGAAGTATTGACGGGCAAATATGGAGAAGATTCAAAGTTGATATATGACTTGGCAGATCAGGGTGGTGAAATACTTGCTCTTCGATATGACCTGACGGTGCCATTTGCCCGATATTTAGCAATGAATAAAATAAGCAACATCAAAAGATATCAAATAGCGAAAGTTTACAGAAGAGATAATCCAGCGATGACGAAAGGGCGATATCGAGAATTTTATCAATGTGTAAGTCAAAATCATATTCTTATTTTACTATATGTAAATTAATACTTTA
Source organism: Hermatobates lingyangjiaoensis (assembly GCA_026182355.1). Taxonomy (NCBI): domain Eukaryota; kingdom Metazoa; phylum Arthropoda; class Insecta; order Hemiptera; family Hermatobatidae; genus Hermatobates; species Hermatobates lingyangjiaoensis. The sequence continues at coordinate 2,061,426 of JAPFBL010000062.1, forward strand.
AGTACATTATGGTGATCATGAAGAAATTCGATCCTTCCGAAGCCCCGAAGTCCTTTCGATGATATCAGTGTGTATCAACACTTTGTGGGGACACTGCAGTCCACCATCTTTGATAGATCAAATTCATATTTTACACAAAAATGGACCTCATATTTTATTAGATTTGCCCTATGGTGTAGGAGCAATTATGCAGATGGGAAATTCACTTTTTTTTGCCAAAATTTGTTCTTAGACAATTTCCCCTGAAACTTCTAACTCTTCAGTCTTGAAATATTGGTATTGTCATAGAAGCGACAAAAGCAATATCTGAAAAAATCTTCAGTTTTTTAAAACAACGGGATTTTTTTCTCAATAAAATGTAAAAATTGTGACTTATGATACAATTTGAAAGCTTGTGAGGATGATACAAACCGTACCGTTTGACAGATCCAAACTAAGTTATACCTGCAAATTTAATAAGTTTTGAAACTTGAAATTAAGAGCATAACTTCAATTTTTTTTTGCAATATCGAAAAATGTTGTTGTTGGTGGCCAACAACAAAGCAGCGGTGGCCTACAACGCTGTGGACGTCGGAGATGTCTTACCTGTCCCATTGTTGATTCTGGGTCTTCATTTAAGTCTCTAACTAATCTTAGTTCTTACCCTATTCACAGTCCTTCCTCCTGTATCTCCACTGACTGTGTTTACCTCTTGAAATGCACCCAATGTGATGCTTTTTACGTTGGTTTAGCATCTACGATGCTGAACCTTCGGATGAATAATCACAGGCTTTCGGTTGGTAAACGCAGCAGTCTCCCTGTCGCCACTCACGCTAATTCCCACCACCTCAGCTTCAATGATTGTTTCACAGTCCAAGTTCTTAAACAAGTCCCCAGTGATAACAGACAAGTTACTTTAAAAGCTTCTGAGGAAGCCCACATTTGGCTCCTGGGGGCACGCTCGAAACCTGGCTTGAACTTAAATCGTTAGTTTTTTATTTATTTATTTATTTTTAATATTTTTATTTATTTTTTTTTAAATTTTTTTAATTGTTCTATATATTTTATTTATTTTTTCTTTTCTTAACCTTTTTCTACCTTTCAAAAACATTTTTTTTTTATTTTTGCTCTCGACTTCCTAGTTCCTTTTTTATTTGTCTCCTTTGCGGCAGCACTGCTTTAGCCCTCACCCAGTGAGTTCTTTAGTTGCCTGTCGTCCCTCCGTCAATTCACTTCTTCTCCTGAGGACGACCGCCATTACGGTCGAAATATTGAAAAGTGAGTCTTTGTTGTGTTTCTTTCTGTTTATGTGTCACTGCTTATTTTAATTATATATATATATATATATATATATATAAATTAAATAAAGCGGTCCAACTGGGCTTTACAAAGCTAAAATAGATATAACATAAAACAGTGACTAAGGTTGATATTTCGAACAACAGTTCGTGATAAGAAGATGATCAAAGAGGAGAAGGAGCACTTAAGATTTTACAAATTAAAATTTGTTCTGTTTTGTAAGCTTTGCATTTCAGGTATACATATATTATGATTAATAATAACAAATTGTCACTATTATTGCAAAAAAATAATAATTTCTAATAATAATTACATGATTTGTAAAATAATATTTAATAATCATATTGATAACATGATTTAATAAATTTCAGGACTTTGATATAGCTGGGCAATATGATCCAATGCTTCCAGAAATCGAGTGTTTGTGCATAGTTGCTGAAATTCTAAGAGATTTAGATGTTGGAAACTTTATGATTAAAATTAATCACAGATCTATTTTGGATGGCATTTTTGAAGCTTGTAATGTTCCCAAAGACAAATTTAGAACAATTTGTTCATCTGTTGATAAACTAGACAAGGTATTTTTTTAAATATTATATTATTGTTATTATATTACTGTTATTAACTATTATTACATTTGATAATATTTTTTCCTGTTAATTCTTCTTGAGGCTACCAGAATTTAACGTTTTACTCGGTTAAATGTCCTCGGGACAAAAATTTAATATTACATTTTCTAATAGATAAAGGAACAGTTTTTTACACTGTCATTGCATTTTAAACTCAATTGTAGAGTTTTGACAAAGCTGAACTTCTTCAGGTGGATTGAATATGTTCATTACACAATATACTTTGTATTTGGCATTCAGTTCTGTTTTAAGGGTGTGGAGTGTATCATTCGATGATTGGCTTCCATTTGCTAAATCAGCATCCACATTACTAAGTTTTTGTCATATCCAGTTTATTGTGGCAAAGATCTGGTTAGCCTGGTACCTAGTGTCGTACAGACTTGGGAGGGTCTTCCAAGGAGCATCATGTGCTAGTTTTCTAGCGCTTACTCTCTAGGCTCAGAGCGAGCTACGAACTAATGGTCCCCCGCCCAAGCAGGATACGCTTTCATTTCGCTGCCCTTTTTTTCACACTTGAAGGAAAAAGAGAATTTGAGACTATGTCTAATTAATACAGAAAAAAGTCTATTTATAAGTAATATGATGTCGTTTGAAATGAGTTATTTATTTTTTTACCATTGCATCTTCAGGAAAAAAATTATTACAAACACACATTGCTCCTTTCAATTTCCTTATGTGAAATGGAAAAAAAACATAAATGAAAGAGTAACACTAAATTTATTAAAAAAACAACCCGCCTTTTGAGTAACTTATTTATCAAAAATAATAACCAAGTTAAAAACTTACCTTTAAAAGACACAAATCTAGTGTATAAGAACATGAGTACTAATGGTGACTGTAAAACCCAAAAGCACTCGTACATTGGTATAGCTGGAGTACCCAATAAGCTGGAACCATACAAGACGAGATTAACCCGAGAAACCTTCATAGATAGTAAAATCTACAGCATTAACGAACATATTATTATGAACTTAAGGAAAATAACCTCTCTGTCTTCACTCTACTTATAAAAACGAAAAATTCTCTCAAGAAGTTATAAAGTTATTCAAGTCCTGATGTTTAATGGTGATGGCAAAGTGTAATGGGACTGCTATTTAAGAAAATTGAGAAGAAATAGTTATCAGCTAAGTTTGGTGTTATTTTTCAATGTGGTGTGTATATTTGTGTATGGAGTGCTACCTCTTAATGGAATCCAAACAGAAAATTAAAACGTTCTGGGGCATTTTTAAAAATACATTTTATCGAAAACTGTTGCAAATTCCTTAGTGTCGATATTCGTTGATTTTACAAATTATAGTTATTTTACTTGTATCATAACCTTGAAATTTAAACAAAAAACATATATTTCTTTTCTATTTTAAAATACTTTTTTTCTAAACTTCATAGTTCATTGTACTCTGCTAGTTACTTCCTTTTTCTGCTCGATATGACGCATCATTGATATGCGGTGTGTTGAGTGCATTAGACAACATACTGGATTCAACTGATTTAAATGGTTCTTATTTAGTCTCTGTAATACTATTAATTTTTAAACATAAAGAAAATGATGACCTTAACACTTTACTTTTACAGCTAAGTTGGGAGGAGGTGAAAAAGGAAATGATGGAGGAGAAGGGTCTAGATGAGTCGAGTGCAGAGGAGATAGGTCAGTATGTACGCCGAAGTGGAGGAATGGATTTGATTGGAGCTCTGTTAGAAGATGAGAAACTTGTTAAGACAGAGAGTGGAAAGAATGGAATTGCAGCTATTAAACTACTTCTCGAATATGTGTCCACCTTTGGTCTTGATTCCTGTGTCAAGTTCGATCTTAGTTTGGCTAGAGGTCTGGATTACTATACTGGAGTCATCTATGAAGCTGTCCTTCTGGGTAAGCAAGAGCAATTTTATACAGATGTTAATATTCTTAAGAAGTGACTTTAAAAATGCCTGGCTAGGAATAAAGCTGCATTTTGTAAGTTTATATTAATCTGTCATGTGAATCTGAAAGCTTTGAAGAAAATTGAAATCACTGTGACTATGTATACGTGAATGCTGCATGCAACTTTTACGTTTACTATATTTATAAAATAATAAGTATTCTTCGGAACTGTATGATACTACACTTTGAATATTTGAATAATCTCTTTCCCATATACTTGATCCTTATATAAACCGTCTTTCAGCAAATAGTAAATGTGTCACATTTTTTGTAATTATACTCTATTAAAATAGTTCTTTAAGATAAGTGATAGCAAGATTTCAAAACAAACACTTAAAAAAAAATCAACATCCAAACCACAGTGAGAAATCAGAAAAACGACTAAGATCTTTCAACCGTAACAAGCGGCCTTCGTCAGAGTCAAATACTCAACTGAGATTCTGAAATTCACATTTGAGATTTGACTCTGACGAAAACCGCTTGTTACTGTTGAAAGATCTTAGTATTTTTTTCTGATTTCTTACCGTGGTTTGAATGTTGATTATTGTATATACTCTTGTCATTTTACCAATGATTGATATTATGAAGTTCTTCATGAGTTTTCACAGTGTGCTTTTGTGATTACTTGCTTGTAACAAATGTAAAAACTTTTTAATTCATGGTATCAGTATGAGAGGTGTTCGAAGCTATGAAGAAGTCAAGCATTAAAACAGTTGCTTGAATTCTTAGAAGAATGCATTAATGAGTTCACGTAGTGATCATTTTAGCTATCAAGCTCTCAAATGTTTTCCTGTTACGATTAGTGAACTTTAGTAGCACCCTTTAACAAGAATATTTTCTGTCAATAAGCTAATTCCCATTTTTCTTCAAATTGTGAAGTAATAGTTCTTCAGCGTAAGAATAAAGATTTAAGAACTCTGATGTCGATGCGTTTCGACTATACCCTGGAGTCGTCTTCAATGTCCTGAACATTGTGAGTGGCTTACCATCGAACAACGAGCCATAATTAATTCGATAAACATGGTTTATTTGAATTCAGTATTATTTATTTAATTTTTAACTGTAATTTACTCGATTGGACTACCGATATATTTTTTTAAATTAAATTCACAACATTTTATAATATGTGTTACATGTTGCACCGCACCATAGTCAAGCATAAAAAAATCTTTCGTGTATATAATCCGTAAATCAGTTATAATTTTTTTTTTGTTAAAAGTAAGAAATAATTTTACAAAAATATACATCAAAACTTAACTTTTAAAATTTGTGATTACTTAAAGACCGTTAAACGAACCATTTAAAGGCGTTCACCAGATTAGGCACAACTATATACCATTGGTTCTTTGAATAGCCAAGAAGTAAAAAAGTTAATGTATAAAGCGAAGGTTTTTCCGGTGGTCTTTATCCTGACCTCGTCGTCATGACATCTAATTTGAATCTAATATTACTCCTTGGATGAATCTGACTAAAGTTGCAGAACAATAGGCCTGCATTATTTTCACGAAAAAATTTTTGAGGAAACATCATAAAACAATTATAAACTAACTTTATATGCTGTGAGAATCACAAATTTGTAGTTCTTTGGAGCAGTTCTTACAATTGAATCAAAATAGCCATTTTTTTATATGTAAATAATAGTGATGATTGCTAGTTTGTTTTTCTTCAGTCCTGTTATCTGATTCATTTGACTGATAAGACATTGTAACAGGAGGAGATGTGGGCTCAGTGGCAGGAGGAGGAAGGTATGACAAATTAGTTGGTATGTTTGATCCTAAACGCAAAGATGTGCCTTGCGTGGGAGTCTCCATTGGAGTTGAGAGAATATTTTCTGTATTGGAGGCTCGTCATGAAAGAGAAGGCACTAAACTGAGAACAAACTCTGTTCAAGTCTACGTGGCTTCGGCTCAGAAAAATCTCGTTGTAGAAAGGATGAAGATTTTGAACATCTTATGGCAAGCAGGAATTAATGTATGTATTGAACTCAGTATTTTGTAGCGATTCTTATGTTTTAATGACAATTATTATTTTTCATAAATATTTTGTAGGAATGTTTTATATTATTTTTCCATCACTTTTTCCAAATAATATCTAAAATACCATCACATGTTGCTATACTTGTCCTATTTGTGTTTTTATGTACAGGGGTGGCCATAAGTAACTTTACACTTATTACAAAGATGAATTAATTTATTCATCATACCACACACTTTTCAATTCATTTGAACATAGTCACTATATTCATATTTATTACATTGAAACTATTATTACATTAATAGTTTAAAGTGTTTGTTTACCTTCTTCACTGATACATTGCAATCAATTGCCTGTTATCACGTGAAAAAATTGCTGATAAAGTTGCTTTTATCGATTTCTTGAATTTCTTCTCTGATGTACTGTCGCAGTGTCTGCAATGAGTTAGGATTTCTGACAGCTTCTTTTATAATACCGCATAGGTAAAATCACTGGGTGGTAAGTCAGGAGAACGTACTGGCCAATCAGTTGTCTCTCTGCGAGCTATACAATGTGAAAAAGTGTCGTCGAGGAAAGTGCGAACAGTATTCGCAAAATATGGTGGTATACCATCCTACATGAAATAATCTGACTAAGGTCTTCATTCTCCAGCTGAGGCAATAGAAATTAATGTAGCATCGTAAGGTTCGTCTTCAAAGGTAACCCGGTAACTGTATCTTCAAAGAAGTAGGGTCTTAGTAAACCTTAGTAAACAACTTCGAATAGCTGCCCAAACACACACTCGCTCCAGGAGATTGAATCTTTTTCCTTCCATCAGAAGATGAGGATTACTTTCAGTATAATAAAGGAGCTGTGCCGATTAACATGCCCGTCTAAATGAAGTGAGTTCGGATGTGTTTACCGAACGAATGAGCAGAGTTCTCTAATATTGATTTATTGAAGTCAACTGTACTCTAGATTGTAATCTGGATTATGCTAGAATTTTACACTATGCAATTGTGACGTTTTGCAACATTTAATTGTAAGTTATAATTTTACATTTTAGTGATATCAAATGTAAAGTTACTTATGGGTACCTCTGTAGAATATCACCACCCCTCGCTGCTTCAACCTTATTTATTCTAATTTTTCTCCGACGGTGTTCTGACAAAACAAGATAAGGTGAACACACAAAAGAACAAAATACTTGAAACACTTACTGCAATCAATGTTTTGAACCGTGTTAATCTTGATGAAAAGGCTACGAGATGAGATATGATTGTTGCCTATCTTATACCAATTGTAACTTAATCTCCATCTTACACTGCTCCTGTAATTATCGTAAAAATTGCCTAAAAACTTTCTTCCTTACGGTTTAAAACACTGCCAACTGTAGAGAAGGCAATAGTTCGTCATATTGTGCAGTGAATAGATTTAAAATATACGCAGATTTGATGAGGATATTTTGATATAGTTAATGGGTGATGTTTGTTTGAAAGACTGTGTAGATTTATTTTATATTATAAAATAATATATGTTCAATGTATGTTCATTGTAGTTATTTCAATGGAATAGTTTATTTATTTGTTAATGGGCTGTTTGGTGTCCAGGCGGAACAGGCTTACAAGTGTAATCCTAAGCTGTTGGCTCAGTTACAACACTGCGAAGAATCTGGTATTCCACTAGCAGTGGTGATTGGAGAGGACGAAGTGTCACGAGGTGTAGTTAAAGTGCGCACCGTGGCCTCTCGTAAGGAAGTAGAAGTGAGTCGAGATCAGCTGGTAGATCATCTTCTGGCAGCGCTGACCCAACATTCACCTGCAGTCAACGGACAGAACAGTACCCAGTCATGATAGAAACATCCCCAGTGTATTCACAGCCCAGGTCTGTGAATTACTAGGTAATGCCTTCCCTTCCATATATATGTAAATGACACAAGCCACGCTAACAACTGTCACTCAGCCAATAATATATCGGTATAACATATGTTTAGTATTTTTTTTACGTTTTATATAGAAACAACATTGTAATAACTGATCATCACAGTTATGGAATCTGTCAAAATAATTGCGTAAGTCATATAATCAGCATTTTTAGAATGAACAATATTACGTTGGAGAACGAAGTATCCAAGTGCTCTCTTTTGTTATGCTGTTCTCATGGATCCCTTATGCTGTTCTTTTTTACAGTCATATCTACACTTGAAATTCTTAATTAAAAATTATTATTATTTTTATAATCGTTGTATTTACTCAATTCATTTGCACATTTTATTAAAGTGTATACAGTAGTACTTAATGAAGTTATCATAAAAGTAAGTTCCTCAGCAAACTAACATAAACAGCAATATCTGTGAACCTTCTTTGTGGCTTTCCCCGGATTACAAACTTAATCTGCATAAAGTTTAAACTTACTTTCATTTACTACAAACATACCCTAATTAGGAACGACTACTAAACAAAATCCAAACTTTTTTTAACTAATAATAATGATAATACTAAACTATTATTAAATCCTTTGTTGTGCAATCCGTAATTGGTAAAATGGATAAACAAACAAAAGTCTCCACACATATGAAGTTTTATTCAACAGCAACAACGTGTTTCGAATACTTTGTGTTCATCATCAGGAAGACACTATAATACAAATTATATCTAATCAGTTACAAAATTAGAGTGAAATAATAAAATTTAATTAAGAGAATTCAAGTAATTATTCAAGAAATTAATTGAATTTTATTATTTCACTCTAATTTTGTAACTGATTAGATATAATTAGTAATTATAGTCTTCCTGATGATGAACACAAAGTGTTCGAAACGCGTTGCTGCTGTTGAATAAAACTTCATTTGTGTGGAGACTTTTGTTTGTTTATCTATTTTACCTCAGAATAAATTATTATTATTTTTCATTGTAATGTATTTATAAAGACCATATGTACTTAGTAAATAATAAGACCTTAAACTTGATGTAGATTACGTTTGAGGATGGTCGCATGAATAGCTGTTGTTTGTTACTACATAGCTTATTGAGAAAACTAAAGCCTTATTCATGTTATTTAACCCTGATAATATGGAGTTCCTCAAATTAAAGAATGCTAATAAAACAAACTTAATAAAGACATTTAATTTATGAAAATAATTGAAATATAAAATATTAATTATTTAATTGAAATATGTAAAAAAAATGATCATGAAATTTACTGGTACCAATATATAAAAAAAAATATATCATGTTTCAGTTCTAAAATCAATCTACTCTGAGGGCAAAATCGAAAATATTTTGAGAGTATATCAGTAAGTAATAAGTGATTTTCAGGTAGACCCTTCCTTGTATCTTACTCTTTGTTAAGATGTGCCTCTCGCTTAATGATATTACATACCATTTTGGTAAAGACTGATCATAATAATGATAAATTATATATATACCATATGTGTGTGTGTGTTTGTGTTTTCATTAAATCTGTATATTATAATTTATCATTTCAACATTAATTGTTATATTATCTGTTTTTGAGTGAGATGTTTTAGAATTGAAATTACCAATGGGTTACTATTCAAATAAACTGATCCCCCTTAGTTAATATAACTATTTAAAAAAAGTTGTGCAATGGATTTAAAATCATCTACATAATAATCGATGTTAAAAATGTGGAAGAGATATAAAATAAATAAGCAAAAAATAGTATAAACCTATAAACAGTGAATAACACTCTAAGTTATCGAGTGTTGAAAGTTTTACAATTGCTTAACTTAATTTGTTTCTACTTCATAGATCAGGGGTTATCAACGTGGTTCACATAAACCTTCATTAATATTAATGGCAGTCCAAGAGAAAAATAGTTGTTTGAGGGTCCATAGCTAGCAGAAGTGGTCCATATATATATAAGTTAATATATATTTGGACCACTAATTATATATTAACTAAGTATATATAAGTTAATATACATAGATCAGGGTAGTAAACAAAAATATATCAAAGCAAAACAAGCTAACCATTATAATATTCAAACCTAATATTTAAAACATACGACCCAATATTCTGTTCAGTTGGTTATAATTTTTCAAAATTTTAAAATGTATTATTTATTTCTTATGTTATATTTTGGATTGACTTTTTTAGAGTTGATGTACATAAAATTTGTATAATGTTAATAAAAAAAATTGGATATTATTTTAAAAAGATTTTTAAAACATTTTTAAATTTTTAATTTAAAATTTTTCATATTTCAACCTCATGTTGTAAATGTAATAGAGTTATTTGAAATCATTAGTTGTGCTATCCGTAATTGTGTGGTGTTTACTCATTCTGAGGTAAAATGGATAAACAACCAGAAGTCTCCACATAAATGAAGTTTTATTAAACAGCAAAACGCGTTTCGAACACTTTGTGTTCATCATCAGGAAGACAGCACATCCTTGGTGCCTTCCTCTTTTACAAATGAAAACTTCATTTGTGTGGAGACTTTTGGTTGTTTATCCATTTTACCTCAGAATGAGAGTTATTTCATAGTCACGTTGTCTATTTACCTAAAAACAAATATTCGTTTGAATATTCGCACGTGCGCGATTATGTTTTTTAAGTCATAATGTTGGGGGAGTCCACAGATAATAAAATAGCTCTCAGAAGGTTCACAAGTTAATAAAGGTTGAAAACCCCTGTCCTAGACTGTTATTTGTCCAAAGAACCCTTGCAGATAGCTTCTTCTTTATATACCCTTCGCATCACAAGGTACTGCCAGTACCAAGTAACAAGTTCGAATTCTACTATTCCTCTCTTTAATATCACCTCCTGAGAGACCCATTCAAACCAGTTAATTTAATACATTATTTGAATAAAATTTAATCATTAATGTCATTTTAGGTTAGTTTTGAATTATAAGACATTATATTTTATCTTTTAAAATGTATACCCACAACAATTTAAACAAATGCTACGATTCTACTTGTAATAATTGAGTTTAAAATATATATAATTAGTACTGTAGCAGTTATTAGACTGTTACTGTTACTTTCATTTAACAGTGTTATTGCTTAGCCTTCATATATAATGTACATGGAACAAGCCCACAAGCAATGACCTGACTATGCAAAAAAGAAATCTCTTGAATTACTTCTTATAGGAATTACAATTTTTTTTATTAAAAAGAGAATCGTTTTAATTGTACTTAAGAAACTTCTCGTATATTTTTAATGTATAAGTTGATATTCCCTTATAAGATAGATAGCTTATTAAACATTAACCTTTGTTGTACCGATTTTTCCTTAAAAATAATAAAATAAATTAAAAAATTGTTTGACATGCACGTATTCATTTAGTAGTTGTTTTTTTTTAAAAAAAAAAAAGATTCAAATACTACAAAAGACAGAAGTGGTATGTATATGTTGGTCAAACATTACTTAGATCAATTAGGAATGATATCATTATTTTAAGTATTAGAATTCATTTCTTCTTCTGTAAGCAGTAATTTGGTTTCTTAAAAATTCGATATGAAAAAATTATGTTTTGAAACAGTATGAATACTTCTTTGGCACCTTCAAAGATAAGTTACCATTCAATAAAGCCAGTTCGTATGATTATAGTGTTCATAGTTTTTGAGGATATAATAAAAATGTCATCTTACTCAGTCTTAATGAAAAAGTGTAAGAATTCACTTTATTTTTAATGGATTATTTATTTTGAGATCAAGTGTATCATATACAAAAACAGTGTTAACTTGACTGGATCGTATACCAGAATACATTCCTATAACACATAATATGCCCTATACTTTACTATGGACCATAGTTGGTTTAATAAGATTAAGTTTCTGTACTTGATTCTGAAGTTAGTATTAGCAGCTTACTAGAATGTTTTAAAAACAATCGTATTGCCTGAATGTCACAATTTTAAATAAAATATATTTAAACAGTTGTAACTACATGGATATTGTTAGTGCCGGAGAGGTTAGTAAAGATAATGTTATTATAAGCTTTCGACATGCCGTGTACTTGGTGGAGTCGCATAGGTTGCATCATCCAATGGACTTCTCAAATTATTTGTACCATCCTTTTTTAAACTCTTTATTCATCGCAAGGTTTCAAAAATTAAGAACAATTTAATATTACAGATTCAGTTTTTACTTAATTAAAAAATTAAATTTAATTTAGATATGAGTATTCAAAATTTTTATGATTGTTGTTTTTTTTATTAGGAATTTTCTTTAATTCATTTTTTGTTTTTAGTTTTTCTTTTTTTAAAAAACCTATATACTGAATAATTAAAACTACATAAATATTTTATTGTGAAAGCTATGTATAATTCTTGGATATAAAACAGGTTCTCTTTGTGTATGTAGTTCAAGGAATTTTTATAGTTAATGAATGAGGTGTAACATTTTAGTTTAGAAAGACGACGATAAGCAAGTCGACAGATACGGTGTCCCATGTGTTTCAATGTTTTGAAAATAAGAAGAGGACCACCTCTTCTTATCCAAGAAAAGAGGCTTAAATTCAGATCAATTGTCATCAAGACATCTTAACTATTTCAACAAATAGTCAAGTTAGATGGCTTTTTATTATCCTCTTAAACTTCATATCCATTATACATTCATGCTGTTTCTTCTTATTTATGGTTTCTTCAACCATTTCATATGTAACCAAACCAAAATGACTTAACCAAAAATATTTTTCAATAAATTAATTATATTTTTTCATTATTAATAATTTTAATGAGAGAATATTTTTTTCTAGCTTATTCCTTTTAGTAAATTTTTTCTTTTACAACTTAAAGTATTTCAGAGTGTTAGTTTTATTTTACCACACTCATATAGAAAAACTTGAAGAATTAAATGGTTGATTGGAATGTAGATAGTAAAATTATATCAATTGTAATGAAGATTTTTTGAATTCTTTTGGCTCTTCTAAGGTTTGAAATTGTGGATTGGACCTCTTCTCCGCATAGCAGGTTATTAAAATCCTCAGAAATCGTGCAAATTTAATCTTGCTTGATTGATCTAGGCTACAATTTTGTATGAAAGTCAGAAGTATTTGAATTTTTAAAGATTACATTCGCTTTTTATCGGTTAAAAGTATAATTCTGTCTCTGTCGGTTATAATTTTAAATCATTAATTTTTTTTTAATTTCCGCCTCACTTTATTAAATTGTTAAAATGTTCTAATAAGGCAAACATATCAATTTATTATAGATATTACTGTTCTGAAGTCCTCAAATATAAAATTCCAACCTTATATAATCACTGTCTGAGTGGAAAGGAAATAATTTCATTATAGGGTTCAAATACTATGAAATATTGTTTTGAATACACTGTAAATCCATGTCTTTTTATTTTGTCATCAAGAGGTCATCCGTCTAATGTTGCCATAAAAAATTTAGAAAATATAACACAAAATTAACAATTGGTTCGAGGACCTCAAAATGTAATACAAAACAATGCCAAACTTTTTTCCGTATTTACTTCAAATATGGAATGTTGCTTAGCTAAAAAAATAACCAGAATTGTTCAATATCACATATTTTTCAAAAAAAGGTGATATTTATGTGCAATACTGAGTCCGATAACACTTCAGGTTATCACTATCTGTATTAACAGTTTATAAAGTGCTTGCAAATAAAGGTAATTTTATTACAATAAAGGGGGCATATGTTCCGGTTAATGTAAGTGTCATTCAATATTTTTAGAAAGGAATTTTCTCATCTTTTTAATTTCATTTACTTAAATGTATGAAACCAGTTTTCAACATTTTCATTATAACGGTAATTGAAAGAAAAATAAGTCTATTTTGTGTTTTGGTCTGATTTTCATGGCTAAAACTAGTTTTTTATAATTACATATTTAACTGTAAATGGTATTGTTTCAACTTTTTTTTTATGGGTACTCCCTGCTTGTCGGAAACTTAAAAGTGTTAATTATAAACACCCTTTTAATTGAGTAATCGACACTCCATTAATGGTTCAATTGAGTTGCTTCTTAATATTTATTTAACTTTTAAATTCCAAAGTATATTGAAAGTTAAATTCAACAGTACCTATATTTCTTCGTATAAAAACACAAAAGTTTCATATATTTAACTTTAGTGGTATTCACAGAACGCAACATGCATTTTCCTAAGTTTTCTTTTTTCACAGAGGTAGTATCGTCAGCGTTAGTTTATTAGTTTTTTGTCTATCAGAAATTTACGAAGAATTTATTTACATGTTTTTTATGACATTTTTAGGGTGGTTCGAGAACAGTTAAGAAACGATTGTTAATCTTAGAGGGATACCCAGATCACATCAAGAACGTAAATTGTTTAAATTAATTTTGATATTGATCACTTTTTCCATTTATTCGTGTAATGTAATCATAAATGATCAAGAAACTTGCACAAAATACAATGTATGGTAACAAATTGATCTGGATTTTGGTTATATTTGTGATAAAGTTATATCAGAATAGAAAAAAATTGAGATGGAATTTCCAGATGTGAAAGTTAACAGTTCCACATGGTTTCGCCAGATCCCTTGAAGAAGGTCTAGTGTTTTTTCTAGTTAATTAATTCAATGTTCCTTTTTTGTGTTTATTTTATTATATATTAGTGATATTTCTATTCTTGTACTTGTTGAAGTTTGTTAAATATGTATTTAATTGTATAAACTGTTTGTTTTTGTCTTGAACTCTATTCCTTTCACTTAAGATTTATTAAGCAGGTATTCGGCCAGAAATGCGCACTTTGTTATTTATTTAATAATAAATTATTTAAGAGAATGTATATTTTTCCTTTTGTACTCATGTTTGTCATAAGAAAAGTAGCCCTTTTTGATATCTGACTAAATCTGTAGCATATTATTATTATTCATGATATATAGAGTGTTTTGTTTCTCGTAAGTCCACACCTACAAACTTTAACCTTTCATAGGCATATTTTAACGATAGACAAAATCTTTTTTCTTTATGTACTTGTGTCTTCTCTCAGTTTGATTCAGAAATAATGATCTATTCAAATTTGTTGAGAAAAGTAGTTTTTTTTTTATTGTTGGGTAGTTTCTGATGATCAAAATTAAATAAAATTCTCATCATCTCTTTTTAACACTTTCAACGAATACTTTTCGCAGAAAATATTTCTTAAATGTTCTGTGGTTGTTATATCTCTGACAAAACACTACAACGTAGTTATAAAAAGTGCTAAGTACGAGTAATTAATATCATTAGAGGAGAGTTAATCAACGTAATATTTGTAATTTATCGCTTGAATGGATGCCGGTCAGATATGAGACACACTTTCGCTACAATCCTTGGACAATCCCAAAAAGGCATTTTAACACAATATTTTTTATAAATTTTGTTAAAAAATTCCAAGTTATAAAACAATATCATTTATTCAAAAATTAATTAAAATGTTTTGTGTTTACTCAACATGTATCATATGGTTTTAAAACAGTTTAATACTTAACAAATGAAACTACAGTTTCTGTTTGCATCAATTAAATAAATTATAAGTGGTTTAAATATACCTCATCTAGAAATGAAACAGCAAATTAAAGTCACAAACATTCTACTCATCGTATTAGATTAATTATTTTGGTTGTTTGAAGGTCTTTGATGTATTAAATTCTTGAAGCACTTAGATCACACTTGTAAACAATTTAAACAATCCTAGATTAATATAATTTAGCATTATTAAGTAAAATAATATTATTAACCTTTGATATTTTAACAGAACAATGGAACAACTTCGAGAAATTAACTAAACTTTTGCATAAAGAATTCTTAGAGTTACTGAGATGTAAATAAGACTATATCAATTTGACTTATAACTTAAAAAAAAAAACAATGGAAAATGTTCCCGATGACATTGAAAATTTTCAGTATTCTCATTCTGAATATGATTTGTGATTGATATCAGTCAAATGAGTTATCAGTAAAATCTTGTTTAGTTGATAACAGAAACTTTTACTTTCCAAGCTATCCGTCAAACTGTTATGGTTCATACTGCAATGAAGTTGTGAATAAGAACCATAAATATGTACTAATTTTATCGATACAATTTAGAAGTTGTGCTATCAGTTATATGTTTTTCACTAATATTGGGGAATATAACTAATAAAAGTTTCCATACACAAATATTTATAATACAACGCATTTCGAATATGTGGAGTTCTTTTATAGGTCACGTTAATAGTTGTAGGAGTTGAGGTTTACTGGATTCAGTAAAACGAGCTCCACTCGTACAACACTATTTAAGCTGCAGAAGAACACAAGGTGTTTCAAAAAAGGTTGTTTTTAAAAAAACATTGTCACTTTTAATAATATTTTTCCTAAATATATTCACTAATAAGGTTTCATTAAAAGACTAATAATTCGCTAAAACCTCTTATAACTAGACAAGCGGTTCTCGAACTATTTTGAATCATTTTTACTATTTATGACCACAGTTCTTGGTAATCCACTTATAGGAAAATATATGTGAACAACAATAATTGTTCATGTTCTTTAATTTTAATTACTTTACAGAATTGATAAATTAATTGTTTAATAATGAACCCTCTGTGATAATGGGATTGTTCTTCTTACAGTCAGTCGGCTGTAACATTGACATTAACACTCTACATGGTCCAAGCGTAGGACCTGATAATTGAAGATATTCCAAAATTAGTTTCTCATTTCTGTCATTGCTGAAAATTGAACTCCGTCATGATATGAAGATGAAAATGAAAGGAAAAGAAGTTGTAGTGCAATGGATTTTGTAAGTTTTTTTTTGACAAACATTTTCTAGTAACAAATGACATAGTTCATTTTTAATCGAACATCCTCAAATAAATATAAGGATTCTTCTTCAACTTTTGTTATGTGAAACTTAAAATAATTCAAATCCCATTTTGATATGTGTATATATAAACTAGAATTTTCAAAAGAACACACAGAAAAGAAATCACTGAACTCACTACTATATTTCGATGTCCTCGTCGTCAGGAATAGATGTGAATCGCTCCAAAGGCTGATAACGACTTATATATATATAAGTCGTTATCAGCCTTATTGGGTGTTTGACTCTGACGCTTGTTTTTTGACGAAGACCGCTTGTTACGGTTGAAAGACCTTAGTCTTGTTTTCCCGTTTCTTATTGCGGTTTGATCATTGGTATATATATATATATATATATATATATATATATATATATATATATACGATGACGACGGATGTCGAAATATCGAAGTGAGTTCTGTAGTGTCTTCTGTGTTCTTTTCTCTGTGTTAATTAGCGTATATATATATATATATACAAAACTAAAGTTTATCGGGACTCGGTCAGTTCTTCAGGTTCAAATTAAACTCTCATTACCAACGTTTTGGTCTTTATTTAAAACCTTTTTCATAGGCAGAAGTATAAATTTTGAAACAGAAAAAAAGTATTACATTACAAATTATTTTACAAAGAAAAATATTAGGTGGATTTTAGCAACAACTGTAGTCTGAATGAACACGTGACACTGAACTGTTGGCAGCAAAGACCGAAACGTTGGCAATGAGAGTTTAATTTGAACCTGAAGAACTGACCGAGTCCCGATAAACTTTAGTTTTGTTTCTATTCCACGGTCGATACTTTTATCAATATATATAGGTGTGTTACTAATCGGGATTCAGTCAAATTTTCTAGGTTCAAAAATCAAACTCTCATTGCCGACGTTACGGTTTTATTTTAATACCTTTTTCATAGGCATCTTCTCCATACACTCTTCTATATCCTCATAAAACCCATATTTCTTCTATATATTGTCGTTCTATATATATATAATTAAAGTTACAGCTAGAGAACTTTAATTATTTGTCCGTTTGGACCGTCTGTTTTCAATTCAAAGTGTATATATATATTTATATTTTTCATATAACCACAACTGGGAATGAAATCTTAATACTTGAACGACAGCATCTTTTTTTTTTCGTTTGACTTTATTCAAAGTTAATAGGTAATTCCAAAACTTTTCTTCGGAGTTCTCTGTAGTCGTCACAGGTCCTAATTTCCTTATAGACGTCCCTCTGTTTCTTTATTGAGGTTCTACCTTATATTCCATACTAAAGCCGATTTTTATTGCCAGATCAATAGTATTTTATGATTTAATAAAACAAACAACCACTATAACACTTTATTAATTAAACAATAAAAATTAAGATAATTAATATAATAAATAAATATAATGAACAGGAATGAAACTTTGCTTTTAGCAATATCTACACTAAATATATATTTTTAATAATAAAATGATAGTAAACAGTCTTGAAGAAATATTTCAAATAAATATTTTTTGAATGGATTATTTAATCATATGTTAAAAGATATATTAACAAAATTCAAAAGTTGAAGTTTCTATATTTTACAGGGTTTTTTTTGTCGTTGGTTAGACTCTACTAATTTTGATAAATAATGCTAAAAAAAATAAAGAATTATACAAGTGCTTTATTAAAGGTAAAATATTAGGGATTTCCCTTGACTAGGATCCAATGTTGGAAAACGTTTGCACCTAATTGCATGATTGAACGAGAAACTCAACTCTTGAGAACTAATATATATATATCTTAAGGAACGTTAGTAATTCAACACTAATTGTTTCAAACTAAGAATGCTAAAATTGTTTGTTGAAATGGCTCATGGCATAATTAACGTTGCTATTTGCATACAAAACAAATTCTTGAAAATAGTATAATATTTTTAATAGTAGAAATATATAATATTTCTTGAAAAAATAAAAAAAAGTGTAAGAATCGGTTCTTGAAGACACTAAATCTATCGATAATAAGCTCTCTATAAAGCTAAAAATTGTTAATAAATTAATTTAAATTAAGTTTCTCATACCGGCTTAATTTGGTAACAAATACTTTTGGAAATAACGTTTTAGTTTCATTCGATTTAAAATTATTTTAGCTATTTCACAAAAGTCAAATTTTACATGTATTCTTTTAGCCACAATAATTATGTGTAATTATCCCTTATTATTTTATTTAAAACAAAAAAAAATTATATCTATATACAATGTCTTTTTTTAAATGGATTAAAATTTTAAGCTTACCAATTTGAGCTGCGGTTTTTTTTTATCCATGTATTTAGAGTGCAGTATAATTTAAATG
Source organism: Hermatobates lingyangjiaoensis (assembly GCA_026182355.1). NCBI lineage: Eukaryota > Metazoa > Arthropoda > Insecta > Hemiptera > Hermatobatidae > Hermatobates > Hermatobates lingyangjiaoensis. Next base: position 2,080,304 of record JAPFBL010000062.1, read on the forward strand.
TTTTGATACTAAATGTTTTTCCTGTGTGCGTTCTGAGTTGGAAAATATATGAAAACACAGAAATGAGGTAATATTGTTTTTGGTTTAATTGTTGAGAATTTACAGTTAATTAATTTCTTCCTTGGAAGAAGGTATCTCTCATTTATAGTTGATTCGTATTCCAAATATATCATTATTCCCAAGTTCTACTGTGTACGACTCATATTATTTATTTTATCTTTTTCGTTTTTATTCATAGATTGAAGTAATGAATTTTAAAAAAAATTACAGGCCATGAACCAAAAGAACCAAGATTCAAACAGCTCTAAAATAATAACAATTTACAAGAAGCAAGAAATAAATAGTAGTTTTTACATAAATACATATTTACATGGAAGTTACTAAAGGAGGTATATTTGATAAAAAGAAAATGAATGGTTAATGGAGATTATTCTGGGCAGTCGACGCGAAGTGTTCTCCCACACTCCGGCGGAGCGTTGGGTTCTGTTTCAGCAGCTTCTTCTTCTTGTTCTTCTTCTTCAGGTTCTTCAGGAGGAGGATCATCTTCACAAGGCGGAGGGGCTTCTTCAGATTCCGACAGTGGTTCCGGTGAGATTGAACATCAATCTCCTATCATTAGGAACATCGCCACAGCAAAGATGAAACCAAATAACTGTCAAAAAGAAACAAGGAAATACAATATAGTAAAAGCGATAAATTTGCTGTCGAAAATAAAATAAATACTAAGGCAATTGTCAGTATAGAGAAGAAATGACGGAGTAATCATCTACCTCTGAAGAAATATATTGACCATAGGTAAACATAGCTCAGTGAATGTACCACATTGAAAGGACTCCTTTACTGCTTCAGAACTTGTTGGGTTAAATTACACTTGATAATTAAATAATACTTGTTAAGTCTTATCGTTACTGGATTGCCATTAAGTGATTCTATATATAAAAGAACCTTACGAATTCAGGCCATGTTTTTTTTTTCCTTTGATATTTAGAGCAGACCTTTGGTTTAATTAAAAAAAAAGACATGATTTTTAAAAGCAGGAACGATTTGACCAGTCTCGTTAAATAATTACTTCGTTTTACCTTGGAGTATTTAAATTGAAAATCATTAATATTTCAAAAGCATGCTGTCATTTGCCTGTCAATGCAATTAATATTTGTTTCACGGATTTCGGGACAAAATGTGAAATTTTTAATTTCCCAGGATATTGAATAATATTCTCTCTTTGTTTTATTTTATTTTGATAGTAATTCTAAATAACTTGATGTACATGTTACAAAGTTAATTGAAAACAACGATAGAGTCAACTGCATAAAAAAACATATACCTCCAAATTAAAAGAAACAAATTTACGGGTCAGATGATGTCTAGTGCACAAGATTTTGGTTATTATAAAGTGGAAGAAGGAAAATTTATTTTGTGGAAGAAAGCGTAGCAACTGTTTTTGTCGCCCTGGGTGGTTATAAGATTTGTCGCCCCCATCCTGCTGGTCCTTGATTATCCATTAAACTTCAAAATTCCAGAAAGTGTTAAAAATATTTATTTTCATGGAATTACAGTCAAGGATCTAATTTTAGACTGCTGTTATTAGTCCCAGACTTTCATCTTATTAGTGTACTCATATACATATACAGACAGTCATCATCAATGAAAACCAAAGATTTTTCAAAACTAAAACGTCCAATTCAAATCATAAAAAAATTATTAAATTAACTGGCTGCGCAAACAAATACAATAAACTTTTAATTCTTTTGAAAAAATTAAAATAAATTTATTTTTAATTTGTAAATATTAAAGTTGAAAAATCTGTTTAAAAACAGTATTACACACATAAAACATAAAAACAAGTACGACCTTAAAAACTCATTTGGGTATCAAATTTAAGATTTTTTGATAGTTTTTTTCTTATTTCAATTCTTTTTTACCCCCTCAAAATGTTAAGTTTGAATAAATGCATTGCCCAATTTTTTTTATTATTAATATTTTGGGGGCTAGGTTAGCCCAGTGTCAAGCTCGTCTCTGGACTGGTAGGTCCGGGGTTCAATACCCACTCTGGCCCTCGATTTATTCACTTGAATAGTGAATAAATCTGTTTACCTCATCTCTCGGAGAGGACGTTCAGCCGTCGGTCCCGAGCCTGAACGATGTCAGTTACTCGTTAAAGATTCCTACTCTAAATATACTTGAGTTAGGTAAAATTTAGGACTCCCAATGTAGAATGTTCATTGTGTCTTACTAAAAAGGGCCAATGATAACCCTATGTGCGTTATTTTGTGGGACTGTCACTGCAACCTAACCTAACTTAATTTCAATATTTTTATTCATATCCCTATTAAGAAATATTTACTTATATTATTAATATGGGAAACCGCCGTACCTCGTAATATGATCTTGGAGTTGCTGGAGCGCTTTCGGACGTTGTCCATCTTCGATCGCTACTAAGGTACTGAGCCGTTATGCGACCTAAAATGGACAACGTCCGAAAGCGCTCCAACAACTCCAAGATCATATTACGAGGTACGACAGTTTCCCATATTAATAATATAAATCATAATAACCTTAGTAGTACTAAAATTATGCATGTAGTTAATATTTACTTAACTAAAAAAAAATGCAATAATATTTGTTCTTAAATTGTTTAATGTTATGACGTTTATTTCAAACTGTTTACTTAAGCCGTCAACTTTGTTCACGATCCATAGTGCATATTATACCATCAAATTTGTTTTCTTTACTTCATCTGTTTCATTGCATTCATTGTGTTACTTGTATTCATTTTTCTCTAAGTAGATTCTGTTTGCCATAGTGGGGCCATGCAGCTATATCCACAGGCTGTATTGGCTTTATATCCACAGGTTCATTGAACCAGGTGCATAAAAGGCCACTTACCTTACCTGTAGCTGAGCAGGTTCAGTAGGACCTTTGGTCCGGAGTTCGATTCGAAACTCTTAAAATAAGTCGGTACTACGGGCGTCGGGGCCCATGGAGGAGGTTCTCTCTCCTCCAACTCTCTCGCCAACTGAGGTTGGACTCGTAGTGGCTGTTATTACCCAAGTTAGATAGACCCTTATGGTCGCTGTTTGAGAAGCAGTAATTTCTTGGGAGGATGCTTGCTTAGCGTACCGGGGAGCTAGAGACCCCAAACCCTTACCAGTGGGAACGGGCCTTGAACTCAGCTGATCGGACTGGACAACTGGTACTTGCCGGGTAGAGGCTCCACTCTGGACGGGAGCTCAGAGTGGAGTCGATTAGATACCACCCCTTCGAGCTCATTTATGTTCAGTTCACATAACAAGCACAGACCAGGTGGCGAAAGGTTTTAATCTCTCTCTATGAACCGTTTCTCTTGAGGTACTAACAACACTCCTCACAATGACGCCCTAATAAGATCCGATTAACTACTAGTAGCAAGCCCTGGTCCCCGGGTAACGGGTTTTGCCCTCTTCATAGGGGGACGACCGAATTCAAAGGAATCCTATGGTACTTTGAATCTGTCAGGCATTGTAGGCAGGCCTGACTACAATAAGTAGAGTCTGTTTTTTGACGTTATACATATTCTTTGTAGAATATTTAAATACATCTTGGTCAGTTTTTCTTTTTCATGTTTTCTTATTATATATTCTTCACCATTTACAAACGACTATAGGTAACCTAAAAAGTAAACCAACATTGAAAATGCTACAAACCATTATTGAAGACACAGTAATGGCCACGGCACCTATGAAAGATGCGTGTTCTTTGACGAATTCTTCTGTTTTGTTCAAGCAGCCATCTGTATAGGTGTTAAGAGACGTTTGGAAGAGCTTGCAGTTCAGTTTCTGAAATAAAAAATTTCCTTGAGAATTAGGTGAAAGAAAGCATGTAAGCCGAATTTGGGAATGAAAATGGATTTTTGACCTACATCACTTATTACTTTACTAACTACTAAAACCAATATAAAATCTGAAAAGAACTCTGATAAAACATTAATACATCAGCAACTAAATAATTATGAGATTTTCTAATAATTTCGCTACATTTGTTAGAAATGGAAGAGGATCGAATTACATTGCAATATGTAGTTCATTCTAAAAATTATAAGAGACATTTTTTTATAGATCCCAAAAAAACTGCAATAACTGTTACAACTTCTCAATGTATAAAAAAACGATAAGTTTATTTTTTCTAAAAGGTTGATAGAATGATAAAATAAACACTGCTTATTTAAGAAAAATGTATTATATATTTTACTTTATAAAGCATTTATCACAGAAAATTTTTTTTCATAATTACTATTATTTATTTATAACAAAAATAGGGATTTTAATTAATGATTGAAATATTAGTTAGAACTTGATATATGTTTTGGTACCTCTGAAAATACAGTATTAGAGCAATTAACTAAGACACCTTGTTTTATGTTGCGCCTCGGGAGATTGGCATGGGAAACCCATCTGCATACCATGTGACTGACTGACTGACAGTGCCAAACAAACCTAATCACGGGCTCCGTGAAGGCAGTCGGAAGCCGAAGCATTGTGATCTGCATACCATGCGACTGACTGACAGACAGTACCAAACAGACCTAATCACGGGCTCTGTGATGGCAGTCAGAAGCCGAAGCAATGTGATCTGCATACCATGCGACTGACTGACAGACAATACCAACAGACCTAATCACGGGCTCTGTGATGGCAGTCGGAAGCCGAAGCACTGTGATCTGCATACCATGTGACTGACTGACAGACAGTGCCAAACAGACCTAATCACGGGCTCTCTGATGGCAGTCGGAAGCCGAAGCAATGTGATCTGCATACCATGCGACCGACCGACAGACAGTGCCAAACAGACCTAATCACGGGCTCTCTGATGGCAGTCGGAAGCCGAAACAATGTGATCTGCATACCATGCGACTGACTGACAGAGAGTGCCAAACAAACCTAATCACGGGCTCTGTGAAGGCAGTCGGAAACCGGCTGCATGCAAGCGATGAAGGTCAAAAACAAAGTTATTTTTTATAAATAAACTAAATATATACTAACTTTGCCGTTTAATTCTCTGCAGCATGAATCAGGAATATTTCCTTTCCAATCATTAAACGAGGTAACACCACAGCATTGCAACTAAAAACATAAGTTATAAATTTGAATACAGATATTAATATGGAGGCACAAAGTATATAAAGAAACATCAAAATAAAACAAGTGAAATATAGCAGGTTAAAGTTTATATAAGTCGTTTGGAACTACCGTCCAAGGAAATATAAAATAAGAAACATGACAGGGAATAGGTTTGCGTGTTTTATATATCATAAATGTTAAATATGAATTTTATTTATGCCATATATGAAAAAGATTCATTAGCATGTCCGCTATTCAATTGTAATTATTTCTATTATTTGTTGGCAGTTTATTTTCCAAATTTAATTTTGTACGATATTTGGAAGTGTTTTTTCAAAAATATCAATTATATTTTTCAGAGTATATTTGAAGAAAACCCCGTTATTTGAGTATATGTAACGAGGTAATATTATACAACAAGAATTCAGAAAGAAACTTATGTAAATCAATGGGACATATATCTTCATTTGAAGAAAAAGGCTAAACTCAAGTTACCAGTAGGGAGTCCGAGGCCAGTTTAGTTTCGTTCTTCTTTCTCTGATGATGCTGGATGTCGAAAAATTGAAGTAAGTGTTGTCAGTATGTTTTTATTATTTTATCTGGGACATTAATGTCAGTGACTAGGTTAGTGTGAGTTTACATGTAAACTAAACCTGTTTAAAAGATAATCTGGCCTTATATTTAAGAGTTACCGTACTAATTTAACATATTTGTATTTTTATTATTATTTCAAATTGACAAGAATACAGAACAATAAAAACACTGACTACTACCGATGTTCTAATATTGGAATAATGTTTGGAGTCATTGGCTTTAATACGTCAGTTTGAGTTCATCTCTCCCGATCCTCTTTTCCCTCTATCTCTATTTCTTATTTCTCTCTATCTCTATTTCTTATTTCTCTCTCTCTCTCTCTCTCTCTCTCTCTCTCTCTATTTCTTATTTTCTCTCTATCTCTATTTCTTATTTTCTCTCTATTTCTTATTTTCTCTCTATCTTTCTTTTTCTTATTTTTCTTATTAGTAGTGTTATTATTATGAAATACTGCTCAAGTTATCAATTGTGTATTACGTCTTGTTGTCTGTTCTGTGTATTTTTATTTACACACACACATACACACACACACACACACACACACACACACACACACCACATTGCGTTAGTGAATGAATGACATGAATGGAGTTGCGACGAAGGCAATGAAAGGTAAAAGACTGACGTTTTCCTGAGTGTCGTCCCAGGCTCGTCGCACGACTCGCTTTTCGTTGTAGAGCTTGATGGAGCTGTACATCTCTTGTTCCATGGTGTGGCGGACCTTCTCCTTGAAGACATAGCCCAGGACTCCCCCGACAAGCATGACCACGAGGATCATGACTAGCAGCAGCGCATACTGACCAAACAGACATCACCAACATATGTAGATAACAACAAGCAAGCCAATCCTACAACAGCACTGAGAGGGACTCGTACACAATCAGATATTAAAGAAATGATACAACCATAATAAGAGTGACCCGTATTTACAAAGAAAAGGATATTTTGGGTGACTTTTATTAATTCACTCAAATCATTAATAACAGGAACACAATCGCAAACAACAAATGGAACTGTTAATGATATACCATTATACAGTCTCTCTCTGAATTTATTGCAGAGACATTGTTAGTTCTCAGGATTTGATAAGCCGATTGTATATTGGGATTTGATAGTGGATTACAATAAAGGCACAGAAATTGTGTAACTTGTTGCATTGTAGGGGTTGTGATGGTGACAAAGCATTTTCCATAAGGATTTAAAAAGGGTATGCAAGATGATTAATGGTTTTCTGATACAATTTAAATATAACTACAGAACGTTAAGCGAAATTTCATTTATTTTTCACTATAATAATGCTGTTGGCTATTATGTAATTTTAGTCATTACGTCGAATGATTTTAGAATTAATGTTAAATAATATGAATTATACTAGTACTAATTATGTTAATAATTTTACTAAATAGATACATTGTTTTAGTGACAATATTTCATTTGAAGTATTAAAATATTACAGTTTGATGTATTGAACTATATTACATAAGTTACTGAATAAATCTGTCATTCCTTAGCAAACAAATAATGTATGTTTGCTAACAATCTACGTGCCATCTTCAAGAAAAACCTTGACATATATATATATATATATATATATATATATATATATATATATATATATATATATATATATCAATGATCAAACCACAATAAGAAATGGGAAAACAAGACTAAGATCTTTCAACCGTAACAAGCAGCCTTCGTCAGAGTCAAAAACCCAACTGATCATTGTGGTTTGATCATTGATTGTTATTTCACGTGTTTATGTGAAAGCTTTATATATATATATACATATATACATTAACACATAGAAAAGAAAAAAGAAAGTTACTATAGAACTCACTTCGATATTTCACATCCGTCATCGTCAGGAAGAAGCACGAAACGTTGCGTTGCAGTTTGCTTCTCAACGCTAGTTGTTCGTACTTCTTCCTGATGACGTCGAATGTCGAAATATTGAAGTGAGTTCTGTAGTGACTTCCTTTTTTCTTTTCCATGTTTTAATGTGTTTATTGCCCACAGACCATACAGACCTTTCATTTTATTCGAAGTATATATATATATATATATACGTATATATATACTTGTGTATTTTGGGAGCAGACCTTCAATCAAACATGTTTTATTAAAAATTATGCCAATTTTAACTTTTGTTCTTTTTCGAGTTAATTTTTCAAGTTTTCTCACTATGGATTTTCACCTTTCTGGTAAAGTATAAAGTAATTCACCAAAAGATTTATTCTTGACTTCCATTTTATTCACTAACAAGTTTTAACCATAACAAACAAATTAACATTACCTACAAATTTGTATTTAATGAATTTGAATTTGTATGTAATGTTAATTTGTTTGTTATGGTTAAAACTTGTTAGTGAATAAAATGGAAGTCAAAAATAAATCTTTTGGTGAATTACTTTATATTTTACCAGAAATGTGGAAATCCATAGTGAGAAAACTTGAAAAATTAACTCAAAAAAGAACAAAAGTTAAAATTGGCATAATTTTTAATGAAATATATATATATTACACACAGAAAAGAGAAAAACAGATAAAAACACACACAAAAAAAGACTCACAATGATATTTCGACATTCGTCGTCATCGGGCAGAAGTAGTCCCTTTGAGTAGCTGAAGCTAACTCATATATATATATATATATTCAAATATGTTACGATAAAAATTTTAAGTAAAAATCAACGTGTAAACTACAGCACAGTAGGAAAGTATATATGTCACAATAAGATGTTTCGACTAAGTAACGGTGCTATTCATCTTATGACACTAAGGAAGGCCGTTACTTGGTTGAAAGTCCTTAGTGCTATTTCACAATTTCTTACTGTGGTTTAAATAAATATATTGTGTGTATATATTTCATGCATGTATCAAATTACAGAGAAGAATATAGAAAGTGACTACTCATTTCATATTTCGACCTCGTCGTCATCGGGAGGAGAAGTGACATTGTGATATCTAGATAGAGACTCTAAGTCTAGCTTATGTACTCGTATATCCTCTGTTAATGAGGTTGGTGTTGAAATATAGAAGAAATTAAATAGTAGTACATTTAAATACATACATAGATAGTATTATTGACTAAGTATGTTTAATTTATTATTTTCTTGATAAATTTACATGAATTGTTGGATCTATACAAATGGCTGAAATATGTTAATTATTTTGTTGGCTCGTTGAGGGACTACAGATAATTCTTAAACCCTTATCATAATTAAAGATAGTTATAGATGCTTCATTTACGATATTTTAAAGATTCGGATATAACTATTTTATGGACCTGAGTAAATTTCAACATAGCTTTGAGAAGGCAATACGAACTGTTTATACCCAGAATTCTATTATCAGTCGTAAATGGCTACATAGTGAAAAGAAGAAATGACTAATTAAGAAGTGAAGAAAGAAGTGACTTACTGTGAGAAGCATGCACTTGATTTCCTTGATGGCGCCAAGACAGCCGAAGAAAGCGACGAGAGAGACGAGAGCCCCAGTGGCGACGACGACGTAAGCGACGCCCATGAACAGGTTGGTGCCCAGCAGTTCGTTGATGAAGCTTTTGTCCATTATGGTCCATAGTCCAATCCCGAACGCCGTTAGTCCGCCCACCTGCGTCAAACAAACCATCATTGGTTTAACGTACACGCTTTAGGAAACAAACCTTTCAACCAGTCGATTGATTCTAAAAAAGATTTATATAAAATTAATACTGTTTTGATAATATTTGTTGATTATAATAATTAATAGACATTTTAAATTAAATTCACAAAATTCTGAAATAAAGGTTATTCAAAAATCAATAAAAAAATGTTCATAAAACAAAAATGTTGAACGTTAATACAACTATTATTTAAGAGAATTACAGTTCTAATTTTCATAAATATCAAACTCTTCATAAATGTTTTTGATATTACAGTCATAAGGGCAAATTTATCAATATATATATATAAATATATATATATACCACAATTAAAAGAAACGGTCCAGCGGACTTTTTTACAATAAAATAAAAAACGAAGGAAACACACAGAAAGACACAGACATAACTCACATCGATATTTCGACAATCGTCGTCATCAGGAGGTGCGAAGAGCGAAGAGCGAAGAGTCCCGCAGGAAGACAGGGCGGTACTGAACTCGGAAACCGCAGCCAGTACCCCACCACTTACCACCAAGCGGGGGAAGGGAGGGAAGGAAATGAAGAGCCAAATTAAGACGTAAAAGGAACGAGTAAAAATTATAACTATAAAAAATTATAAAAAAGTAGATAAATCAAATTAAAATTAATAAAAATAATAAATAAAAAGTAAAATAAAAAATAATAAATAAATAAATAAAAAATAAATAAATAAAAAATAATAAATAAATAAATAAATCATAAATAAATTATCGGTTGAGGTTGAGTCCGGGGGAAGAGCGAGCATCAAGTAAGCATATGTATGCCTCCTCTGAAGCTCTTAGGGTAACTTTATTGTTGGATTCGGGGATCTGTTTCAGGATCTGAACCCTGAAACAGTCATTGAAACTGAGTCCATGCGAGTTCGCATGGATGGCTACAGGATAGTTACTGCGTTGACCGACTGAAGCCCTATGACCATTCATACGAAGGCTCAACTTATTAGAAGTTAAGCCAACGTAAAAGGAGTCACACTGAGTGCAATCCAGTCGGTAAACACAGTTGCTCGAGGTACAGGAGGAATTGACCTGAACCGGGTAGGAACTATGGTGGAGAGGGGAATCGAAGGAAGGATTAGGATTTACAATCAGGCAAGTTTGACAGCCACGGCGTCCACATTGTTTCATTCCAGGAACAGGATTGGAAGGCTGAGGGGAAATATGAGAGAAAATGCTTTTTAGATTGGCAGGTTTACGGTAGGAAATAGAAGGGGGGTGATTAAAGATGGAAGAAGTAGAAGTAGAAGTAGACAGAATCGGAAAAGACTCCTTAATAAAAGCACGAAGCTTATAAGCGCCAGGGAAGTAGGTTGTCAGGAAGAAGGAAGTGTTACTTCTATCCCTCTTGGGTCTGGGTTGGTGGGAGATGTCAGCCGGTAAAACACGACTATCAATGAAGGAGCGAGGATAGCCTCGTTCAGAAAATTTGTCCTTTAAGAGGTTAAGGTGATGTCTGCGGTCTTGGAGATTATTGCAGATATTGTGAATACGGAGGGACAAGGATCGAGGTATAGACTTTTTAACATGGGATGGATGGCAACTATTGTAATGGAGGTACTGTTGGGAGTTGGTGGGTTTTATATTTTTCTTATATTTTTCCAAATTACGAAATTTTTTCATTAATTCAGAGATCAACTTAAAAATTAAATCACCATAATTTTTTAATTTATTATTGGACATGTTTCGGTGTTACATCCACCATCTTCAGCAAAAAAAAAAAAAACTTCTGCAGTATGAATTAGATAAGCATGTAAAAACAAAATTATCCCTTAAACAAAATATTACTGTAATAAACGAACAAATGGAAACAGACATCCAGTTTTTAAAAGAATGCATTGAAGAAGGACTGCTCCCAACTTTTACAAATATATATATCAATGATCAAACCGCAATATGAAATGGGAAAAAAAAGATTAAGATCTTTCAACCGTAACAAGCGGTCTTCATCAGAGTCAAAAACACAACTGAAACAATAGATGCAGAAACATCATGGTGATGGGTTGAGAGGTGTGGGAGGGAAGATTGGTAATTTAAAAGGGTGTAAAGTGCAGGAAAAGACAATAGTCCAGAGAGGGATGTTTGGAGAAACAAAGGTGTACAGTAAGAAAGAGTAAAAAAACTATCCGCTAACTGTCAACCCTCTTAGAAGAAGCTATTGCCCTCTTCAAAAAAGAATCAAGTTTGAACAGCCCTTAACTAATGTTCATAATATTTAATCTATTAAATTTAATCAGAGAAGATTCGATAATATTTCCAATATCGATAATTTTTTTTCCAATTTCATATTGTTGTTTGATCATTGATTGTTATTTCACGTGTCTATGAGAAATTTTATATGTATATAACTGAAAAATACAACACTTACTAGAATCAATATTTCGAAACTAAGTTTGTCGCCAGGAAGATATAGAAGAAGAATGTACCTCTTCTTCTTCCCTTCTATCTCATTTTCGTTTTCGTTCTTACTTCATATTTCGAAAATCGCTCAAAATGGATTTGTTTCATGATTACTATTCTTTAGATTACTACTCACAGTAGAGTATAAGTATAAGTCTAAATAACATCATTAGAAACAATAATCGTAAGTTGACTAAATAAGTGACATTTGATTTTTAAAAAAAATATGAACTTATATAAGGCTGCAATTAGTAAATTTAAACCAGCATTTGCAGATTTTCATATCAATGAAATACTGATTTCTGCAACTAAAAATCTATACAAAATTAAACAAGCAAAAAATGGCCTTGACAAACATTATTTGTGACAGGCAAGTGGAATAGCCCATGTTAATATTTCAAGTCCATATAAGGTATACTAGAAGGTCTGTACTTTCATTCCTACTGGCTGCTCAACGTGAGTATAGAACTATATTTTCAAAACTACATATTTGTGGTAGTTTTAATTTTATTGATAAATACCCAATCATTTATTAATTAAACATATAAATTATCTTCCACATATTTATTTATATTAAAAATATCATAGCCTACAGGCCTATTATCTACAGGAATTAGATGTTTTGATGTCCCAGAAGTCATTTTATGAAGTTTTTTCGATGATGTCTGTGTGTGTGTGTGTGGGTGAGTATGTATTCAAACTTAGTGGACACGCTACGGTCCAGGATCACATTGATATTTTACACAAAAATGTGTAAGAGCTTTTACCAAAAATGGGAGCAATTATGCATGATGGGAAAGTCACTTTTTTCCAAAAACCTGCTTTTAGACTACACCGACATACATTTTTTAATATAAAACATTTTATTATGCATTTTAAGTATATATTATTTCCATTTTTTGTCTTTTCTAATATATCTATTTAAAAAAGTTTATTTAATATTAATATCGATAATATGAATTATTTTTACTGAATAAATCTCACCAAATTTATAGGTCTGATTATTTTTTATTTATTATTATTTCATTTTTCATATTTAGTATATTTATTTAATTATAATGTCCTGTCCATTTCAACACTGGCTTAATTAGCGCCAAATCTCTTTTATATTTATTCATAATGGCGTCATTCAATTAAGTGCTGGTCTTTTTATCGAAGTTTGGAAAAAAAAATTGTATATAGCAGTTTAAAAGTTATTTTATTAATTAGATTACTAAGTGATAAAATATAATTTTATATTTATCACTTGCTGACGTGTAAAATTATTTTTCTGATTATATAAGTGTCTGAAAAGGAACGAGGAAAAAACTGCACATCAAAAAGAAAGTTAGTACACAATTTAAAATGATCTTCTGTTTTTATATTATACTGTATGTAAATATAACTATTAAATTATGAAAAATAAATATAGGTTGAGAAATTATATACTACATTATAGGAATGCAATGAAACATGAAAGTCATCTTTACCAATTAGTATAAAAATTATGATTAATTAAATAACGCCACTAAAACATTCAAGAACTTTTAAAACTAACTCATTTAGATGAGTATACAATTACAGGGTAATTTAAAAAAGTTATTCCTACAAAAAAATCCTGCAATATACCTCAAATCATTATTTACGATATCATATCATTAATTGCTTTTCTATATACTAGTATTAATAACAATAGATGTGATTCAAATACAATCTGTTAATATTAGAAAAAAAAAGGTAAATAGTAACATTAATAATTATATTTATAGAAAGAAATATCTCAAATATTAATAAATTATGTTGTAATATGACTAATGATTCAGTTTTTAATGACATTTTAACTTTATATTTTTTACATCTTTATATATAAAGTTGTAAAATAATTTTAAAAATTTAAAGAAAATCAGTATCAGAATATGAATATAACCATCTTTTTTAATCAGTATTTCAATGCCAACAATAAGAAAGTGTTATTTACAACCATTTTTTGTTTTAAAGTAATTTTAAAAATCTAGATAAACACATTTGTTTTAAATTCAACTTAAACGAAATTTATCATAGCTTTAAATAGTTATAAAATAATTAAACTCATTACTGCTTTTCATTTATTTATTGATCAATAATATTATTAATTTTAAACATTATTTAAAAAGTCAGAACTTTTTTATGCAGTAATTCCTTAGGTTTCTTGCATACGTTATATTTGTTTGCTTAATTTTATTTAATTGTCAATTAATATTTTCTTAATTAATTAATATTACTAACTTATTAATTTACACTATTAAAGAGTTAACTAGGTAACTTATAACATGACTGGTGTATTGTGATGTTTTTTCTGAAATTTACCATTTTGTTTCATATTTTCATTGTTAATACAATGAAACTTAAAGAAAATATATCATATATTAAATTCAATAATAATATAATATAATTAGTATAAAATTTAAAAAAAATTAGAAAAATGCTACTAATATATTATTTTTAAATTGTCCTCTTTTTTCTACGATATATAAGTTAATTTATTAAATAAAGTTTATTAAACTAAGTTGTTTAATTTAATTAACACTATATTTTAGGGACTTCAGTTCTTGTGCTAACTAATGCAACAAATTATTATTCCTAACAAAAAAGTGGTATTATTAAACCAATGAATTTGCGTTTTGAAAAGTAATTATTTGAAAAGAAATTAAGATCATTTTCTTAATTTCTATCAAATATTTTCCTTATCTATATAAATCAAAGAATGATTTTGTCTGCACATTGCTTAGAACTGACTCATTTCAAGTTTTCTTTTGTTTCATACATTGAAGAATTTGAATCCACCCTTAGAAAAATTTCTGTCAGTTTTGTTGGTTTGTCTGTAAACTTTTGTCACAAGTAAACTCAGCCATCACAAAGCATATCAAGCTGAAACTTTGACAGTAGATTTGTGTAGGTCTAACATAAAATATAGGTTCTGAATTGATTGGAAATTCAACGTAGAAGTGAAGTTATGGATGTTTAAAGCAAAAACTTTTTCTCAAGTAAACTCAACCACCAGGAGACATAGCAAGCTGAAAGTTTGACACTAGATTTGTGTATGTCTAACTTAAAATATAGGCTCTGAATAGATTGATAATTCAGTGCAGAAGCGCAATTATGGACCTTTAAGCTGTCTTTAGCTAACTCCACAAACATATTTATTTTGAAATATACAGGTGTAGCAAGTAGGTATTGTTAATTGATTTTAATTTCATTTGAACATATGAATATATTGCGTATTATCACATCATTGAAAAGGTGTTTCCCAGAGTTGATGTTGTATTATCTATTCAGAATAAATGGTTTTTTGATCGAGCAATTCTCAACCCTCAATATGAACAGGCAGGAAAAATCAACAAACAAGTCTTACGCCATATCATACCGAGGAATAAACTTACAAGTCAGTAAAGAGAGTGATTAGTGATGAGGAAGCAGTTCATTATCTAATTGAATTTCTTGGCTCTGAATTTATTTCTCCTGGAGAGCCCGCTCATGAGTAAAAACTTAAAGTAAGAGCACCAATCATGCTGCGATTTAGTATTAGTAACAAATTTCATATTACGAAACGTGAAATACGAGTGGTATTGGGAAGTCTGTCTGTTTACCAGGCATACCGTCCGTTGAAACGATTGCAATGCCGTCTATTTCGCAATGACGTTAACTACGTGGCAAGTGGAAACTTTAACGCTGGGATTCAAGTTAGCGAGACCAAGTTTGTCTCGCATGGTCAACTGTAGTTTATTTGCTGAAGAGTCAGAGGTTCCAACTCTTTGTTCTTCCATGAACCTGAAGGACAGACAGCTAATGTGGTCTATACAGAGGCATTTACTTAGCACTGTACTAATAATGATATTTTTTACTGTTCTATAATTTCTTATGGCATTTTAGAATACCAAGTATAATAGAATTTTTGATTCCGTCAAAGACGGGTATGTTTGCTAGTTATTTACAAAAATTGACTTTATTACCATTCTATCATATTAAAATTTATTTATTATGTATTTATTTGTGTATAAAGGCAGTAATAATTTTTCGCGTAGGTATATTTCATTGAAATACGTGGCACCCTCTGTGTTAACGACCTTTAAGCTGGTCTGCACTTAAGTAAGTATTCCTGTTATTCACTGTATTTCTGTGTAATGTTATAAAGCTATGTTTTTTCGTCTGTAATAGTGACTTTCTTTTTTACATCTGTTCATACTTAAATAATAATCCTGTTGGGAAAATGATATGGCAGTTAAGACCAGCCCAACGTAAAGTTGTGATGTCATTAACGCACAGGAAGGATGCTGTGTATTTCAATAAAATACTTATGTATTATGAATATATTATATATAATTATTTATTATTTTATAAGTATATAAAACTTCCCTTCTACTCTCTTCCTGAAGACGAACTTCGTTTCGAAATATTGATCCCAATAAGTGTTTCCTTCTTTATGTGTTGTTTTTTTCATTAGGGATTCGTCAGAGCATGAGATACTAGTGTAGTTTTGTAAAGGTTGTGAATATGAATAATTGCGAATGAACATTTTTTCATGTACAGAGTCATCTCTTCTTTAGATATTAAAATGAAAGGAGTGCATGCAACTAGCTTTCATATTGAACAGTACATGATGTAAAGTATTTTTATGCAAAAATGTCTCACACAATGAATAAGAAAAAAAAAAGAAAAGAAATCCCTTGTGTAAGACACGGCTGCATGGTCACGCCCGAGTTCAAGATCGAATCCCAAGGACTGGTGAGTTCTTCCTCATCCGCACTTGCTTCATTTCCTCACTTTTTCAAACAGAACAAATTAATTTGTATAAATCTTTCTTGAGGTGGTAATCACTTACCTTGTATTGGATAATAACTCTTGCAATGGCTCATGAAAAATATCCAAGTATAATGGTATGTAAACCAGTTCAATACATTACAGACTACAATAACCTACATGCAAGTTACTCTACAAGCTAATTAAAACTGAATTATCAATTGTAGTTGAGAACTCCTAAAGTGAAACTAACTTTTCTATATACTACTCAGGATATTGTCCAAAACAAAAAGTATTTCCAATTTTAATCAAGATACAAACAAAAATAATAAGTTAGTTAAACCAACAAATAAATCAACAAAATTAAAAAAAAATATTATTATGTCGTAAATAACACTAATTATTTGTCATTTAATTTTAAATGAATCGAGAAGTTTCTTTCTTAAAAGGGTTCGTGAAATTCATTTAAATTTCTTAGTAGACTTTACTAGAGTAAAAAAAAAAATAAAATTCTCTTTCTAAGTAAACGAACTTTCCGACAGCGAGCACGTAAAATTCTCAAATCTTCAGTAGGATTTTTGAGTATTGAAAGGTAAAGGTTATTTTTCATTTTTCCTTCTGCTTTTAGTTTTGACAAGTTACTATTTTAAACTGTTCATTTAGAGGTTACAGCAATCATAAATTGCTCTTTTAATTGTTAACATCATTGATTAAGGATTTATCGTAGGCTTTTGGGATATGTAACAGATTAATCGAATTATAATGTATTCTTATGGGAAAATTAGTCTCAACATTTTTATAGACCAATTCTATATACGAAGTCAGTTCCGGAACGAATTAAGTTCGAAAGTCTAGCTACCACTGTTATTAGAAAACATGAAAACATTCATGTTAGATAACATAAGTCTGGTTAGATGAGACCCCGTGACTGGTGTGCATCGGGTTGTGGTTGGAGTCAACCAACTAGAGGGTGTCAGGTTACACTAGTCAGTATCTGTAATCGTTCACAGAACGTGAGGAGCGTTCGTATGTTTATTCTTGGTTTCTTCTCATTCCCCCCTCCCTCCATGCCTTCACCTTGTCGTGGTGGTGTAGCTTAGCACACGTGGGTTGTTGTTCCTTCAAGGCGTGAACTAAGAAACGTATATGAGGCGGTAGGCTAGCCTGGGTCGGGGTCCGACGGTGGAAAGTCCGCTCATTCGCGTGCTGGTTTGGGTGGAGAGTGTTACCAGAGGGCTCTTAAAATACTGTCGGTACCTCGGGTGGGGAGAAGCCCTTCGGTTTTTTTCGGGATTCCTTCGGTTTTCTGTATGTCCCGCAGTTGGTATTGGTCTCACCAACCAGTTAGTGGCTGTGGTTCCTCACCCGGTAAGGGTAGATTCTCTAGGTGTGAGAAGGAGTATCTTCTCCCGCAAGAAGACGGAACTAGACTGTCGATCCTTACCATGCGGTAAGGTCCATAAGTTGGTAGGCAGACTTGAAAAGTAGTACTAACTCAGGTGAGGCCTGGTCTCAGGTTAATGGTCATTTCCCTCCGGAGGGATACCGAATCATCATGAAACTGAGGTAGACATAAAACTGACGACTAGTAGGTGTCAGCCACCTGTAACTTGACTTTTACTTAAATATGTATACATATTTAAATATTAAGAAAGGGCACAAAATGATGAAAACTTTACAAAATAAAATGCATAGAACACAAAGCCTAGACATATAAAAATGTAGGTTATTTACCCTACAATTACGATAATGTGTGAGTGAGAATGTTAGGATGAGGGTGGGAGTGCCAGTCTAGCATATGTTTTCCTTTAAATATAAACGCTCACATCTGTGAGCAATTATATGCACCTATAAATATTTAAACATTAAATTTACTTATATATAATCTTATTTCATACAGAACATAAAAGACTGTATAAATGCAAATCATCTTGTATATCATTAAACTAGCCAACCTTAATTGTAGTATCATAATAAACACATTCAATAAGAATGTGCTAGTATCTTCTTTTTTATGTTCAAAGTGAACTACTTATGTTGAATACTGGCATAATTAGATATACATATACATTTAACAATTCAAACTGGCATATTATTAATACCACTGAGGTTAGTATGATTTATATTAGGAATAGGTGAAACCGTCATACCTCGTAAGATGATCCTGGAGTTCGATCGAAGATGGACAACGTCCGAAAGCGCTCCAACTCCAGGATCATCTTACGAGGTATGACGGTTTTACCTATTTCTAATATAAATTCAAACTGGGTTTATCTATGTAACCTCTCTTTGGTTTCATGTCTGATATGATGATGCTACATAGATGCATCTAACTTAAATAGTTTTCCTTGAAAATGTCAAAACAATTTTTGGCGAAACGTCAGGTTATAATCAGTAGTTAATTCTTTAGACCAAATCCTCAAAAACCCAGTTTGAAATGTAAGAATAAGTAGTCGAGAAGCTATATCAATAAATATTTAACAATATTGTTTTGTTTTTGATATATCAAGTATTTAACAATATTTTACAACTATTGAAAAACTTTTCTTTTTCTTAAGGAACAATCAAAGTTACAAATAATTGAACTGAAGATAGAAAAATACACTTAAAGTCTTCTTTCTGTTGTTAGCAGTAGTTAACAAAAAAAATATTTCTTTATTTTCAATCCTTTCTTTTACATTTTTCACCATAGATGAATAGGTCATTATAATATTTTATTAATGGCACAATAAAAGAAAAAAGAATACAAATTGAAATGGGAGAAACTTTTCCATTTCAAGGGGAAATAAGAATTTAAGACAAAACCTTTTCTAAGAAAACCTTCAACTTATTAGAAGGCTTTGTTTTCTTAACATTGTTCATCCCCCAGTATTGTCAAAGTTGACAGTTATTCTTTTCTTTAAGTTTATTAATTTCAGCTATGAAAAGGGTATAAAAATGAAAGTATGGACTTAGGACTTCGATTAAAACCTAGAAAACAGATGTAATCCCAATTTATTTTTTGATCAGTACAGTTCAAGGTTCAAAAATGAAGAGGAGTAACACATACAATAAAGAAAATCACTTACTAAGTCACATTTTCGGAAAATCCGTCTGTATTTATTTATTTTTACTTTACTATAAGTAAAGTATAGTGATCGTGAAAAAATTCTATCGCGAGATTTTGACGGAATTACATGTTTTGAGGTACCAGAAGTCTTTTTATGACGTTTTTACGATGATGTCTGTGTGTGTGTGGGTGGGTGCGAGGGTGGGTGGGTGAGTGTGTTAGCATTGCTTGTTACCACGCTACGGTCCAGAATCTTTGATGGATCAAGTTGATATTTTACACAAAAATGGGCCTCATAAAGACGAAGATCCCTATTGTTTGGGAAGAATTATGCATGATGGAAAAGTCACTTTTTTTGCCAAAAACCGTTTTTTTTAAAACATTTATTTCTCCTAAACTGATAACCCTAAAGCTTTGAAATTTTGACATTATCTTTGAGGTTTCAAATGAAACAAACGAAAAATATATTCAGAATTTTAAAACAACAGGAAATATTTTTTTTTCACTAAAATGTAAAAATTTTGACTTATAATTCAATCTCAAACCTTGTGAGAGCGATACAAGCCATACTGTTTCAACACGTGGGAGTATTTGTTTTGTGACTCTGTGAAGAATCGTTAGGGATCGAAAATCATTTTACTATTTTAGAATGTAATAATGAATTCAGCTTCAAATTCAGTAATAATGAGTTAATTTCGCATTACTTGCAATAATAAACTTATCAATTTTGTTTGTATTTAATATAAAATAAAATATATTATAAATTGAAGTTTTACAAGGTTACGAGGCAGTGATCTATCTGTGACCTAATGTTAAAGGTCGCATGTAATTACAAGGGAGGTCATGACATATGAAATTATTACTCAGTTTGCTGTGGGTTTCTACAGATTGAGGCCTGCTAAGTCTGTAGATAAATCAAACCCTGTTTATCACAGATGACGTCAGCAACATTAAAGCATCAATGTTACATACTCACCTTTGAATCAAGCCTTTGTCATTCCCCATTAAACTAACTTCCTTAAACAATGATTCAACGACATTGTCTAAAGTTAGGTGTGGCACAGGATCTGAATAAACAACGGTCATTACCTTATCAACATAAGAAATGTATAAAAAAAAAACAATAAAGGTACTTACGAATATGACGAAGTTAGAAATAAACATGCTGTACTTAATGAGAGGATAGCAGCTCTCAGAAAACCCACCCGACCCCATCTTCTGCAAACAGAAAAAACAAACTTGATCTTTATTCAAAGTATAGTTTACTTTATAATAACTAAGAAATCACTAATTCATTTGGTTGATTCTTATAAATATTTAATAAATAATTCATATATTTATATAATTCATTCCTCACTTGTCTGCGAGGGACTCACATCCTTCTACCAAATGACAAGGGAATCGAATTGTAGCAGTGAGTTTTTGTGATCTATTTTATGTTTGTTCTCTGTGTGAATTTAGTTTAATATAATTATTATAATATATATATACATTTACTAAATTATTTATTTCAAATTATTACTAGCTAAAATTATTCAAATTTCAAGTGCTAAAATAAAAATAAATAGAAACTCAGTCAGTTTTTCAGGTTCAAATCAAAACTTTCAAATACCGACCTTGCGTATTTATTTAAAACCTATTTCATGGGCAGAAGTTAGAATTTATTGAATAAGAAAACCATGACTCTTATTCCAGGCTATGATAACTAAAAACAAAAACTGAAACATTGCCATTTAAGAGTTTGATTTGAACGAGGAAAAGTGACCAGGTCCTGTTTTATTTTAGAAATTGAAAATAATTTATTCGAAATAATGTTGAAATAAATAAGTGTAGCAAACGGTCGATATATTCTTCAACTATTTATTATATATACAGGCGATGTTTAGCTCTGTATCCAGCAATTTCTCCTGAAGGCTTTGTGTGTCGAAATATACAGTAATATCACTTTTCCTTTGTATTTGTCTCTTTTGATTAGTTACATGTATACAAAGATTTCACAATGACAAAATGAAATAATAATCAGCATAGAAACATCTGTATGACATCTTATAATGGGAGTAATGTATTTTAATCAGAAATCCACTTTAAACTTTCAAATCGAAACTGTGTATATATTAATAGCTTCTTTAAGTAAAGTACAGAAACAACAAAAACTGTTTTCAGGTATAAAAAGATTATATTTTTAGTTCCAAGACCAATAATACAAAACTAATGATACTTGTTAAATACATATATATTGTTAATACCCCAGAGGTTAGTGATATTTGTATCATTAGATACATCCGTTTTATACCACATTTAGTGGTCCAACCGATTTCGATATACTATTTGAAAATGCACTACGTTTGTCTATAACAGCTATTTAGGAGGTCAGTCGAATTTATGTAATATTATGAATTATACTTGTGTACACAAATACATACACACCACATTTCCAAACTCAACATGTTGCACTGTTCAATGAATTAATTTGAAAGTTATATACATCAGTCCTAAATTGTAGCGATTATTTCAAGCACCATAATTATTGTATATATTTGATCCTCTCTTGTGTAATAATTCTAGTCCTTTAGAATGAATAAAATAAAAAATTTCAAAAAGTCAGAATATTAGTTAACCTATTCTAAATTCGAATCTCAATTTCTTAGCTGAAATTATTTATTGCAGTTTAAATACTTTTCAATAAGTCAGCTTTAAAAAAAATGTATCTTTCATGCATAATTGAAACTTATAATGTTCATAAATTTATTAAATAAAATTACATATCAATAATATTTTAACATAAATTAAAAAAAAATGGCTACTATTTATAGTTTAACAATCAATCCCCGTAATAATGTTGAGGAGAGTTATATAAGTCATTAAAATATGAATTGAGCAATGCATGAAATATGGAGCACGTAATTTATAAGCTGATCTTTGAGATAAACATATTTTGTGAAAAAGGAAGGGTAGAAGTGGAACTAAAGAAGATAGCAAGTCCTAATGCAATTCACGACAATCCTAGTGTAAACCAGTCTAGGGTTAGAAACCAGGAAATTCGCTTGATGGCTGAAACCACACTGGAGAATAACTTCGTCGTTGTAGCAGTGAAAGAGCTGTCCAGATAGAGAGGGAGCGAAAGGGACAAAGAATAAAGTGCTGAAAGTGCGCTATAACACAAGCTCACCTTGCATTTTTCGGCTGTAACTATAAAACAATAAACTATCGCAACACAGTAACAACATAACCGCTTTTATAATATTTAATTAAATATTTCAAATTTATTTAACTATATAAAAAGATTTCACATAAACACGTGAAATAACAATCAATGATAAAACCACAATAAGAAATGGGAAAACAAGACTAAGTCTTGTTTTCCCATTTCTTATTGTGGTTTGATCATTTATTTAACTATATGAAACGGATAAGATATTGAAGTCATTAATGTGAGACATTTCTCTCATACGGTGAGTAATATTTAATAAGAATGATTTTAATTATCTTTTGACTTGTATATTTAAGTTACACATTGTTCTAGAGTGTTTGAAAATAACTTGGTACTTTTTGATTTGCCTTCAGACGTCTGTTGGCCATTTCTGGTACTGCTCGGCCAAGTCGGACAGGTCGCGTGAACTGGCACTAACAGTGTAGCCACGACTGTCTGCCACTAGACTGGTCCCACCTGATAGGCGATCTGCTATTATCAGATGTGGGAATCAGCCAGCCAGCCTGATCAACTTCAAAAGATTGGGTTATTATTATTAGGCTGCACTTGCCAACAGGCTATGCTTCATCTGACAGACATCTTTACGGACACCTGCCTCTTCAACACTACGTGCTTGCACCACGTGCTTCTCATAACTCACCCCTCTTCAAAGTCTACCTATTCATTATTTATCCCAAAACCATTATCTCAATATTTATTTATTTCATTTTTTATTAATATCAAATCATGTTCAAATATGTCACGCTTCATTAAATATAATTCTCACTTTATGCTTTACAACACTAATTTCATCTAAATAGAAAAATAGTTTTTCTTTTTATCTCTTTAACAGGAAAATATAAAAGAAATCACAGCTGTTTCAGTAGGTACTATAGATTTATGTGAAACTTAAAACAATTCACATTTATATTCATGCATTTCGTCATTACCACAGAGTTTAGTATTATTAATATTAGACTGCTGCTGTAGTTCTCGGACCTGTTTCGGGTGTCACCCTTCTTCAACAAGAAAAAATGTTTTCTTGTTGAAAATGCATGATACCCGAAACCGGTCCGAGAACTACAGCAGCAGTGTACGAGGTAAGACAGTATATTATATTTCTAATATTAATAATTCACATTTAAGTTGAATTACAACTACGCTATATCGTTGATTCACCGTGCATTTCTGAGATAGAGCTGTAAGAAACATTTCTTATATTCATGATGAGTGACTGACTCGATAAATGCTATTTAAGAAGAAATAAATATTAAGAATAATAGAGCCTAGCAATGTTATATATCATTTTGTTTTTTTTTTTCTTCAAATTTATAGGGTTTACATGTTTTGTGGCATGCAAGAGGCGTTAGTTTGGATCATGCTATGAAACAGCACCCTCAGTCACAGATGAGCCACATTGCAGAGGGTGCCAATGACACGTCGAATTCATCTGTTACCTTTTGGTCAGCAAAATTAAATACAGTGTGACACCACGATAACTCGGTAAACTTGGATGTGTAACATGTGTAAATCACACTGTATTTAATTTTGCTGACCAAAAGGTAACAGATGAATTCGATATAGCTATGGCCGTTGGCATATTAAGTTGGCAACACTTATTAATAACGGAAAATACAGAATACAGGTGCAATAATATAATTTCAACTAAATAGAAACATCCTGTTAATTATTAAAATATAAAGAAAATGACATGAAAAACTTTAGCAATTGCGAAGTTCATACTTTAAGAGAGGAGCAGAAACTTAAGTTTTAATTTTGTGAACACTAGTAATGACACGAAATTGTATACTAATAGGATAAATTTACTTATAGTGATTTCTGTTGTTTTTACTTCTTGCTTAGCAGAAGGTTTTAAATCACGTGTAAATAACTCTGTGAATTGATTTTTTATTTTGGCAACCACACTTAAGGTTTTCACTTTTAGTGTGCTCTAACATCTGAATATATCTATATATATAGCCAAATAATTAGCAAATGACTAAATCAGAAATAACTACTGTAATTAAATTACAATGTAATTAAATGCATTAATTAGGTGACTGATAAACATAATTACTTATCAAGTCAATATTAATGTTAAAGAAGTATAAAATAAAAGAATATCACGAAACTGAATATTTTGAAAAAATTGTATACCATATTACTATAAATAATAAATTACAAGAAATCGGGGGAAAACATTAGAATAAATTTACGTGCGATCGCAGTCATAAGCGTTAATCATATGTAAGGATATGATGACACGTCCATTTTTCATGCTGATCATTTGGTTGCATGATGTATTGAAGCGTTCTTTTTACGATTATTTATGGACTATTCGATTTAATGTGATATTTTCATTTAAGGGTGACAGACAACCACAGTCTTCCATATTATAGTTGTGATTATGAGTAATAACTGAATCAATGGTGATAAGATCAGGATACGAGAGTCTTAGCGTGTAAGTAATTCCTATTTATAGACGCGTGAATGGAATGACGTCATGGCACTTGATCGCACACCAGGGACTAACTCATGCAGAGATGAAGGAATACCTAACCGAAAGGTATTCCAGCCACTAGTCCTCCTGCACCATAGTACCATGTAGCACCATGCTGCTAGAGATAAGAAACCGCATATTGATATAAACTTTGTACTCAAAAAGCTTCAAAATATTATATTTAACAACACATTGGTAGTATTATGGAATTTTGTGAATTATTAAATTATTGAGTAACCGAGATCTTTCCATTGCACTGGATTTTTTTCAGCCAGTGTTAAATCAAAGATTATAGACTGTGTGTGAGTTCTTTCCATTGTCTGCTACTCAAGTTTATTTCTGAACTTTTATTTGAACCATATCGGATCGTTTGCTATGTATTTAGGTTTAAGTACATGCATTATTGAAAATGACGCCAAACTTATATGAAATCTGTTTCTTAACAAGTTTCTCAATTTTCCTAAATAACACTCTCGTTACTTCGTCTAGATATATCGTATAGTCGATGTGTTTCAAATGATCACCATTCATCTTCAGGGTATGAATATATAAATATATTCTTTATCTTATATATATATATATATATATATATATATATATATATGATGAAAGAACAATATGAAATGGGGAAAAAAAACTAAGATCTTTCAACCACAATAAGCGGTCTTTGTCAGATTCAAAAACCCAACTGTGTGATCTTTTTTTTTCACTTCATATTGTGGTTTGATCATTGATTGTTTGTTATTTTACGTGTTTATGTGAAATCTTGTTTTATATATATATATTAGTGTATATTGGCAGCAGATTCTCTTGTAAACATATTTTATTAAAGTAGACGGGAGCTTCCGCATTCACGACCTTTTTGCTGGTGTTTTCTAGTTTTCTGACTAGTTTTTTTTGGTAGGGAGTGATTTCATAAAGGAGTTGTCCCAGAGACATCGAAGAAATAATTTCGTAGGTTACTCAATAATATACTTTTACTTAAAAGCTTTTGATTTCACTGAAATCATCATCAGGTAAATCGTATAAACTGATTAAGCGTAAACCTGATGATGATTTCAGTGAAATCGAAAGCTTGTTAGTAAAAGTACATTATTGAGTAACCTACGAAATTATTTCTTCGTTGTATCTAAGACAACTCCTTCATGAAATCACTTCGTACCAAAGAAAACTAGTTAGAAAACTAGAAAACACCAGCAAAAATGTCGTGAATGCGGAAGCTGGCGTCTACTTTAATAATATTATATATATATATATATATATATATATATATATATATTGGGATGACAACCACAAAGCTATCAAGACGCTTAACGATGCACCTAATAAATGGAGCCCCCAAGAATCACGCAAGAGAAGCACAAAATGCAACTTTAACACGTAAAATGTTAGAGAAAAGTACAGTAATGCTACAGCAGAATAGTAATGCTAATAAATTAAGAATACTTGAAGCCCTCTATATAAAAGATTTGAACCCTACTTTAAACGCTCAAATTTGTGAAATGAACATTATCCCGAGTTGTAGGAACTTTGATAATTCCTACAAACTGGTAATGGATATAAGTCAGTTAACTGCGTTGGAAAGTAGAACTGATCAATCAGCTGAGCAGTCATGAGAAGCTGAACGTTTGGTTAGGCTGACTAGCACAGTCAACCAAACGTATCACGTATGAAATGACGGATTTTAGTTGATCTGATCCTGCACTCTGAGTGGCTTGTAATTTTAATTTGCACATTCTGATGGAGTTTTTCTCCATTTTTGTTTTATATATGTATTCTTTTCCATATCACTAACCCGATGATGACTTGTGTAAAAGTCGAAAGCTTGTTCGTGCGCGTTTTAACTTTTGTAGTACTTGTTTTTTGTCACTGTAATTGTTTTTATTTCCATATTTGTTTTTAATTCATTGTAATTGTTGTTGTTTCTTATTTGTATTTAGTGTCGTATTAAAAAGTTTTGCCTTTCGTCTGGAAGTTGTGATTTTCTTTTCTCATATGCTCATGCCAAATTAAGATATCTCTTGGGCAATTAATATGGCTTTTAACACCAGCCCACCGCAAAGTTGTTCGTAAATTGGAGCAGACCAACTTAAAAGTCGTTAACGCAGAGGCTGCTGTGTACTTTAATGAAACATGTTTACGTGAAGATTTGCTGCCATCATACACAAATATATATATGATCAAATCACAATAAGAAAATGGGAAAACAAGACTAAGATCTTTCAGCCGTAACAAGCGGTCTTCGTCAGAGTCAAAAACCCAACTGAGTTTTGACTGTCAGAAATTGTGACTAGAGCTGTTCAGTGACTTAGAAGAGAACCAGTTATTTTAGTCAAAATATCTTAGTAATATTTCTGAAGTTATTAATATATATATATTTATTAATATAGTTTAGGACATTATTTGTAAAAAAAAATGACTCTATCAGTGATGCCACTTTACAGATGGAAAGAAGATAAAGAAATATTACAGGCAAGAACAAGAATAACATGACAAACAAATAAATGAAAGTAAAATAGAGAAAATTAAAAATAAATAAATGAAAACATATATACTGTCAGAAAAAAGGAAAAAATAATTATGAATAATTAACGATTAAGGTTGAATTAATGTTCAAATACCTAAGAGGCCCGTGAGTCGCTTAGATAATTGTCAGGACAGGGTTTTCTCAGCCCCCAAACTAAAATCAAATTCCCATTCGTCACCACTATAAGTCAAAATTATTTTGGATGGTTCTACTCGTATATATAATCGTGTTTTGTAATTTCACCTTTTAACAAAGATGAAGAAACTTAGATGAACATTTTTATTCTTTTTAATTTATTTACTGTTTTATGACAAACTTCTAGGATCCTACCATATACATAGTCTTCTACTTCCATATTTTCTTCTATACATGTTTCAAAACTTATATGTCTTCTAATTTGTTATTCACAAATCTCGAGTACAATTCAGCATAATGGACTTTTTAATTTTCTTCAATATTCTATCTTTTATCCCATTTTCCTCAACATTATAATCTCATTTTCACCATACTTACTAATGTAATGAGCTTTGTAAGCTTTTCTCAAACTTCGTCTTCAACTTATTTTCCAAGGAAGTAAGCATTGAATTTTCACTTCCTGAAAGTAGGTTATCCTTAGTGGCTTCTTTTTTTATATATATTCTAAATTGTGTTGGAATTCTTATGAGAGTCTCTAAGCTTTTATATGGATAGCAGAGGGTTTTGTTGTCTGAGTAATACTTAAAACTGCCTTCCCAAGACTTTTTATTGGATGGAAATTAATCAATTAATTATTTTGAAAATAATTTACAACAAAAAACAGTTAACTTATACCGCGAAAACTGAGTAAAACAATCACGAACTATCCTCAACTTTTCTTTTCTCATTTTTATAAAATATTAGATTGAGCACTAAAATCTCCTCAGTCGCCGATCACGCATGCGTCACAGGACCTCAGACTGCTTCACCTAAGTTCTGGCTTAGGTGGAATGCTGAGTACCCACTGTGTCCTTAACAAAATAGTTTTTTTTTTCATATAGATGTTGTATCGCCAACTAGAGGTAATGTAACAAAATGTATAATATAAAAGAAATCCTGTACAAATAAACACTATATATATAGTTGAATGGAGAAAAAAAAACAAGAGAAATTAAAAGCACACACAGTCTCACACTTGTAAAGAAGATGGTTCTATCCTGAAGACGGTTCAAACCAAAAATTAGGGACTGTAAATATGTGCTTTTAATTTCTCTATGTTTCTTTTTCTACATTGAACTATATTTATTCGTTTCGGATAGTATTTCCAACGAAAAAGTATTTATATCTATATAAATAAGAGAATGATTTTGTCTGTACATTGAAACAGAATCCACCCTTAGAAAAATTTCTGTCGGTTTGTTCGCAAAATTTTGTAAAACTTGTACCACGTTTATTTTGTAAAAGTAAACTCACCCACCATAAGACATATCATGCTGAAACTTTTACTGTAGATTTCTGCACGTCTAACTTAAAACATAGGCTCTGAATTGATTGGAAATTCAACGTAGAAGTGAAGTTATGGCCGTTTAAAACAAAAACGTTTATCACAAGTAAACTTAGCCACCATGAGACATAGCGAGCTGAAACTTTGACACTAGATTTGTGTATGCCTAACTTGAAATATAGGCTCTAAATAGATTGATAATTCATTGCAGAAGCGAAGTTATCGGGCTTTAAGCTGTATTTTGCTAACTTCACAGACAAGTTTATTTTGAAAATACACAGATGTGGCAAGTAGGTTGGTTAGTTGGTTTTAATTTCATTGGAGCATATGAATATATTACATATTTGACATCATAAAAAGGTGTTTCCCAGAGTTGAGGATGTATATCTTTTAAGAATAAGTAGTTTAGTGAACGAGCAATTCTCAGCCCTTAATATGAACAGGCAGGAAAAATCAACGAACAGGTTCTTACGCTTCATCATACCGAGGAAAGAACTTACAAGTCAGTAAAGAGAGTGATTAATGATGAGGAAGCAGTTCATTATCTAACTGAATTTCTTGACTCTGAATTTATTTCTCCTGGTCTGCCTGCTCATGACTAAAAACTTAAAGTAGGAGCACCAATCATGCTGCAATAGTAGCAGTAACAAATTTCATGTTACGAAACGTGAGTGCCCGAAAGCTGTGCAACGGGACACCTCTGAGTTTGTGCTCTGCACAGATATGCCATAGAGGCGGACATCATGACTGGGTGTGGTATTCGGGAGTCTGTGTTTATACCACGAGTACCATTGATTCCGAGCCACTATTTGTTTCCGCTGAAGCGATTGCAATGTCCTCTCAGAGTCTACTAAGTTTACTAAGTCGCAAGGGGAAACTTTATCTAACGCAGGAATTCAAGTTCGCGAGACCAAGTTTTTCTCATATGGTCAACTGTAGTTTGCTTGCTCAAGAGTCAGAGGTTCTAATTGTTTGTTCTTCCAATAACCTGAAGGACAGACAGCTAATGTAGTATATACAGAGGCATTTGCTTAACACTGTACTAATAATGATATTTTCTACTATTCTATTATTTTTAATGGCATTTTGGAATACCAAGTATAATAGAATTTTTAATTCTGTCAAAGACGGGTATGTTTGCTAGTATATATATATTACTTTTATGTTAGCTTCTCAGTTTTTACTTTGCTTGCTCTCTGATGACATAAATTGAAAGGCGTCAGAGCATTTATTTCTATTGTTTTCCTTTTACAATTGTGGTTTAAACTTCATTGATTGCATCACGTATTTATTTATTGTGATTTTTCTGCATATATATAGTTTACAAACCAAACACCCTCGTGATATTATTAGCAAGGCATAGTTCCAAACATTTAACCATAATGCTACTTCAAGTTGATAAACAATGAAATTAAATTTATTTTAGGCTTTTCAACTTAGATAAATGAAAGTATTAAACATTGTTGAGTTTAATTAGAGAGTCAAAGGAGCTAGATTTCCATTAATATTTTTTTAAATACAAATTTGTAATGCATATAACTTTCTTGAGTATATATTAAAACAAGATATATTAATTAAAATGTAAGAAAAAAATTAAAATAAAATTACAAACTAATTTTCTTCAAATAATTAATTTTATATTATTATTATTAAAAATAATATAATGAAAAAAGAAACGCTACAAAGAGAAATTATAAATTATATGTTACGTGGAACAGAGTGTTTGTAACTGAAGATGGAATCTAGCCAGAATGCGTAACTGATGTCCGACTTTAAAGCGAGATTGCTGTGGAAGAAAAGAATTAAAACCTTCATCTAAACCAAAAAAAGTTACGCGTTTTCAACTAGTTATGACAAAAACATGTGTTCGTTACGGCATCACGCCTTCTCTAAAGTCTCCATCGTTATTCTTACTTTCGTAATTATAATATCGCTATGTTTTTTTAGATTAACGGTGGGTCAAAGGCGCCAATGTTTTTAACTCAGTACATATAAAGTGGGGAATTCATTGTATTATTTTTATTATTTTGTTTAAAATTAATTTAACTTTGTAAATATTGAAATTACAATGAGTTTATGTATAGTAAATATCGTAACGTATTTCTTGGATGAAAAAAATGTTGGAGAGAAATAACATTTAGATTATGTTGTAAATCGCACTTATAAATTATATTCTTCAAAACCACCATGACTGCCTATATGTGTGTAGACGAAATAGATTTTCCAAAGTGACATCAGATAAAACAATCTAGATAGCATTTAATTAACGGACTTAAAGTTACTTAATAACTTATACTGATATATTATTTCGATCAAAACTTTAGAAGCAAGTCTAATTTTATAAAGGATGAATGGCGTAGGATAACACTACAGTTGTACTTGTACAAGCTTTCTTTCTCCTTCAGTTAGTTTAACTTATTCTTATAAGGTTTTAAGAATTCAGGAAATTACAAAAAGCCTAACATGTCATTTTAAACCAACAGTTTCTTAATTTGAACCATGAGTATATAAATAATTATACCTACTTTGTAAGATTACCGTGTACGATATACGAGTTGGGTTTTTGACTCTGACGAAGACCGCTTGTTACGGGTGAAAGATCTTAGTCTTGTTTTCCCATTTTCTTATTGTGGTTTGATCATTGATTGTTATTTCACGTGTTTATGTGAAATCTTTTTAACGAGTTAAGGTACATTTATGTACTTTTAATTCAAGTTATTGTGTAAACATTTTCAAATAAAACCATAATTATTTGTTTAAAATGTTTGTTGTGGTTGTACTGCGGTGAGGCTGATAAGTCAGGTGGAAGGCGGCGGCAAGCAATACGTCAGAGCCAAGGCGACTCTGTTTTGCGCAAGAGGCGCTTCTGACAAAGACCTGAGTGAAGGCAACTGGCTCGCCTTGGCCTGTGCCTATGGGGTGGCCATGGGCCTTCCTGCTCAAACGACCACTCCACAGTCGCAATAATGTCAATCGACTAATGGCACAACCACCTGACCTCATCAAATGCCTTCCTTTCCTCTTAACTCTACCAAAACCCTTCGACTTCTCAACCACTCAGGACACCAACATTTATGTTCTTATCTAGTGAAACTTGTATTTGCAGATGTCCTAGACTGAAATCAACCTTTTCTTTAATATACTAAAATTATTCCATCAATGGATATTTGTTCAAGAAAACTGTAAAATTTATGTTTATAAGTAATTAATAGTCTTGAACGTTGAGAATATAACCTACATCTATCAACATAATTTCAGATATCCTAAGTGAAGGAAGATGTATTTACAGTCTCAAATTATTTGGTAAGCTTCCTTCAGAATAATACAGGTAAGCTGGATCAAATACTGCAGCAAAGTCTTGGTTGTAACCATGTATTCCATACATATATCAACTTCTAAATCAGTAAGAAAACAGAAGTAGTACTCGATATATTCAAATTTGCTATGTTTTAGACAAACATTTTATTGCAATGATTTTCAAAAAGTTT
Source organism: Hermatobates lingyangjiaoensis (assembly GCA_026182355.1). Lineage (NCBI taxonomy): Eukaryota > Metazoa > Arthropoda > Insecta > Hemiptera > Hermatobatidae > Hermatobates > Hermatobates lingyangjiaoensis. Next base: position 2,113,039 of record JAPFBL010000062.1, read on the forward strand.
TAGAAAGAAGAAAGAAATTTGAAATAATCTATTTTGTTTAATTAGATGAATATTTAATTAAATACTCAAGTATATTTATATATTATTAAACATTTGTTGAAGTATATTAGAAATAGGTAAAACCGTCATATCTCGTAAGATGATCATAGAGTTGGAGCGCTTTCGGACGTTGTCCATCTTCGATCACAACAAACCTACTGAACTGTTATATAGGGGGTTGGTTATCTGTTCAGTAGGTTTGTTGCGATCGAAGATGAACAACGTCCGAAAGCGCTCCAACTCCAGGATCATCTTACGAGATATGAAGGTTTTACCTATTTCTAATATAAATCATAACAACCTCGTGGTATTAACAATATGCGTGTATTTGTTGAACTGTTGAACCAACATATTGAACTAATGATGCCCATTTTGGTTCACTTCCTCTTAGATCAATAGTGAAAACAGAAAGAAACAAGAATAATAAGTAAACACTAGCACTCACTTTCAATATGGAAACGGATAGTGGCTCGGAATCAATGGTGTGGGTGGTATACACACAGACTCCCTAGTACCACACCCAGTCATGATATCCGCCTCTATGGCATATCTGTGCAGAGCACCAACTCAGAGTTGTGTCCCGTTGTACATTTTTGGGGCACTCAAGTTTCGTAACATGAAATTTGTTAATGCTACTAAATTGCAGCATGATTGGTGCGTCTACTTTAAGTTTTTACTCATAAGCAGGCAGTCCAGGAGTAGCACGGAGTCAAGAATTCAGTTGCATAATGAACGCTTCCTCATCACTAATCACTCGTTCTAATAATTATAGAAATAGGCTCAAAAGCCAGTAAACTATAAGAAAGAAAAATCTGTGATATCACTTTTTGTTAACCAATAACAATAACTCTATCCAGGTAGTTCGGTACCTCATTTTACACCTTTTTTTCAAGAGCCCCATAGAACACACGCAACAAATGAATCAAATTGGAAAAGGCTAGCGAAGCTTTGAAACATTACAAAGTTAACTGAACCCGAAAACAACTGAAAACTACTTCTATTTGTTAAATTCTTGCTTAATTAGCCTAAATCAATTACCAAAGTACTAATTATAACTGAAGGCTGAAATCATTCTCACAATTTCTGGCGTCTCATAGAGAAGAGTCTATCTGAGTACAATGACCTATTCCTGAACCCGAAACCCTGCCTCGCAGCAACTTCCAAATATTACCGAGTCTCTTGGTTCGATTTGTTACGCAAACACATTATTATGTAGACATAAACTCCATTCAGCTGTATTTAAAAGTACGTAAGTATTAGAGTGAAAATTGTATATATATATAACACACACCACAAATCGTGTCAAAGTAAACTATTAGCACACGGAAAATTGAAAAACAGACTTACAGTTCTGAATTTTTGGTTTAACCGTCATTAGGAGAGAACAGATAGGAACAACAAGCGCACTTGCAATGCGACGGTTGGAGACCAACAGTGTTATCACACAAATGTCTGGTTCAAGAGGAGTAAGAAAAATAAACTAAGAATAAGTGAAGAACAAAATAATTAATATGGCACAGTGAAAACAAATAATAAGAGAATGAGGAACAATAAATATTACAAAATATAAAAATAAATTATATGTTGAAATTAATAAAAACTTAAGTAGTATAAATAACAAAATAAAACTTAAAAGTTAAAAATACTTTTAAACTTTTATTTTGTTATTTATACTCCTTAAGTTTTTATTAATTTTAACATATGTTTTATTTTTATTTGTATGCATTATATATATATATAATATATATATATATATATATATATATATATATATATATATATATATATATGAATAATAATCAAAATAACACTTGATGTAATGGATGAATTAATTTACCAGTTAGTTCACTTGCTCTCTGACGATGTGTTGACGAAAGGCCTTAGAGCATTGTTTCCAAATTAGTTTCATTGTGATTAACTAATTGTGAAGGACATATCTATGTAAAACCTCTCTGCACATATTATAATATCAACTAAAAATTCAAAACTATAACTATTTAGTCGAAAATATGCCGATGGATTTCTATCAACAAGTAAAGAACCGAATTTTTTCACAGAAAAAACTCTAAAAGATTCATTGTTGGCGCTATGGTTGTTCTAGTGTCTGAGGGCTAATAGTCCTTAAATATGCGTATGAGTTCAGTGACTATAACTCTTTTGGATTTTGAGATATCCTGATCAACGCACACACAGAAAACACACACATGTGCAACCATCGACCAATTGGTGAAATCCATCTTATTGGACTCAAAGGTAACTCAACAGAGATTTGAACATCATAATTTCCGTTAAAAAGTCTAAATAAAAGTACCGACTCGGTTATAACGCTATATTTTATACTAGCAGACGTGCCCGTCTTTGACGAGCATTTTAAAAAAATTGAGAAATGATATGTGTGGTATTCCAAAATATTATCAGAAATTACAGAATAGTAGAAAATAGTATTCGTGCAGTCCCTAACTGACTTTAGATCTGGAGTTTCAGTCAAATTTTATTCCAGACATCCAGTACAAATACCTACACGAGTATATTTTTAGCTATATACCTGTGTAGCTCGCCAAACACAGCTTAAGAGTCCTTAACTTCGCTTCTACGTTGAGTTTCCAATCCATTGAAATCTTAACTTTTTGACAAACATACACGAATCTACCGTCAAAGTTTCTGCTCGCTCTAACTTATGGTGGCTATGTTTGCTTGTAACAAAATTTTTGGATAAACCAACAGACAGAAATGTTTCTAAGGATGGATTCGGTTTTTCTAATGTATAAAACATAAAGGTAACTTAAAATGAGTTAGTTCTAAGCAATGTGCAGACAAAACCTTTCTTTTTATTTATATAGATTATTTACAAATGAGTTTAGCAAAACAGGACTAAATAAATTACAAAGATAAAACAGATATATTAACTAAACTCTGATATTTCGTCATCACGTGAGAAGATGTTATCTGCATAGTTGCAGCATCAGTGCGTGATTTTTTTGCTTAATACAGCAGGTAGGGAAAAAAGATAAAATGAATTAATTAAAATTAAATTAATTAACAAAGAAATAAAATATTGATGTTGAGATCATAAGGTACAAATTTAGAAAAAGCAAGTGAACAATTGAGAAACACTATATTATATATATAAAGATTTCACATAAACACATGAAATAACAATCAATGATCAAACCACAATATGAAATGGGAAAACAAGACTAAGATCTTTCAACCGTAACAAGCGGCCGTCGTCAAATTCCAAACCTAACTGGTGTTTATTGTGAAATCTTGTTATGTATATATAAATTAAAAAAGATAGCACACAGATAGACACAGAAATAACTCACTTCTATATTTCGACCATCGTCGTCATCAGGAGGCGAAAAGTCTCGCAGGAGCGGAGTCGCCGCTCTACCTTTCTGCGGGACTCTTCGCCTCCTGATGACGACGATGGTCGAAATATAGAAGTGAGTTATTCCTGTGTCTATCTGTGTGCTATCTTTTTTAATTGGTTTTTATTTAAACGTCCGTTGGACCGTTTCATTTAATTATATATATATATTTCGTTGAACAGCTGACCGTATTTCGCTGATGTCATTTTCTTCACTAGTTTTTCAAGGTTTCTGAATACCTTCTTCTTTCCTTCATCCAAACGTTGGAGAATGTTAATTAAGTTATAACCGACATGTTTCGACTGGCTTCCAGTCATCTTCAGGGTGATTAATTAAACAAAGAGGAAAATTATTAATTAAATTATTAATTTAATAAAAATTAAATTAAAATTATTAAACAAAGAGGAAAGAAGAAGGTATTCAGAAACCTTGAAAAACTAGTGAAGAAAATGACATCAGCGAAATACGGTCAGCTGTTCAACGAAATATGCTTAAAAGAAGGACTGCTTCCAAATTTTACAAACATACGCACTTATGACCCAGCAGCCCGAAATAAGGACTTCACTCAGGAATACAGACGTAACCTTTTAAAGTATGAAGCCAGAAAGAATGAAGCCAAGTATGAAGAACTTTTACCAAAATTTATGAACATCAAAACTGAACTGAATGAATGCATTGAAGACCCGCAACTAATGGAGGACGTGCTTGAATGTATTGAGGTTATTACAAAGCATGAAGAAGACATCGTACTAACACGAATCAGGAAAAAATTGAATAAACTGTACAACGGCAATATACTACTCCCTACTATGACTGAAAACTACTTAAACATATCATCCCACGAACTCTCGAATAAACAGAAGAAGCTTCTATCCCTGGGGCTAAAATGCCACTATAAACCAAAGTTTGACCCTATTAAGAAGAAAATAGAATTAGAAACACTATATAACAATATATTAAATCTACAAACCCAAAATATAATCACTATTGATCCAGCACTTCCTGACCAATTACGATCCGAATCGACTAAACAACGAGGACTTAAACCGAGCATCCTTCTGAACAAGGAACTGCGGGATGCAGCAAAGGAGCTCCGAGAACACCCTGATATTATTGTCAGACGGGCTGATAAGAGTAACTGCTTCGTAATTATGGATCGCAAGGAGTACAAGAAGAAACTTGACGATATTCTATCTGATACTACAAAATTCAAGAAAATAACCCGTAACCCTACTAAGGAACTTAAAACCAGTATCAATAAACTAATTAGAACAGTAAATAAGGAGAAGGATGAGAAAATACTACAAACCATAGTAGGAGAGTTTTCCCCAGGATATATCTACGGCACCGTAAAAATCCATAAGCCAGGAAACAAACTAAGACCCATCATTTCACAAATAAATAGCCCAGTCTACAATACAGCTAAAGAATTAAACAAAATAATAACACCCTATATGCCTGCAAAATATGTAGTTAAATCAACCGATGAATTTCTAGACATCCTTAAAATCCTGGAACCTGATGGAACTTTAGCATCGTTAGATGTAGAATCCCTTTTTACCAACGTACCGGTCAAGGAAACAATAAAAATAATCTGTGATTACGCCTACAACAACCAACTACCACCTCCACCTCTCAGCCGAACCATCCTTGAAAAGCTTCTACATGCATGCACGACGCAAAATCCTTTTACCCATGTGGACGGAAGTTTATATCTTCAGACTGACGGTGTTGCCATGGGCTCACCACTGGGGTAACCTTTGCCAACTTCTATATGTGTCACATGGAGAACCAGATTATGAATAAACTCGGGACAAGACCCACTATCTACTGCCGATACGTTGATGACTGTTTCGTTGTAGTAAAAGATCAGAATGAACTCAACAGGCTTAAAGAGATTTTTGAAGACGAGTCCGGTCTCAAATTCACCTCAGAGATTGCTGTCAATAATAAACTCAACTTCCTCGACGTAAAGATAGATTACCATAACCGAAAACTTACTACATCAATTCACAAGAAGTCCACAAACTCTGCACCTTATCTTAATGCTAACAGTGAATGCCCACAACAATACAAGAACTCAACAATAAAAGCCTTGATACATAGAGTCTATAAAACAACAGCAAATTGGAAACTATTTCAGAAGGACATCGAGTTTACAAAACAATCCCTCATTAACAACGGCTACTCCAACTCTCTCTTTGACAATATTTTAAAACAATATCTCAATTCGAAACACATCAGTCAAACCGATAACCAAATAACAGGCATAACGCATAACCTTTATTACGAAAATCAGTATTCGGAAGACCACAAAATAGACGAACGCGTACTCAAGGATATAATTAAGAAGAATATAAAATGCACCTCACCCGAGGATAAGGTCGCCTTAATAACCTATTATCGGAGCCCCACCATAAGCAGCCTAGTGATGAGAAATAGCAATAAGGTTAAAGATTCTCAACTGAAGGAGTCTAATCTCGTGTATGAATACACCTGTCAAATCGGGGACCGTGAGCCCTGCAACGATTCATACATTGGGATGACAACTACATCACTGTCGAGAAGACTTACCATGCACCTTTCTATAGGTGGTCCCAAGAAACATTCAGAGGACAAGCATAATACCAAAATAACTAGAGACCTACTCGTGAGTGGAACTAAAATAATTAGAAAAGAAAACAACTTCAATCGGCTGCAAATCGCAGAAGCAATAATAATTAAACAGAATAAACCTACAATAAATATTCAAACGGGTAGTAGTGAGAGAGTGCTTAAACTATATGCGCCTGATTGGATGAAAAAACCGTTAACTGTCAGTACCCCCACCCCACCATCCACCCCACCTCAGTCAGTTGCTCTTGTGAATCAGGCCGAAGAGCAGCTACTTCAAACTTCTACTATATAATGTGTTTTATTACCAACTCCAAAAACTAATAATTTTCCTCTTTGTTTAATTAATCACCCTGAAGATGACTGGAAGCCAGTCGAAACATGTCGGTTATAACTTAATTAACATTCTCCAACGTTTGGATGAAGGAAAGAAGAAGGTATTCAGAAACCTTGAAAAACTAGTGAAGAAAATGACATCAGCGAAATACGGTCAGCTGTTCAACGAAATATGTTTAAAAGAAGGACTGCTTCCAAATTTTACAAACATATATATATATATATATATATATATATAAACAATAATAACTTCTCGACCGTGTGACAGATATACGACTAAAAAAGGATAGATCGGGATGCGGTCAGTTTCTTCCACTTTCAATTCAAACTCTCATTGCCAACGTTTCGATTTTATTTAAAATCTTTTTCCAAAGGCACAAGTAGGAATATTGGAAATTGAAGGAACTATTAAGAAACTAAACAGTTTAGTAATGTAATTGTAATAGTTCCTTCGATTTCCAATATTCCTACTTGTGCCTTTGGAAAAAGATTTTAAATAAAATCGAAACGTCCGCAATGATAGTTTGAATTGAAAGTGGAAGAAACTGACCACATCCCGATCTATCCTTTTTTAGTTATATATATATGTTTTATTAAAGAGTATGCCGATTTTCATTTTTGTCCTTTTTCTGTTTAATTTTTCAAGTTCCTAAACTTAGTTTTCAACTCTTCAGGTAATATATACATCAATTCATCAAATGATTTATTACTGAACTGATAGTTCACCAGTATCGACATACTCTTTAATAAAACATGTTTAAATGAAGGTCTGCTCCCAAAATATACTAATATATATATATACAATTTGTTGCAGTGTACCGCAGCTTCAGCATTCACGGCTTTAAGCTAAACGACGGCATTCGGAAAACTAAGCTGTTCCAGTCTCCTGACAGTCTTGCGAAAGGTAAGTAGAAAATCCCAAATAAGTTGTCCAAAGGACATTTTAGCACTTTTATAAACACACTTTAATGACTAGCAAAAGTTTGATCAAAAGTAACAAACTATCACAAATAAAAAAATCTGGAGTGGCCTACACTCTACTTTACTATAAGTAACTTAATGTCAAATTTCTTGAGTATATAAAACATAACGTCTCATTTAAGCATAACGTAAACATCTAAATGGGATATAATTATTAGCCTGTCATTCCTGAGGTAGTACAGATAGTGATTGAAGGACATATCAATTTATAAGCTTATTTTTGTACATCACAAATAATTTATTATTTGCAAATAATTTCATTAGTATAACTACAGCAGTAATAACATTTTTGAAAAACCAAAGTGAACATTTCTTGAAACGAAATAGTATCCTACAAGAGAACATGGCTATTGTTCAAATAGCCAGTAGATTTCTTACATCGTTTACTTGACATCCTTCTACATTGAATATTAATGTAAAATTTTTAAATTTGAAACAGTAAAATACTCTTTTTTTCTCTGAAAAACTTCTTAAACAGCGAAGAAAATGTTGTTTTAAGGTGATTTGTTAATTAAAGATGTACGATAATTACAGTTATTAATCTCTAAACGAAAGATTTCAATTTTGAATTATCTTTTACATTTTTGGTTTTTAACAGAATTATTATACTGGGAATTTTATGGCTTCTTAGTATTTAATAAGATCATTTTCCTTCCCCTTTGTCAAATAACATATATACGAATTATTTTTTAATGAGTGTTATCATTTACCTGCACAATATTATTCCTCTTACAACTCTTATAAGTCAATAATATATTTTCATTTTTCCATTAGAAAAATCAATTTTATCTCAGTGGATTCGCTCAAAAAATTTCTAAGTCAATGTAAACAATGTAAAAAATCTGGAGTGGCCTACACTCTACTTTACTATAAGTAACTCAATGTCAAATTTCTTGAGTATATAAAACATAACGTATCATTTAAGCATAACATAAATATCTAAATGGGATATAATTATTAGCATTGCATTCGTGAGGTAGTACAGATAGTGATTGAAGGACATATCAATTTATAAGCTTATTTTTGTACATCACAAATAATTTATTATTTGCAAATAATTTCATTAGTATAACTACAGCAGTAATATCATTTTTGAAAAACCAATGTGAACATTTCTTGAAACGAAATATTATCCTACAAGAGAACATGGCTATTGTTCAAATAGCCAGTAGATTTCTTACATCGTTTACTTAACATCCTTCTACATTGAATATTAATGTAAAATTTTCAAATTTAAAACAGGAAAATACCCTTTTTTTCTCTGAAAAACATCTTAAACAGCGAAGAAAATGTTGTTTTAAGGTGATTTGTTAATTAAAGATGTACGATAATTACAGTTATTAATCTCTAAACGAAAGATTTATATTTTGAATTATCTTTTACATTTTTGGTTTTTAACAGAATTATTATACTGGGAATTTTATGGCTTCTTAGTATTTAATAAGATCATTTTCCTTCCCCTTTGTCAAATAACATATATACGAATTTTTATTAATGAGTGTTATCATTTACCTCCACAATATTCTTACTCTTACATCTCTTATAAGTCAATAATATATTTTCATTTTTCCATTAGAAACATCAATTTTATCTCAGTGGATTCGCTCAAAAAATTTCTAAGTCAATATAAACAATGTAAAAAAATACAAAAAATTCGACAAGTATAGCAGGTGATCTCTTAGTCTAGGATAAACAAAGAGTTTTTATATCGTTATTGCTCTTTTCCGTAATTGAAACTTCATGATTTTTTTTTTATGAATTGCTAATTTTTTGTTCCATTTTTGGTCAAATTTTCATTATTTTTTAACGAGCCGTTTAGCGTCAAAAAAACATTTTCTGAAAACACAAATCGTACTCTAACGCCCCTTTAGCGAATGTAATTTTAGAAAAAAATATCTCAACTCATTGTCCATATAATGTTCTATTTATAGGCATAGTTTCATTATTGTCCGTCAAACAGTATGGCTTGAATCGCTCTCACAAGGTTTGAGATTGATTTATAAGTCAAAATTTGTACATTTTATTGAAAAAAAAATATTTCCTGTTGATATAAAATTTTGAATATATTTTTCGTTTGTTCCATTTGTAACCTCAAAGATAATGTCAAAATCTCAAAACTCTA